>CM077160.1:139651296-139947384 GCA_039583875.1 Platanthera guangdongensis | reverse complement strand
AGCACGGGTAAGTTGCTGCGGTTGGAACTTGGTGTCCGAGCGGTCATGAGAGGCGAGACAGTTGTGCGTGCCAGGTGTGCGGATAATGGCTGGAAAGCCAGGACTTGGCTCTGATTGCGTCAGGCGACAGTGCGGACTCCTCTGTTTAAGCAACAAGCGGTAAACAGCAAGTCGCGGATAGCAACTAGGCAGTCTTCTCTTTCCAACTAGGTTCGGATCAGGAGGCCGCCTGCTTCAGGCGGGGACCACCAGACGCACACGCTGCGCCACCGAATGGAACAGTCCGCCTGAAGCAGGCGACTTCCTGAACTCCGAACCAAGTTTCCAAAGAGAAGATGCCTAGTTGCTATCCGCGACTTGCTGTTTACCGCTTGTTGCTTAACCGCGGAGTCCGCACTGTCCCTGACCGCAATCAGAGCCAAGTCCTGGCTTTCCAGCATTATCCGCACAAACCTGCACAGCACAACTGTCAACTCTCAGACCGCGGGACACCAAGGTCCAGACCGCAGCAACTTACACGAGCTCAGTACTGTTCACTTACTTCGGTCTATCAAGATTAACTCCTGATTGTGACATGGGTCCTATTTATAGGCACGATGATGAGTATGGTCACCGCCCTAACCAATAGGAACACCGCCACATCCCGCAGCAAGAACAAGTGTGTCCGCCAGCCCGCGGACACACACTCCAGTTCCCCGCTCTTATGCAGATAGCCAGTCCGCCCCAGCTTCCCCAAGGCCGGACTCCAATATCTAGCCCGCTTTGCCGCCAAAGGCCAAGCCTGGACCACCACAGTCGGACTCCGCAATAGCTATGTCCGCCAAACTGCGGACTCAGCACCAGCCCGCATAACCCGAGCCCGCAAACCTCGCCATCAAGGCACCTGCCGGACTCAAGCGGACACCCGGCTTCCGTCCGCACATCCCGAGTCCATTGCCTCATCTCCAAGGCACCTCCGGACTCAGCGGACACGCCAATCCAGTCTGCTTACACAACATACTCCAGTCTGCATTCCTGAATTCATAACCTCATCACAAGGCTAAACCGAACTCAGTGGACTCCAGCTCCAGTCCGCACGCTCTTGCACAGGAAATCCTCCAGTCCGCATATCCCCAAGCTAGCAATCAAGGCAACAGCGCTTCTACTAGGCTTGGTGGACTGAGAAGGCAGCCCGCGCTCCACTCCGCGATCTCCCCGGACTGAGCCACCCTGGACTTGGTTCAGAACCCACCAAGTCCAGCCCACTGTCCACAAGGGCCAGTCCGCACTTACTGGCAGACACTGGATCTAGCCCGCCATACCGGGCGACCTCCAGTTTCCGTCCGCGCTGACCGGCGGTCTCCGCGGCTTCCACTTGCCGCTTCACTAGAGCAAGACCAAGGAAACTGCCAAACCGGTCTGCCGAGCTCCAGTTCATCAGTCCGCTTCATGCCGGACTCCGCGGATAGGATTTCTATCCGCCCGGTTAACTTCCTGGGATCCAACTGCCTGCTGAGTATTCGCCCGCCTGACAGACCGCTGCTGCGGTCCGCGTAGTCTGCGCGAACAGACCGCCCAGGCCGCCACAGAGCAAACCGCCTGCAACATCCCTACCGACTTAGCAGTCCGCCAACCCTGTCCGCGTAGTCCGCGCGGATAGGTTTCCCAAGCCTTCCATTCACCCACTTTCACTTCACAATTTTCAACACGAACAACTTTCGTCGGTCGTCGATCGTCAAATGCAGGGGGACATGCCCTCCCGACACGCCCGTATCGTCAGGCATGTTCCTCCCGAAAACTTTCCGTCGAACGACTTTCGTCGATCTCGGCACGACTCCGCACCCTAGCAGGACACGCCCTGGGACACGCCCATGTCCTAGGCCGTGTCACCCAAAATTTTGCCTGCTGAAAAATTGGGCTGTTACAACCCTCCCCTCCTACAAGAAATTTCATCCTCGAAATTCGTACACAGGAAGGCAACTAGCAACCAAATAGTTATAACATTAAAATTCTCTAAGCTCCTCATGGCCGCAATTGTCCCATCGGACTTTAACCATTCCGACTGTCTTGTTCCGCAACTATTTCTCGGCTCGATCCTCGATCTGAATGGGTCTAACCCTCGTTGTTAGCCCATACTCCATCGGTACACGATCATCCGTGATCACTTGAGCTGGATCTTTAACGGCCTTTCGCAGCACCGAGATGTGAAACACATCATGTAGTCCACCCAAGTCTGCTGAAAGAGCTAGCCGATACGCAGCTTCTCCGATTCGCTCAACCACTTTAAATGGACCCAAATATCTTGGACTCAACTTTTTCAAAACGTCGAATCCCGGAGACACCTTTGAAGGGCTTGATCTTCAAGTAGACCCTGAAAGTGCAGCTAGATCTGAAATACTCTAGAGGGGGGGTGAATAGAGTATGGTGCTTAAAAACTTTTTACAACAGTGGTTGTAATCTGAGTGAATAGGGAAGCAAATAAAAAATCTAAACACAACCGATAGCTAATTACAACCTACAAAAGAAACTAATCACAGATCCTAACTAATCACAAAACAATCATAGCCAGAAACAAAAATAAAGACAAGCAAGCCAGATGACACAAGGAGCTATAGTGGTTCCCCTAAACTTGGGTACATCCACTCTTCTACCACCCTAGGTAGGAATCCACTGCAGGATGAGTTGATCAGGTGTCCTGGGCACCAATGAGCTTTTGATAAGGTGCTCAAAAACCAAATCAGATTTTTTGATCAGGTGTCTTGCCACCAATGAGCTTTTGACAAGGTGCTCAAAAACCAAGCACAAACTTTTGAAGGGAGTTTGAAAAACCCTTTACAGAGATGGGGATGAGAGAGTGATGGAAGTCTTCTCTTTCTCAAAGCAGCTGAGAAGACTATGTGGATTTAGATGTTGTCAAAGCTCCCCCTGAGTTCTTGAGATGTTCAGGAAATGAAGCTTTGTTGTAGGGTGATAGGCCTTCAGAAGTTGATCTCCAGCAAATGATGATTTCAGCAACAGCTGAAATGTTAGGTGTCTGGAGTCTTTGAATTATGTTGGCCTTGAACACTTGAATCAAAGGGGATCTGAAGATTTCAGATTTGTTGATCTCCTTTGGTTGTGTGTTCTAGTTGTTGTTAAGAAAGATGTTGTCCAGAGAATGTTGTAGCAGAGAATGTTTTTATTCTTCTTCTTCTTGTTCTGCTTATCTGTGTTGTCTGTTCTCTAAGAGATTCAAAAAAAACTTTTTTTTTATTCTCTGGTTCTAAATAAAAAATCATCCTCTGTCAAGAATAGCCGTTGGCCTGTCATTAAATGACTTCCTTAATTGCAAATGTCTTCTGGGGGAAAGTCCAAAGAAACATTCCTTGATAATCCCTTGAAACTTGGTCCAGAATAAATGAAAACGGCTAGAAAATCTTCTGAATTAATTGTTGAATAACTCCTTAACTGTCCTGAATTTGAATCTTGAAAATCCTTTAACTCATCAGAAAAACGTCGAACTGAGCTCTGCTATCGTCGAACTGAGCTCAGCGATTTGGACTTATACAGCAACAGAGATCGTCGATCTGAGCTCAACTATTGTCGAACTGAGCTCAGAGATAGAAAATCAATACTGAGTCAAGATCGTGGAACTGAGCTCGAAGATCGTCGAATGGAGTTCGACGATTTGTTGAAGTTGAGCTCAGCGATCGTCGAATGGAGTTCGACGATCCGTCGAAGTTGAGCTAGACGATCGTCGATTGAAGTTCGACGATTCGTCGTACTGAGCTCGACGATATGACTTAGTCTCCAAACTGAAAATCCTTGGTCTTGAGGGCAGCTTCCAAACCTAGACTTCTAACCCTTAGACTCAATTCTAGTTGACCTTTAGATCTATACAGGAGGTCAAAAACATGTTTCCTAGAGACATAGTGATCCTGACCCAAATTAGTAATAGGGTGTTCCAATAATCTCCCCCTATTTGGGTTAGGATTACTATTTACTGAACTTGCAGAAATTAAATAACGGCATACAAAGCAACAATACAGAAATGCAATAAGCAGGACATTGCAGAATCACAGATATATATTATCCCATACAATAAACAGAGATCAGAATTATTGTCACCTTACATAATTATTCTTTCACCTTGCTCTTTATAAGTTTGATTTCTCTATTAGGATTGAGAGCTTCTTTCTTTGACCTTCTGTCATCTGCTGCACCTAAAGAGATTTGTTGTTTGGGCCTTGGTACAATAGCTTCAGGATGCAGCTCCATATATCTATCAGAGTCAAAGAATTTGCTTGAGCCATATCTTTCCAGTTCTTTCTTTCTTTGTTCAGACAATGTAGTGATGTTGGAGGAATCTCTGCCTTGCTCTTTAGCTTTCTTAATTTGATCCAGGGCAGCTAGCTCTTTCATCCTGGCAGTCCATGCAGTTGGATTATTTTCAGGGTCTTCAAAGGGCACTGGTGGCTCATATCTGTTGGATGGATTGTCTGGAGGAGCTCTGGATGAGACTACTTCCTTCAGCTTATAGGGAAAAGGACCTGAAGTTGTGTCTGATGAAGCTTGTCCTTCCCTGGAGTATGGATGTTTCCTGGAGTAGCCTTTTGAGTAAACCTGGAATTCCCTTTGGCTTCCTCTGTAGTTTCCTCTTCTAGATTGAGAACCTCTGGACTGGCTTCCCCTATAATAAGATCTTGCATGAGGCTGATAGGAGGTTTGGCTTTTGGCAGAAGGTTGAGCAGCTGAGCTTCCACCTGCACCTGTATCAAGAGGAGGTGGTGGAGGAGGATGAGAATGATGAAATTGAGAAGATCCTTTTTCATACTTCCTCTTCTTCTTCATAGCTTTAAGTTGGTTCTTGGAATACTGCATCTAATGCTCAGTTATGGGGCAGTCATGAAGAATGTAATATAGTATGTCATTAGTGTCCTTGACTTTGGCTGGAGGCACTCTTTTCATAGCTTTACTCCTTGCCTTTCTCTTCCTGGCAATAGTGGCAGAGGAGTCATCAGAATCAGTCCTGAATTCATCACTTTCAGAACTTTGCTCATCATATAGAGCATCAATCTTTTTCATATATTCTTTCTGAAGTTGAGTTGGAGCAGATGAAACAGCAGTGGTGACAGCAGCAGATATAACACTAGTAACAACAGATACAGAAGTTGTAGCAGCAGTTGTAACAACAGATATAGAGCTTTCTGGAGCAATACTCTTTGAAGGAATAGCAGTAGTAATATCAGCAGCAGTTGGGGCAGCAACAGTTTCAGATAAAACATTTTCAGATACAGGAACATCAGCAGTTTCAGATATAATAGGTTCAGTAGCATCAATATCATCAGCAATAGCAGCAGGCTCAAATTTATATGCCTCTGTCTGCATATCCTCAGGAACTGAAACAACAACATCATCATTACTGACAGCAGCAGCAACAGATTCAGCAACAATATTGGCAGCATAAACTGAATTAACAAAAGAAGTTATAACCATGGTGTCACAATATGAGAAGGGCACAATGGCCTTAGACAGATCCTCTGAGGGCTGGATTGCAACTTTCTCTGGAAGACAACTGAAATAAATTGAATCAAACACTGATAGTAGAGACCTGAGGTCTATTGAAAAGACAGCAACTAGAGGTGGAACTGGAGCTTGAGGAACAACAGCAGCAGCAACAACAACAACAACTAAAGAAACAGCAGGCAAGCTAACTTCATAAGGCATCTCCCCCTGCATAGATTCAGAGAATGCTGGATCAAGGCACACTGATGAAGGGATTGCCTGAGGAAATAAGGAGGATAGCCTGGAAGAAAGAGCTATCACTGACTGAAGTAATGGAGCCAAGGAGGTCTCCAATAGAAGAGATAGCCTGGGGGCTAGCAGTTCATATAACTGGTCAGCTAGGGCTGGAAGATCTACATGCTCAACAGGAATGTGAGTAGAGGTAGAGACTGGAGGTGGAGCAACAGGTGATGATGGTGGAGAGCTAGTGGATGGTAGGAGTGATGGTTGAGGTGAGGGTATTGTGGAAATGGAAGATAGTGGGATTGAGATAGAGGGTGTGAAGGAGGGTTGATCCAGAATGTCTTGTAGAAGTTGTTGGTAAGATGTTGATGAGGATGGTAGCTCGGGAGGAGATGAGGGTGAGTCATCCATGAAGGAATCATCTAAAAGATTGAAGGAGGGAATGGTGGATGATGTTTCAATGTCTGGTTGAGGGTAGGAATATAATGGATGGAAGATTTCTTCTGTGACTGGTAGAGTTGGAATTGGAGATGGTATTGATGTTGGAGAAGGGCTGGAAATGATGATTGTGGATGGAGTTTGAATGGTGGATGGAACTGGAGGAGATGGAATTGAAGTTGGAGGAGGAGAAGCAGCAGCAGGCAAGTCATCTGCAGGGGCAGAGACTTGAGGGAAGTGACTATTATAGTCCTGGTGCCTGAAGTTGTGCTTGCAGAAGGCCTGCTGGGCTTGGTTATCTGCCTGTGTCATTTACCAAATAGGCCACAGGACAATCTCTTTGAAGCATTAATATGTATCCCAGAAGATACTAGCAAAGCAAGACATCTGTTCTGAAGAAAGAGCCCAAGGATCCTCCCAAAATTCACAAAGTTCTTATTGAGTTTCTTCTTAATCAGGTCAAAGAAGACCTCTCCCCAGTTCAATTGCTTCTTGTCCACAATGGCTCCCATCAAGCACAGTTGATACCTAGAGATAGTATCATGTGCTAAATGCTTGGCCAGCAAAACCTTGCCTACTACATCAGCCAAGAACCTGTATTCCACAGCTAGGTTCTTCTTCAGCAGTTTGCTAGGGTTAGCATCAGAGTGACCCATTCTTGCAAGCAGATCAGCAAATTCCTCTCCAGACAGATCAGCGGAATATCTACTAGAACTTAACTCAAAAACTTCTGTCAGAATGGCTGGAGTCAAGGGTACCTGTGTTCCAGAAATTGAAGCAACTATTGTGTTTTGATCCTGGTTGTGGGCAGTGTAGACCCACTCCTTAATCTCATCAGCAGGCAGCTTGATCCTGGTGGTCATGATGGTAGCAAGTTTCTGCTCCTTGAAGAGTTCCAAAATATTCTGGAAAACTTGATCAGTGGTGCTGAAAGACTCCATGTCGATGTCAAATCCAGCATCGAATTTCATTGCGACAAGAACAGCAACAGAAACGTCCATTGGTTACCTGCAATAATCAACAAACAAAACGACCAAGTGTAGAGATGTTTGGAGGGAAAGAGAATTTTTGCAGAGAAATCGAAAGCGCAAAAGGAGAACAACGGCGAAAAATGAATTTTAGATTAGGGTTCGACGCAGAAAAGGAAAGATCGTTGAACTCAGTTCGACGATCGGGGCTACTAAAGGAATCTGAAGAGTCTTCAATATCGTCGATCTTCGTTCGACGATATTGGAAAGCATCGAGCTCCGTTCGACGATAGTTCAGAGAACAAAATCGCCAAACGTCGTTCGACGATCGTTGACCGGAAGAGTTAGTTCATACTATCTGAGAAACGCTGAACTCAGGTCGACAATTTCGGAAATCGTCGATCTCCGTTCGACGATCTGGGGGTGAAAGATATTGTACCTAAACACTTAAAGGAGGGTGAATAGGTGATTTGAATCTTTTTAACTTTTTAAGGCAGAATATAGAATCTAACACATAATTCTATCTAATTTATCACAGCACACATTCAGCAATCACAGAATTCCACAGCACACAGTAGACACACAGTTTTATAGTGGTTCCCCAAGGTTTGGGTACATCCACTTTCCCCCTTCGCCTATCTAGCAGTGTACTAGATTCGGCCCAACTTCTCCACTATCTCAGATCCTCAGATCTTACACTCAGAACCCACAACACAGGTTCCTACACCTCAGGCCCAAGGCCCTACAACTCAGCTTCTTCACAAAGCCTACACTCAGCCACCAAGGCCTACACTCAGCCACCAAGGCCTACACTCAGCCACAACAGGCCTACACTCAGAGATTCCAATCTCCTAAACTCAGGCACTCAAGCCCTACACTCAGCCTTTATAATTACAGGCTTACAAGACTCAGATCCCTAAGGATCCTACAAGATAATTTGAATACAAAATGTATACTCAACAACTCAGAGAAAAGAGAGAAGAGTTGTGAGTTTCTTGATGAGTTCTTGGAAGAACTCAGCTGAAATCAATCTGACTTGGCTTTCTTCAAAGCTTCTTGAATGTAGAACTCAATAAGATTGATCTCTTCTGCAGTTGATCCTTGATCTCTGCTACTTAAGATTCAGAACAAATCTGAACCCTTCTTCTCAGCCTGGTTCCAATAGCTGACTTCTTGGATGGAGCTCTCTCTCTCTCCAACTTCTTAGATCTTTGCTAGATTCTTCAAGGAATAGCTAGATCTTCTTTGTATATTGATCACTTGAACAACTTGGACAATTACTTGATCAACCACTTCAACAACCACTTGATCAACCTTTTCTATAGACAGTATAAGCCTATTTATAGGCCTTCTTCATGGTAATCGGCTGGTCCGGTTCATAACTGATTTCTGACAACTCTGATAGGTGCAGTAGACCGGCTGGAATGACAGCTGTCAAGTCATCCAGTCAGTTCTTGAAAATTCTGTAACTGTCTGTAAGTGTCGAGACTGTCTGTCTTTAAGTGTCGACACATATAGACCAAGTGTCGACACAAGTTGTCTAAGTGTCGACACTAGCCTACAAGGTGTCGACACAACTCCTTGTGTTGTAGATTTTATATCTCGACACTGCTTCTTCTTCATGTGTCGACACTGAAATTGAGTGTCGACACAAGTCCTTATACTTCAGTATTTTGCTGAATTCTTCTAAGTGTCGACACAACACCTTTGTGTCGACATATCTTTATGTGTTGAACTTGTCAGTGTCGACACTGCTTCTTGGTGTCGACACATGTCTTCAGTGTTGATACTTGCTGAGTGTCGACACAGCTCCTTGTGTCGACACATTCTTCTTCTGTTGAGACTTTTGCTGAGTGTCGACACATCTCCTTTGTATCGGCACTTGTACTTAAAATATTCTTGAACTTTGCTAAGTGTCGACACAGCTCCTTGTATCGACACTTTCTTCAAGTGTTGACTCTTCTGCAGTGTGACGACACATTGTTCTGGGTGTCGACACTTTCTTCAAGTGTTGAGACTTCTGCTGAGTGTCGACACATTCTTCCTTGTGTCGACACTTTCTTCAAGTGTTGAGTCTTCAGCTGAGTGTCGACACATTCTTCCTTGTGTCGACACTTTCTTATGTAGACACAGTTTCACTGGGTGACGACACAACTGCTATGTGTCGACACTGCTTCACTGCACTCTTCTTCATTGAGTGTCGACACAGCTCCTTGTGTCGATACTTTCTGTCTGGTGTCGACTCAGCATCCCTGGTGTCGACACAATGACTCCAAGTGTCGACACTGCTTGCCTGGGTGTCGACACAAGTCTTCTTAAGTGTCGACACTTTCCCTCTGGGTGTCGACACATGGACTTAGAAACTTTTACATCTTTCCTGCAAATACTTAACCTGCACATGTAAACTCAAAACACATCAAATACATTTTGATGTATATCATTGAGTTGGGTGAGGCTTCTTCAAATCAGGTACATTTAAACCAATGTACCCAACAATCTCCCCCTATTTGGAGAAGTCATAACCCTTAGTCAATGATATACACTATACAGAATAAAATCAAGTATGATGTAAAACAGGGTTATGTAATCAGGAAAGAACATCACATGTATGAAACAAACATGCATATACAGATAACATCTCAGAACAATTATGAAATAGATTTAAAACACATCATATTGTTCTCACAACTTTGTAATATTCATAATACAAAAGTTTTACATAGTGTTTGAAAAACACAAGATTACAATTGTAAACTGAATAAAAGTCTATTCTATTTTTGTTCAGCCTCCTTGATCACTATCCCTTTTCCAGCTTGTACTTTGGCTTGTATAGGAGCTTCAGCAACTTCAGCATCAACAGGTTTCTTCCCTTTCAGCTCCTTCTTCTTAAGTTCCTCAGCTTTAATCTTTTGCCTTTCAAAATAATGATAAGGCTTGGGAAAGTACTTACTAGGCTCCTGGGCAGTAGGAGGTAGCTTTCCCAACTTGGCCTTCCTTCTATATTGGACTATTGCTTCTTGCCTTGTCTCATGTTTCCTCCATTCAAGTTCAGAAAACCATTTATTTCTGTCTTATATATTATCTTTGGCAGCTTTCCATGCAGTTAAGATAATATTTCTTGAAGTAGGGCTCCACTGCTCAAAGTCTGGTCTTTGTTCAGCTTGCTCCCTGAACCTCTTCTTAGACAATCTGGTTTCTTCTTCTTTCTGCATAGCTTCTTGTATAGCTTCAGAGACTGGCTGAACAACTTTCTCTAGGATAACCTTCTGAGTACCATCAAGTGGACTATACATGGTCTGGATATCAGCATGTACCATCTCAAAATTTGGAGGAGGGTAGATGACTTGAGTCACTTCAGGTTGCTCCCCTCCTAGATAAGCAGGATTAATCCCAGATTCTGCAACATTATCATCATCACAAAGAGGAGGATATCCAAGAGTAGCTCTGATAGAATTAGAAATCCATTTAGCATGATCAGAGCTGGCTTTGACTAACACCCTCTCCCCCTTTATGACTTCTCTAACCATGTGATCCCTCATATCATCCTTTTGAAATCTTATTTGGGCATCCAAATAGTTGACTCCATCTTTAAAATAAGGCTTTAACCTTTGGAGTTTGTCAGTTATGATCTTCTGAGAGTCTAGTATGGCAGTCTTAACAGTAGTTATTTTCTCTTGGAATGCTTTGTCAAAATCTGCTTTAGCTATAGCATTAGCTGGAGTCTGCCCTACAGCAAGATTCTTCATCTCTGTGACTATAGCATTGTGAGATTCTGTCAAATTGTCATTCATTCTGATTTGGTTCTCTAGAACATACCTCTGCTTCAGTGCTATATCATCTACTTGAGCTTTAATCTTCTCCTGATGTGTAGCCAAGTACACCACTGCATTCCCTCCCTTATGGAAGCAGTCTGTCATCTCCTTTTTATTAAGATTCATTTCAAATCTTATTGACTTTATATCCTAGGCCAAATCAAACTGTAATGATTTTTGCCCTTCATCCACATACTTCTCAATGGCCTGCCTGTGCTCATCAAGCTTAATTTGCATTGCAACCATGAGAGCAGTATAATCAACAGTAGGTGCTGGCTGTGATATAGGCTGTGATGCAATTGTTTGTAAGGCCTTCTTATAATTCTGACTCCTTCTCTTGAATACTTGAAATTTCTTTTTCTTTGCTCTTGCAGCTTCCTCATCTTCAGAAGCTGAGAAGCTAGCCATTTCTACCCTCTCCTTAGGGCTTGGGGGTAACTCCTTCTGCACTTCTGGTCCCTTCTCAGTCTCTTGCCTTGCAGGTTCTTCATGAATTTGTAGTTGCTCCCCCTCAACTGGAGCATTCTCCCCTTCAGCAGCAGCAGTTTCCTTGTCAAAATCTTCTTGATCCAGATTAAGAAATAAATCTTCCATTGTAATTTCTTGTGGAGAATGGGCAGGAGAAATTCTTTGCTCATCTACCACTGAATCAGATACTAACTGAGCTGCAACAGATGTGTCCTCCATGACAACATCTGGGAGTTGGCTATCCAACTGAGTTTGCTGATTAACATTAACTAATGGATCAGATAAAACAGTATCCACTTTAAGGAAATCTAAAGCATTAAGCTCAGTGATTACCTCAAGGATGATGTTGGTTGCTTGCTCACTCTCAAGAGGAGTTGGTTCTTCCACAACTAGTGGCTCCCCCTGGATTTGATCCTGGTGTAAGGGGCTAGCTTGTGGTAGCTCCCCCTGCCTCTCAGCAGAATCTTGTTGAACTGGAGATTTCACAACAGTCTCTTCTTCATTCTCATCACTACAGACCAGTCAGTTTTCAGGCTGAAGATTATCCTGGTCATGAGATTGAACATATGGACAGATACCCTATCATGCCCTCCTGGCATACTTAGGATTACTTTGCCTACAATTTCAGAGAGGAATTTCCCCTGACTGTTCATGCCCTTCCTATTAAACACTGATCCAATTTTCATCTTAGAATCCAGACCACACCATGCCAATGCATCTCTGGTCCTGGAAGCAGTAACCTCTTCTTCTTCCTTAGTTCTTGGTAACTGAAGGACTTTCCTCAAACTTTTTGGTGTAATCTTAACCTTTTCACCATGAACCCTGGACTTGATCTTGAATCCAGTGTCGTCGACCTTAGCTCCATTTAGAAACTCTAGAACTTCCTTCTTCCAGATCTTTGTAGGCTCTGAAACAAGAAATTCTAACCCGAGTCTGCAACTAGGGTTATCACATTCTTGATTTCTTGGTCTCCATCACCAAACGCGTCGCGCACCAGTTCATAGCCTTCATTGATGTTCTCCTCAAGCTTAGGCGCCATTAGGGTTTGAAGAATTTGAGCTGAGAGAAGAGAGGTGTCGACACACAAGTTTGGTCTCGAAACATTTGAAAGCGTGTCGACAGACAAAGGCAAAATCCTATTTATACCTTTCTAGGTTTGAAGATTAAAAGGCGGGCAGCTAACTTAAATTGTGTCGACACTGTCAATAAGTGTCGACACTGACTTATAATGTCTCGACACCTATGTGTCGACACAAGTTTAGTCAACATATATATGTGTCGACACTTGTTTATGTGTCGACACCACATAACTCGACATTTAGTCGAGACTTTACTTGGATAATTCTGAGTAAAACCTAAGTGTCGACACCACCTTGGATGTGTCGACACCTACTTATCATGTGTCGACACTAATATTCTGAAGTGTCGACACCAACTTCCTAGATGTGTCGACACCTTTTCACTGAAGTGTCGACTCCTATTTTCTGTGTCGACATAGATATCTCTGTGTGTCGACACCTTTTTACTTAGTCATTTCCAATTCTATAAACTTACTCTAAGTTTATCATTCCTAGTTCATTTTTAAACCTATTGAACTTAGTTTCTTCTAAGGGCTTAGTATACATATCAGCTAGTTGATTATCTGTTTTAACATATTCCAGTAAAATATCTTCTTTCTCTACATGCTCCCTAAGAAAATGATATTTTATCTCAATATGTTTAGTTCTACTATGGGAAACAGGATTATGTGCAATTGATATAGCACTTGTACAATCACAAAAGAGTGGAGTTCTACTTACCCGAATTCCATAATCCTCAAGCTGATGTTGTATCCATAGAAGTTGAGCACAGCAACTTCCTGCAGCCACATATTCTGACTCTGCAGTGGAGATAGCCACACTTGTTTGCTTTTTGTTACTCCATGAAATCAGTCTTCCACCTAGGAATTAACAGGTTCCAGTAGTGCTATTTCTGTATTCTTTGCATCCTGCAAAGTCTACATCTGAATAACCTGTTAGTTCAAAATCCCCATTCCTAGGGTTCCAGAGGCCTAGATAAGGAGTGCCCTTTAGATATCTCAATATCCTCTTGACTGCTGCCAAATGAGACTCCTTAGGGCATGCTTGATACCTTGCACAGACACATGTAGTATACATGATATCTGGTCTACTTGCAGTCAAATATAACAGGGAGTCAACTATCCCTCTATACAAAGACTCATCTACAGGTTTCCCTGCATCATCCTTGCTAAGAGTCATACTTGACCCCATAGGAGTCTTCATGGTACTGGATGAATCCATATCATACTTCCTTATGAGTTCTAGGGTGAACTTAGACTGGCATATGGATAAACCATTCTCAGTCTGTCTTACTTGGAGACCCAAGAAGAACTTTAGCTCTCTCATACTACTCATCTCAAATTGACCTTGCATTAGTTTTGCAAACTTTTTGCAAAGGCTACTTTCAATAGACCCAAATATAATGTCATCTACATATATTTGGACTAGTATTACTTTGCCTCTGGATTCCCTAAGGAATAGAGTCTTGTCTATTTTCCCCCTTGTGAACTTATTCTCAATGAGGAAACTAGACAGGGTTTCATACCAAGCCCTAGGGGCTTGCTTTAACCCATATAAAGCTTTCCTAAGTCTATAGACATGATTATGTAAAGTTGAATCAACAAAACCTGATGGCTGTTCCACATAGACTTCCTCTTTAAGATTACCATTCAGAAATGCTGACTTAACATCCATTTGGTAAACTTTAAATCCTTGAAAGGTTGCATAGGCCAGAAACATCCTTATGGCTTCCAGTCTGGCTACTATAGCAAAGGTTTGATCAAAGTCAATACCTTCTTCCTGCCTATATCCTTTAGCAACCAATCTTGCTTTGTTCTTAATGATGACTCCATGTTCATCCATCTTGTTCCTATAGATCCACTTGGTTCCTATTATGTTGTGTTCTTTTAGTTTAGGAACAAGCTCCCAGACCTTGCACCTCTTGAACTGATTCAGCTCTTCTTGCATTGCCTCAATCCAATGAGGGTCTAGGATGGCTTCTTCAAACTTCTTTGGTTCAACTTGGGATAGAAAACTGGAGTAGATTGCTGCATTCAGATTTTTGCACCTTGTTTGTACCCCTTGTCTTGGATCACCAATGATTTATTCTGCTGTATGATCTCTAAGATGCCTATTGGCTGGAGGCATCCTGACTTCAGGTTGAACTTCTTCAACTTCTTCATCTTGCTATACTCCTTGTACTTCTTCTGCATTAGGTACATGTAGTACTCCCCCTGGACAACAGACACTGTCTTCTACTTGCTATCTTGCAGTAGGTCTTTCTTCTATAGTGAGCTTGTCCAACTTCTCAGTTATACATGTGGGGCTGCAAATACTACTAGACAACTCATTGTTAATAAATCTAGTTTCATCAAATACTACATGTACAGTCTCTTCTACAACTTGTGTAGACAAGTTGTAGACTCTATATGCCTTACTGTTGTTGCTGTACCCAACAAAAATTCCCTCTTGGGACTTGGCAGCAAACTTAGTCAAGTAAGACTTTCCATTGTTAAGTATAAAGCACTTACAACCAAAGATCCTGAAGTAGGATAGGTTTGGTTTCCTGCCTTTCACAACCTTATAGGGGGTCTTGTTGAGGCTTTTAGTAATTGTAGCTCTATTAATAACATGGCATGCAGTATTAACTGCTTCAGCCCAGAAATATTCTGGTAGTGATGTATCACTTAATAGGGTCCTACCAGCCTCAATCAAGGTTCTATTCTTCCTTTCAGCAATGCCATTTTGCTGAGGTGTCCTTGGTGAAGAAAACTCTTGAAATATTCCAAATTCTTCACATAGTTTTGTCATACTATCAGACTGAAATTCAGTACCATGGTCACTTCTCATTTTGACCACTGTACTAGCTAGTTCATTCTGAATTTGTTTGACAAAGCTATAGAAGACACTAGGTGTTTCAGATTTCTGTCTAAGAAAGAACACCCAGGAAAATCTTGAGTAGTCATCTACAACTACAAAGGTATAGACCTTCCTACCTAGGCTGTGAACTGGCATTGGACCAAAGAGATCCATATGCAAGAGGTATAAACACCTCACAGCATCTTTGTTTTCAATGCTTCTAAAGGTGGATCTAGTCTGCTTGCCCTTTTGACAAGCTGAGCAAATACCATCTTTAATACACTTAACTTGAGGATCATTCCTCACTAACTCTTTACTAAAGAGTTTGCCAATTGTCTTGTAGTTTAGATGGGCTAGCCTCTTGTGCCATTTAACACAATGAGAGACTTTCTCATCAGCTACAAGACATACTGGAGAACCATTGTTCTCAATCATAATGTCTAGGCAGTAGACATTCCTTTTTCTATAACTAGTCAAAATGATCTCTTGATCATTAGACCTTCTGATATGACAACCATCTTTGACAAATGAGATGTCATATCCTACATCACTCAATTGACTTATACTAATAAGGTTATGTTTCAAACCTTTAACATAGGCCACTTGAGTAATTGTAATAAAGGAGTTAGATATGTTACCAAATCCCTTGATGATCCCTTTTTAGAACCACCAAAGGTGACTTTTGGACCATCCTTGATGGGTGTATAGTCCTTTAGTAAACTCCTTATTCCAGTCATATGTCTGGAACATCCACTGTCCAAGTACCATATTGGGGCATGGCCACTTGGACTCACCTGCAAAACAGATTATTGAACCTTAGAACCCAAAGAATTCTTGGGTCCTTGGTACTGGTTAGTTTGCTTCCTAACAAAGCTACCTGCAGGTTTTCCAACAGGCAGTTTGCTACTCACTTTGGCACTAGCATTATGCCAACAGTCCATTGCAAAGTGGCCTACCTTGCCACAACACCAACACTCAAACTTATTGTACCTTTGCTTAGGTACTGTCTTTGCTGTTTTATCTACAGCTGACTTGTTGAGAGTTGGGGCTTTGCCCTTGGACTTGGACTTGGACTGAACAGTTCTAGCAGGTTTTGAAAACCCCAGTCCAGCTTTACCATTATGATGAACAAATTCATCAATTATGGGTAAAACAGACTTTGGTTTAGAAAACCTAGCAACTAAGTCTTTCTCCTTCTGAAGATTAATCTCCAGACTCTTGATTTGATCATTCTTAAATGATATAGTCCCCATCTGAATCACAGTTATGTGCTTCAGTCTGGCTATCTCATTAAGCTTTTGATCAAACAACTTCTCAAAATCAGTTGCAGCCATTTTCAGACTTGCAATCTCCTTAGCTTGACTCTTGGCCAAGGATTTGCATTTCTTAAATGCTTGCAACAGAACTTTATATTCATCTATCAACTGATGAATATCTTCTTCAGACTCAGATGCACTCTCATCACTTGATGATGATGAATCTGATTCTGTACTGGCACAAGAAATTGAACTAAAAGAACAATGTTGTACCTTACTAGGTCCTGGCTGCTATAGGATTTTGTCACTTTCTGTCAATGTCATTAGTCCTTGGCACTAGCTATCCTCTTGTTCATATATAGAGTTCATGATCTGAATGAACTCTTCTTCTTCTTCCTCAGCAAACAGTCTTATATATGCCTCAGCATCTGACTCAGTTTCTGATGAAGAAATATCTAGCAGGCTCTTGTCCTTTTTGGCAACAAGAGACTTTTCCTTCTTGCCCTTGTATTGAGTCCTTTTCTTGTCACTAGACTCCTTCTTTTTTTCTGGACAATCTGCAACAACATGGCCTTGTCTATTACAGCAATAGCATACTATTTTTGAAAGAGTTGCTTTGCTAGACTTAGTCTTTTTCCTGTCTTTCTTTGAAGACTTTTTATTCTGAAAATAGTCTTCTTTCCCTGTGAAGTAGATGGCCTTGTCCTCCACTGTCTCTTCTTTAAGAACTTCTGGAAATGTCTTGTGAAGTCAGCAAAGTCCTCATCACTTTCACTGCTTTCAGACTTTCTACTTGCTGACTCATCTGACTCAGTTTCAGGTACTTTTGATGGTGGAGTTGGTGACTTACTTCTGTACTTTCTGGGGGCTTCTGTTTTGAAGGCCACTGTCCTTTCTTTATGTTCACTTCTTGTTGATTTCTCCTCTTCTTTCCTCACCATCAACTGTATCTCATAGGATAGCAATTTCCCAAATAGTGTTGGTGGAGGAATTTCTGCTAACTTTGCCATTTCCCTAATGACACAGATCTTGGTGTCCCAATCTTTTGTTAGGGACCTTAGAAACTTATCATTGAGTTCATAATTACTGAACTCTCTGCCATAGGACATGAGCTCATTCATAATCCTATAGAACTTTTTATAGCATTCAGTTATGCTATCAGCTTTTCCTTGTCTAAAACTTTCATATTCTTGATTGAGCAAGGATTTTCGGTCTTGCCTGACTTCTTCAGAACCCTCCATATACACAATAAGAGTATCCCACATCTCTTTAGCTGTCTTACAGTGTATCAAATTCTGAAAAGTTGCATCATCTATAGCACTCACAATGATGTTTTGTGCCCTTTTGTCCATAGTGGCTAGAACAATTTCATCCTTTGTCATTTCAGAGAAATCCTTAGGTGTTCTCTGATTTGCATCTAAGACTGAAACCTTCATGGGCACATAAGGCCCTTCTTTCACTGTGATATAAATCCTAGGGTCTGAGGCTTCCATAAAAAGTCTCACTCTTTCCTTCCAAATGCCAAAGATTTCCTTTCTGCAAATGGGTAGCTTCATGGATACCAATTCCTTATGATTCTCAGTGGAACTCATGGTTCTTGATTTTCTTGATTCTGTAATTTGACTTAGACTGAATCTGCCAACAGGATCTACTCAGACAGTTATGTCCCTTTTTGAGTAACCTCCCTCTGATACCACTTGAAAGATATTGTACCTAAACAACTAGAGGGGAGGTGAATAGGTGATTTGAATCTTTTTAACTTTTTAAGGCAGAATACAGAATCTAACACAGAATTCTATCTAATTTATCACAGCACACATTCAGCAATCACAGAATTCCACAGCACACAGTAGACACACAGTTTTATAGTGGTTCCCCAAGATTTGGGTATATCCACTTTCCCCCTTCGCCTATCTAGCAGTGTACTAGATTCGGCCCAACTTCTCCACTATCTCAGATCCTCAGATCTTACACTCAGAACCTACAACACAGGTTCCTACACCTCAGGCCCAAGGCCCTACAACTCAGCTTCTTCACAAAGCCTACACTCAGCCACCAAGGCCTACACTCAGCCATCAAGGCCTACACTCAGCCACAACAGGCCTACACTCAGAGATTCCAATCTCCTACACTCAGGCACTCAAGCCCTACACTCAGCCTTTATAATTACAGGCTTACAAGACTCAGATCCCTAAGGATCCTACAAGATAATTTGAATACAAAATGTATACTCAACAACTCAGAGAAAAGAGAGAAGAGTTGTGAGTTTCTTGATGAGTTCTTGGAAGAACTCAGCTGAAATCAATCTGACTTGGCTTTCTTCAAAGCTTCTTGAATGTAGAACTCAATAAGATTGATCTCTTCTGCAGTTGATCCTTGATCTCTGCTACTTAAGATTCAGAACAAATCTGAACCCTTCTTCTCAGCCTGGTTCCAATAGCTGACTTCTTGGATGGAGCTCTCTCTCTCCAACTTCTTAGATCTTCACTAGAATCTTCAAGGAATAGCTAGATCTTCTTTGTATATTGATCACTTGAACAACTTAGACAATTACTTGATCAACCACTTCAACAACCACTTGATCAACCTTTTCTGTAGACAGTATAAGCCTATGTATAGGCCTTCTTCATGGTAACCGGCTGGTCCGGTTCATAACTGATTTCTGACAACTCTGACAGGTGCAGTAGATCGGCTGGAATGGCAGCTGTCAAGTCATCCAGTCAGTTCTTGAAAATTCTGTAACTGTCTGTAAGTGTCGAGACTGTCTGTCTTTAAGTGTCGACACATATAGACCAAGTGTCGACACAAGTTGTCTAAGTGTCGACACTAGCCTACAAGGTATCGACACAACTCCTTGTGTTGTAGATTTTATATCTCGACACTGCTTCTTATTCATGTGTCGACACTGAAATTGAGTGTCGACACAAGTCCTTATACTTCAGTATTTTGCTGAATTCTTCTAAGTGTCGACACAACACCTTTGTGTCGACATATCTTTATGTGTTGAACTTGTCAGTGTCGACACTGCTTCTTGGTGTCGACACATGTCTTCAGTGTTGATACTTGCTGAGTGTCGACACAGCTCCTTGTGTCGACACATTCTTCTTCTATTGAGACTTTTGCTGAGTGTCGACACATCTCCTTTGTATCGGCACTTGTACTTAAAATATTCTTGAACTTTGCTAAGTGTCGACACAGCTCCTTGTGTCGACACTTTCTTCAAGTGTTGACTCTTCTGCAGTGTGTCGACACATTGTTCTGGGTGTCGATACTTTTTTCAAGTGTTGAGTCTTCTGCTGAGTGTCGACACATTCTTCCTTGTGTCGACACTTTCTTCAAGTGTTGAGTCTTCAGCTGAGTGTCGGCACATTCTTACTTGTGTCGACACTTTCTTATGTAGACACAGTTTCACTGGGTGTCGACACAACTGCTATGTGTCGACACTGCTTCACTGCACTCTTCTTCATTGAGTGTCGACACAGCTCCTTGTGTCGACACTTTCTGTCTGGTGTCGACTCAGCATCCCTGGTGTCGACACAATGACTCCAAGTGTCGACACTGCTTGCCTGGGTGTCGACACAAGTCTTCTTAAGTGTCGACACTTTCCCTCTGGGTGTCGACACATGGACTTAGAAACTTTTACATCTTTCCTGCAAATACTTAACTTGCACATGTAAACTCAAAACACATCAAATACATTTTGATGTATATCATTAAGTTGGGTGAGGCTTCTTCAAATCAGGTACATTTAAACTAATGTACCCAACAGGGGGAAAATTGTCGAGCGCAGTTCAGAGACCAGAAAGACACTCTAGACACTAAGAAAAATCAAGATGTTTGCCTAGTCTTGGTCAATTTTTAAACTTTTAAAATCTTGGATATTATTTTAGATCTCCTCCATCTAACATTCCTAACTGATTTAGGAAGAAGGTGTGTTTCTTTTCATCCAAAGGCTTGGTGAAAATATCTCCCCTTTGTAAATCAGTTGGGATATATTGAAGTTCAATTTTATTCTTCTCAACATTATCCCGTAAAAAGTGAAGCCTAATCTCTATGTGTTTTGTCCTACTATGGAGGAGTGGATTTTGAGCTATAGAAATAGCATTGGTGTTCTCACAAAAGATTTTTGACTTCTCTAAGTTGTAGCCATAGTCTAGGAGTTAATTTTGAATCCACAAGATTTGTAAACAATAACTGCCTGCAACCATATATTCAGCTTCAGCAGTTGAAGTTGATACAGAAGTTTGTTTCTTACAAAACCAAGAGACAAGTCTGTCACTAAGGAACTGACAAGTTCCACTGGTGTTTTTCCTGTCAATTCTGCATCCAGCATAATCAGCATCAGAAAATCCAGTTAATTCAAATGCTGAATCTTTTGGATACCAGAGACCTAGATTAGGACAACTTTTAACATACCTGAGAATCCTCTTTACTAGTGTTAGGTGTGACTTTCTAGGGCTTACTTGGAACCTAGCACATATGCATGTAGCAAAAATTATATCTGGTCTACTAGCTGTAAGGTACAGTAAGGAGCCAATCATTGTTCTATATGTTGTCTGATCAACAGATTTCTCATGTTCATCAGCATCCAATACAGCATTAGTAGGCATAGGTGTTTTCATGAAAGATGCTTCAGATATACCAAATTTCTTAACCAATTCATTTGCATACTTGGTTTGAGAAATAAAGATACCTTCAGCATGTTGTTTGACTTGCAATCCTAGAAAGAAGGATAGCTCACCCATGCTACTCATTTCAAATTTAGAATGCATTAGGTTGGAGAACCTTCTGCACAATTTTGAATCAGTAGAGCCAAAAATAATATCATCTACATAAATCTGTACTAGTAGGGTGTGGGACTTATGGGTTCTAATGAAAAGAGTTTGGTCTACTATACCCCTTATAAATCCATTTTCCAGAAGAAAGCATGCTAGGGTCTCATACCATGCTCTAGGAGCTTGCTTGAGACGATATAATGCTTTGTTCAACTTAAAAATATAATCAGGATGGGTTGGAGAGATAAAATCTGGAGGTTGTCTGACATATACTTCTTCTTTGATGTCTCCATTGAGAAATGCACTTTTGACATCCATCTGATATACCTTGAAGCCTTTATGTGCTGCATAAGCTAAGAAAATTCTGATGGCATCCAATCTTGCAACTGGTGCAAACGTCTGGTCATAGTCTATGCCTTCTTCTTGAGAATATCCTTGAGCAACTAGCTTTGCCTTGTTCCTTACAATTACTCCTTGATCATCCAATTTGTTTCTGAACACCCACTTTGTTCCAACAATGGAGTGATTCTTAGGCTTTGACACTAGTTCCCAAACTTTGTTCCTTTCAAATTGATGCAACTTTTCTTGCATTGCAATGATCCAGTGTGGATCTTGCTCTGCATCTTGAATGGATTGAGGTTCAATTTGAGATAGGAAGCAGGTGTACAACAGGTTTTGGTTGACCTGATTTCTGGTTTGCACACCAGCTGAGATGTCTCCAATTATTTGGAAAATAGGATGGTCTCTTGATGTTACTAAATCAACAAGGGGTGTTGATTGTTCACTAACCTGTGTTGTTGTTTCCTCTTGTGGTACAACAACTGGCTCTTCAAGTTGTTTTTCTTCAATATGTTGAATACTTTCTTCATCTTCACTGCTTTCCTCTTTTTGAGTAACCTGTAACTTGTTCAAGTCTTCAGCAAGAGAATGTTCCTGCAAAGTTTCTATGGTAGAAGTGTTCTTCTCCTTGAAAGACATGTTAGATTCATCAAATGATATATGAACAGATTCCTCAATTTTAAGAGATGATTTATTATAAACCCTATAAGCCTTACTGATCATGGAGTATCCCAGAAACACTCCTTCATCAGCCTTAGCTTGAAATTTTGTTAAATATCTCTTGTCATTATTGTGTATATAACAAATGCAGCCAAAAACTCTAAAATAATCAACTTTAGGTTTCTTCCCTTTGAGTAATTCATAGGGAGTCTTTCCCTTTAGTTTATGTATCAAACTTCTGTTCAGCACATAGTTGGAGGTGTTCACTGCCTCTGCCCAAAAAGATAGAGGAAGGTGAGCATCTGACAACAATGTAGTGGCAGATTCAATAAGAGTTCTATTTTTCCTTTCAGCTACCCCATTTTGTTGAGGAGTTCTAGGAGCTGAGAAAGTATGTTTGATCCCTTCACTCTGACAGAACTCTTGCATAAGAAGAGAATCAAACTCTGTTCCATGATCACTTCTGATCAGGGCAATGTGAGTATTGAACTCAATCTGTATACATTTGAGAAACTCTGTCAAACACTTAAAGTTATCAGACTTCTTCCTCAGAAAGAATACCCATGTGAATCTAGAGAAGTCATCTACAACTACTAAGGTGTAAGATTTCCCTCTTAGGCTTTGTACTGTGATGGGTCCAAAGAGATCCATGTGTAACAGATACAATATCCTAGGTGAATCACTCTTATTAAGTGACTTAAAACTATTTTTAGTTTGTTTGCCTAATTGACAAGCCCTGCAGAGTCCTTCCTTCTTATAGGGGCCAGAAGGTAGTCCTCTAACAAGGTTGTCCTTGGATAGCCTAGCAATAGTTCTAAGGTTTAAGTGTCCTAGTCTCTTATGCCATAAAATATTAGGTCTACAGACAGAATTGAACAGGCAAATATCTACATCAGTTGAAAGAAAATCTACTAGATAGATGTTACCTTTCCTTTTACCTGTCAACACAGTTGTGTTGTCCTCTGACTTGATCTTGCATAATGTTTTGCTGAAAGTCACCTGGTAGCCTTCATCACATAGCTGACTGATGCTTATCAGATTGTGCTTCAGTCCTTCCACATAGGCTACCTTCTTGAATATTACTGTCCCAATCTGGACTGCACCATATCCTTTAGTTTGTCCAAAGTTTGAATCACCAAAAATAACTTTGGGTCCAAGCTTGGCTTTAAAGGATGTGAGGTTGTCCTTATTTCATGTCATGTGCTTAGAGCACCCACTATCCAAGTACCATTGCTGGTTTGATGTTGGATAGGTCTTCACATGCACATAAAATAATTCATTTGTTTTTGACCCAGTTTACCTTGGGCCTAGGTTAATAACCTTTAAACTCAGAAATAAAAGACATCACAAGTTGACTCTTATAACCTTCAGGATGATATCTCCTTGGAGGTATTATCCATTCAGTATAAGGGTTAAAGATTTGGGATGAAGGACCCCTAGGATTGGATTTTGATTTGCCCTTGAAAGAGTTTCCAGAGCTCTGATCTCTGTTCGACGATCGTGAAGCTGCGTTCGATGATCTTGGGTCAGATCGTCGAGCTCCGTTCGACGGTCGACTGTGGCAGAGTTCAGGAATTTGAGATCGTCGACCTGAGTTCGACGATTTTTCCTGAGATCGTCGATCTGCGTTCGACGATCGTCGAGCTCCGTTCGACGATTTCTGCTGGAACTTAGTTTTCTTGGGCAGATCAGAATTTTTCCTAGCTACCTTTACAACTCCCTTCCCTTTATCAGAAATGAACTTGATTGGGGTTGTTAGAACTATAGGTTGGCTGGATGAAGTACCCAAGCCCAGTATACTATTAAATCTGGAGTTCACTGTGCTCGTGATGTCCATCAGCTTGATACTTCTCCCATTAAGGGATTCTTCAAGCTTCTTGGCCTCAGATAGCTCACCTTTCAGTGAAGCTATCTGCTCCCTACAGCACTCCAACTCCTGAGAGAGTTTGAGGTTTTCTGACTTTAAGGTATTATGTTCAGATAAATGATTTCTGAGAGAGATAATTTCTTTCTCAGATTTTAGCAGGTCTAAACATAATGCTTTAAACTTAGATTTAAAGTCCTCTGAATTGAAATCAGATGAATTGATTACCTGGTCTTCTTCAAGTTGAGTCTCTGAGTCTGACTTTGACTCTTCTTCATCTGAATTGTGTTGAGAGGCATTGATTGTCATCATGCAGAACTCCTTCTCTTCTGCATCATCTTCATCATCACTGGAGCTGGATGAGGCTTCTGACTCCTCTTCAGTTTCACTCCAGGATTCAGCAACAAATCCCTTCCTTGTGTGTTTGTTCTTGCTTGAGGAGGGTTTGACATTGCCATTCTTCTTGAAGTATTTCTCCTTTCTTCTTTCTTTCTTATCCCTTCTGTCCTTATTTTTTTTCTCTGGACAGTCAGGTACAATGTGCCCTGTTTTCCTGCAACCAAAGCAAACAATTTCTTTACTAATTGACTTATCATACCTTGGCTTATCATGCTCCTTGTATGATCTCCTTCTGAAGTCCTTTCTGGTCATCTTGTAAAATATTTTGGCCAACAGACTGAGCAGTTCATCATTGCCTATGACTTTGTCTTCAGGCTGATCTTCAGTTGCTTTGAAGGCTATTGTCTTCTCTTTTCTTGTGGCTGGTGAAGCAGCCTTCTGCTCTTCTTCTCTGTTCTTAATGAGCAGCTCATAAGATTTGAGCTTGCCCAAAAGAGCTTCTGTGGTGATATCATTCAAACTTATGGCATCCTTGATTGGCCAGATTCTTGAATCCCAAGTGCTTGGGAAGCACATTAGGATTTTGTCATTAAGTTCAGTCAGTGATATCTCCTTATCCAAAGTCCTGAGTTCACTGACTATCAGACTGAGTCTATTGTACATGTCTCCAACTGATTCAGCTTCTCCCTTCTTGAAATTCTCATATTGTGATATGAGGTGGGATCTCTTGTCCTTTCTTTCATCAGCTGAGCCTGAGACTATTTCAGAGAGTATATCCCATATTTCCTTTGCTGAATTACATTCAGCCACCTTTTGAAAGATGTCATCAGACATGGTCTGGGCTAAGATATTCATAGCCTTTGCATCAGCTACCTTCCACTTCTTGATATCAGCATTTGTTCCTGATGGAGGTGGAACAGCATTTGTTCTTGTGTTCTCTGGAGGTCTTGGACAAGCTGTCAAAACAGAATTAAAAATATCCTCGTCAATAGAATTCATGTATAATCTAATCCTTGCTTTCCAAAGTGCAAACTTGGATAGATTGCACACTGGAGGTCTGGTGCTAGCATAATCTTTGTTTTGGGCCATGATTTGTGAAGAAATAATCTAATAATAAAATCTACAGCAAGCAGATCTAACTAGGGATCTTGGGGTTCATGTGTTAGCCTGTGCAACCACTAAGGTGTGGTATGTTTAACCAACCTGGCTCTGATACCAATTGAAAGTGCAGCTAGATCTGAAATACTCTATAGGGGGTGAATAGAGTATGGTGCTTAAAACCTTTTTACAACAGTGGTTGTAATCTGAGTGAACAGGGAAGCAAATAAAAAATCTAAACACAGCAGATAGCTAATTACAACCTACAAAAGAAACTAATCACATATCCTAACTAATCACAAAACAATCATAGCCAGAAACAAAAATAAAGACAAGCAAGCCAGATGACACAAGGAGCTATAGTGGTTCCCCTAAACTTGGGTACATCCACTCTTCTACCACCCTAGGTAGGAATCCACTGCAGGATGAGTTGATCAGGTGTCCTGGACACCAATGATCTTTTGATAAGGTGCTCAAAAACCAAATCAGATTTTTTGATCAAGTGTCTTGCCACCAATGAGCTTTTGACAAGGTGCTCAAAAACCAAGCACAAACTTTTGAAGGGAGTTTGAAAAACCCTTTACAGAGATGGGGATGAGAGAGTGATGGAAGTCTTCTCTTTCTCAAAGCAGCTGAGAAGACTATGTGGATTTAGATGTTGTCAAAGCTCCCCCTGAGTTTTTGAGATGTTCAGGAAATGAAGCTTTGCTGTAGGGTGATAGGCCTTCAGAAGTTGATCTCCAGCAAATGATGATTTCAGCAACAGCTGAAATGTTAGGTGTCTGGAGTCTTTGAATTATGTTGGCCTTGAACACTTGAATCAAAGGGGATCTGAAGATTTCAGATTTGTTGATCTCCTTTGGTTGTGTGTTCTAGTTGTTGTTAAGAAAGATGTTGTCCAGAGAATGTTGTAGCAGAGAATGTTTTGTTCTTCTTCTTCTTGTTCTGCTTATCTGTGTTGTCTGTTCTCTAAGAGATTCAAAAAATCTTTTTTTTTATTCTCTGATTATAATAGAAAATCATCCTCTGTCAAGAATAGCTGTTGGCCTATCATTAAATGACTTCCTTAATTGCAAATGTCTTCTGGGGGAATGTCCAAAGAAACATTCCTTGATAATCCCTTGAAACTTGGTCCAGAATAAATGAAAACGGCTAGAAAATCTTCTGAATTAATTGTTGAATAACTCCTTAACTGTCCTGAATTTGAATCTTGAAAATCCTTTAACTCATCAGAAAAACGTCGAACTGAGCTCTGTTATCGTCGAACTGAGCTCAGCGATTTGGACTTATACAGCAACAGAGATCGTCGATCTGAGCTCAACTATTGTCGAACTGAGCTTAGAGATAGAAAATCAATGCTGAGTCAAGATCGTCGAACTGAGCTCGAAGATCGTCGAATGGAGTTCGACGATTTGTTGAAGTTGAGCTCAGCGATCGTCGAATGGAGTTCGACGATCCGTCGAAGTTGAGCTAGACGATCGTCGATTGGAGTTCGACGATTCGTCGTACTGAGCTCGACGATATGACTTAGTCTCCAAACTGAAAATCCTTGGTCTTGAGGGCAGCTTCCAAACCTAGACTTCTAACCCTTAGACTCAATTCTAGTTGACCTTTAGATCTATACAGGAGGTCAAAAACATGTTTCCTAGAGACATAGTGATCCTGACCCAAATTAGTAATAGGGTGTTCCAACAATCTCCCCCTATTTGGGTTAGGATTACTATTTACAGAACTTGCAGAAATTAAATAATGGCATACAAAGCAACAATACAGAAATGCAATAAGCAGGACATTGCAGAATCACAGATATATATTATCCCAAATAATAAACAGAGATCAGAATTATTGTCACCTTACATAATTATTCTTTCTCCTTGCTCTTTATAAGTTTGATTTCTCTATTAGGATTGAGAGCTTCTTTATTTAACCTTCTGTCATCTGCTGCACCTAAAGAGGTTTGTTGTTTGGGCCTTGGTACAATAGCTTCAGGATGCAGCTCCATATATCTATCAGAGTCAAAGAATTTGCTTGAGCCATATCTTTCGAGTTCTTTCTTTCTTTGTTCAGACAATGTAGTGATGTTGGAGGAATCTCTGCCTTGCTCTTTAGCTTTCTTAATTTGATCCAGGGCAGCTAGCTCTTTCATCCTGGCATTCCATGCAGTTGGATTATTTTTAGGGTCTTCAAAGGGCACTGGTGGCTCATATCTATTGGATGGATTGTCTGGAGGAGCTCTGGATGAGACTACTTCCTTCAGCTTATAGGGAAAAGGACCTGAAGTTGTGTCTGATGAAGCTTGTCCTTCCCTGGAGTATGGATGTTGCCTGGAGTAGCCTTTGAGTAAACTGGAATTCCCTTTGGCTTCCTCTGTAGTTTCCTCTTCTAGATTGAGAACCTCTGGACTGGCTTCCCCTATAATAAGATCTTGCATGAGGCTGATAGGAGGTTTGGCTTTTGGCAGAAGGTTGAGCAGCTGAGCTTCCACCTGCACCTGCATCAAGAGGAGGTGGTGGAGGAGGATGAGAATGATGAAATTGAGAAGATCCTTTTTCATACTTCCTCTTCTTCTTCATAGCTTTAAGTTGGTTCTTGGAATACTGCATCTAATGCTCAGTTATGGGGCAGTCATGAAGAATGTAATATGGTATGTCATTAGTGTCCTTGACTTTGGCTGGAGGCACTCTTTTCATAGCTTTACTCCTTGCCTTTCTCTTCCTGGCAATAGTGGCAGAGGAGTCATCAGAATCAGTCCTGAATTCATCACTTTCAGAACTTTGCTCATCATATAGAGCATCAATCTTTTTCATATATTCTTTTTGAAGTTGAGTTGGAGCAGATGAAACAGCAGTGGTGACAGCAGCAGATACAACACTAGTAACAACAGATACAGAAGTTGTAGCAGCAGTTGTAACAACTGATATAGAGCTTTCTGGAGCAATACTCTTTGAAGGAATAGCAGCAGTAATATCAGCAGCAGTTGGGGCAGCAACAGTTTCAGATAAAACATTTTCAGATACAGGAACATCAGCAGTTTCAGATATAATAGGTTCAGTAGCATCAATATCATCAGCAATAGCAGCAAGCTCAAATTCATATGCCTCTGTCTGCATATCCTCAGGAACTGAAACAACAGCATCATCATTACTAACAGCAGCAGCAACAGATTCAGCAACAATATTGGCAGCATAAACTGAATTGACAAAAGAAGTTATAACCCTGGTGTCACAACATGAGAAGGGCACAATGGCCTTGGACAGATCCTCTGAGGGCTGGATTGCAACTTTCTCTGGAAGACAACTGAAATAAACTGAATCAAACACTGATAGTAGAGACATGAGTTCTATTAAAAAGACAGCAACTAGAGGTGGAACTGGAGCTTGAGGAACAACAGCAGCAACAACAACAACAACTAAAGAAACAGCAGGCAAGCTAACTTCATAAGGCATCTCCCCCTGCATAGATTCAGAGAATGCTGGATCAAGGCACACTGATGAAGGGATTGCCTGAGGAAATAAGGAGGATAGCCTGGCAGAAAGAGCTGCCACTGACTGAAGTAATGGAGCCAAGGAGGTCTCCAATAGAAGAGATATCCTGGGGGCTAAAAGTTCATATAACTGGTCAGCTAGGGCTGGAAGATCTACATGCTCAACAGGAATGTGAGCAGAGGTAGAGACTGGAGGTGGAGCAACAGGTGATGATGGTGGAGAGCTAGTGGATGGTAGGAGTGATGGTTGAGGTGAGGGTATTGTGGAAATGGAAGACAGTGGGATTGAGATAGAGGGTGTGAAGGAGGGTTGATCCAGAATGTCTTGTAGAAGTTGTTGGTAAGATGTTGATGAGGATGGTAGCTCGGGAGGAGATGAGGGTGAGTCATCCATGAAGGAATCATCTAAAAGATTGAAGGAGGGAAT
This sequence comes from Platanthera guangdongensis, assembly GCA_039583875.1. Classification (NCBI taxonomy): domain Eukaryota; kingdom Viridiplantae; phylum Streptophyta; class Magnoliopsida; order Asparagales; family Orchidaceae; genus Platanthera; species Platanthera guangdongensis. Next base: position 139,917,833 of record CM077160.1, on the reverse strand, counting down.
GGTGGATGATGTTTCAATGTCTGGTTGAGGGTAGGAATATAATGGATGGAAGATTTCTTCTGTGACTGGTAGAGTTGGAATTGGAGATGGTATTGATGTTGGAGAAGGGCTGGAAATGATGATTGTGGATGGAGTTTGAATGGTGGATGGAACTGGAGGAGATGGAATTGAAGTTGGAGGAGGAGAAGCAGCAGCAGGCAAGTCATCTGCAGGGGCAGAGACTTGAGGGGAAGTGACTATTATAGTCCTGGTGCCTGAAGTTGTGCTTGCAGAAGGCCTGCTGGGCTTGGTTATCTGCCTGTGTCATTTACCAAATAGGGCACAGGACAATCTCTTTGAAGCATTAATATGTATCCCAGAAGATACTAGCAAAGCAGGACATCTGTTCTAAAGAAAGAGCCCAAGGATCCTCCCAAAATTCACAAAGTTCTTATTGAGTTTCTTCTTAATCAGGTCAAAGAAGACCTCTCCCCAGTTCAATTACTTCTTGTCCACAATAGCTCCCATCAAGCACAGTTGATACCTAGAGATAGTATCATGTGCTAAATGCTTGGCCAGCAAAACCTTGCCTACTACATCAGCCAAGAACCTGTATTCCACAACTAGGTTCTTCTTCAGCAGTTTGCTAGGGTTAGCATCAGAGTGACCCAATCTTGCAAGCAGATCAGAAAATTCCTCTCCAGACAGATCAGCAGAATCTCTACCAGAACTTAACTCAAAAACTTCTGTCAGAATGGCTGGAGTCAAGGGTACCTGTGTTCCAGAAATTGAAGCAACTATTGTGTTTTGATCCTGGTTGTGGGCAGTGTAGACCCACTCCTTAATCTCATCAGCAGGCAGCTTGATCCTGGTGGTCATGATGGTAGCAAGTTTCTGCTCCTTGAAGAGTTCCAAAATATTCTGGAAAACTTGATCAGTGGTGCTGAAAGACTCCATGTCGATGTCAAATCCAGCATCGAATTTCATTGCGACAAGAACAGCAACAGAAACGTCCATTGGTTACCTGCAACAATCAACAAACAAAACGACCAAGTGTAGAGATGTTTGGAGGGAAAGAGAATTTTTGCAGAGAAATCGAAAGCGCAAAAGGAGAACAACGGCGAAAAATGAATTTTATATTAGGGTTCGACGCAGAAAAGGAAAGATCGTTGAACTCAGTTCGACGATCGGGGCTACTAAAGGAATCTGAAGAGTCTTCAATATCGTCGATCTTCGTTCGACGATATTGGAGAGCGTCGAGCTCCGTTCGACGATAGTTCAGAGAACAAAATCGGCAAACGCCGTTCGACGATCGTTGACCGGAAGAGTTAGTTCATACTATCTGAGAAACGCTGAACTCAGGTCGACAATTTCAGAAATCGTTGATCTCCGTTCGACGATCTGGGGGTGAAAGATATTATACCTAAACACATAGAGGGGGGTGAATATGTGATTTGAATCTTTTTAACTTTTTAAGGCAGAATACAGAATCTAACACAGAATTCTATCTAATTTATCACAGCACACATTCAGCAATCACAGAATTCCACAGCACACAGTAGACACACAGTTTTATAGTGGTTCCCCAAGGTTTGGGTACATCCACTTTCCCCCTTCGCCTATCTAGCAGTGTACTAGATTCGGCCCAACTTCTCCACTATCTCAGATCCTCAGATCTTACACTCAGAACCCACAACACAGGTTCCTACACCTCAGGCCCAAGGCCCTACAACTCAGCTTCTTCACAAAGCCTACACTCAGCCACCAAGGCCTACACTCAGCCACCAAGGCCTACACTCAGCCACAACAGGCCTACACTCAGAGATTCCAATCTCCTACACTCAGGCACTCAAGCCCTACACTCAGCCTTTATAATTACAGGCTTACAAGACTCAGATCCCTAAGGATCCTACAAGATAATTTGAATACAAAATGTATACTCAACAACTCAGAGAAAAAGAGAAGAGTTGTGAGTTTCTTGATGAGTTCTTGGAAGAACTCAGCTGAAATCAATCTGACTTGGCTTTCTTCAAAGCTTCTTGAATGTAGAACTCAATAAGATTGATCTCTTCTGCAGTTGATCCTTGATCTCTGCTACTTAAGATTCAGAACAAATCTGAACCCTTCTTCTCAGCCTGGTTCCAATAGCTGACTTCTTGGATGGAGCTCTCTCTCTCCAACTTCTTAGATCTTCACTAGAATCTTCAAGGAATAGCTAGATCTTCTTTGTATATTGATCACTTGAACAACTTGGACAATTACTTGATCAACCACTTCAACAACCACTTGATCAACCTTTTCTGTAGACAGTATAAGCCTATGTATAGGCCTTCTTCATAGTAACCGGCTGGTCCGGTTCATAACTGATTTCTGACAACTCTGACAGGTGCAGTAGATCGGCTGGAATGGCAGCTGTCAAGTCATCCAGTCAGTTCTTGAAAATTCTGTAACTATCTGTAAGTGTCGAGACTGTCTGTCTTTAAGTGTCGACACATATAGACCAAGTGTCGACACAAGTTGTCTAAGTGTCGACACTAGCCTACAAGGTGTCGACACAACTCCTTGTGTTGTAGATTTTATATCTCGACACTGCTTCTTCTTCATGTGTCGACACTGAAATTGAGTGTCGACACAAGTCCTTATACTTCAGTATTTTGCTGAATTCTTCTAAGTGTCGACACAACACCTTTGTGTCGACATATTTTTATGTGTTGAACTTGTCAGTGTCGACACTGCTTCTTGGTGTCGACACATGTCTTCAGTGTTGATACTTGCTGAGTGTCGACACAGCTCCTTGTGTCGACACATTCTTCTTCTGTTGAGACTTTTGCTGAGTGTCGACACATCTCCTTTGTATCGGCACTTGTACTTAAAATATTCTTGAACTTTGCTAAGTGTCGACACAGCTCCTTGTGTCGACACTTTCTTCAAGTGTTGACTCTTCTGCAGTGTGTCGACACATTGTTCTGGGTGTCGATACTTTTTTCAAGTGTTGAGTCTTCTGCTGAGTGTCGACACATTCTTCCTTGTGTCGACACTTTCTTCAAGTGTTGAGTCTTCAGCTGAGTGTCGACACATTCTTCCTTGTGTTGACACTTTCTTATGTAGACACAGTTTCACTGGGTGTCGACATAACTGCTATGTGTCGACACTGCTTCACTGCACTCTTCTTCATTGAGTGTCGACACAGCTCCTTGTGTCGATACTTTCTGTCTGGTGTCGACTCAGCATCCCTGGTGTCGACACAATGACTCCAAGTGTCGACACTGCTTGCCTGGGTGTCGACACAAGTCTTCTAAGTGTCGACACTTTCCCTCTGGGTGTCGACACATGGACTTAGAAACTTTTACATCTTTCCTGCAAATACTTAACCTGCACATGTAAACTCAAAACACATCAAATACATTTTGATGTATATCATTGAGTTGGGTGAGGCTTCTTCAAATCAGGTACATTTAAACCAATGTACCCAACAATCTCCCCCTATTTGGAGAAGTCATAACCCTTAGTCAATGATATACACCATACAGAATAAAATCAAGTATGATGTAAAACAGGGTTATGTAATCAGGAAAGAACATCACATGTATGAAACAAACATGCATATACAGATAACAACTCAGAACAATTATGAAATAGATTTAAAACACATCATATTGTTCTCACAACTTTGTAATATTCATAATACAAAAGTTTTACATAGTGTTTGAAAAACACAAGATTACAATTGTAAACTGAATAAAAGTCTATTCTATTTTTGTTCAGCCTCCTTGATCACTATCCCTTTTCTAGCTTGTACTTTGGCTTGTATAGGAGCTTCAGCAACTTCAGCATCAACAGGTTTCTTCCCTTTCAGCTCCTTCTTCTTAAGTTCCTCAGCTTTAATCTTTTGCCTTTCAAAATAATGATAAGGCTTTGGAAAGTACTTGCTAGGCTCCTGGGCAGTAGGAGGTAGCTTTCCCAACTTGGTCTTCCTTCTATATTGGACTATTGCTTCTTGCCTTGTCTCATGTTTCCTCCATTCAAGTTCAGAAAACCATTTATTTCTATCTTTTATATTATCTTTGGCAGCTTTCCATGCAGTTAAGATAATATTTCTTGAAGTAGGGCTCCACTGCTAAAAGTCTGGTCTTTGTTCAGCTTGCTCCCTGAACCTCTTCTTAGACAATCTGGTTTCTTCTTCTTTCTGCATAGCTTCTTGCATAGCTTCAGAGACTGGCTGAACAACTTTCTCTAGGATAACCTTCTGAGTACCATCAGGTGGACTATACATGGTCTGGATATCAGCATGTACCATCTCAAAATCTGGAGGAGGGTAGATGACTTGAGCCACTTCAGGTTGATCCCCTCCTAGATAAGCAGGATTAATCCCAGATTCTGCAACATTATCATCATCACAAAGAGGAGGATATCCAAGAGTAGCTCTGATAGAATTAGAAATCCATTTAGCATGATCAGAGCTGGCTTTGACTAACACCCTCTCCCCCTTTATGACTTCTCTAACCATGTGATCCCTCAGATCATCCTTTTGAAATCTTATTTGGGAATCCAAATAGTTGACTCCATCTTTAAAATAAGTCTTTAACCTTTGGAGTTTGTCAGTTATGATCTTCTGAGAGTCTAGTATGGCAGTCTTAACAGCAGTTATTTCCTCTTGGAATGCTTTGTCAAAATCTGCTTTAGCTATAGCATTAGCTGGAGTCTGCCCTGCAGCTAGATTCTTCATCTCTGTGACTATAGCATTGTGAGATTCTGTCAAATTGTCATTCATTCTGATTTGGTTCTCTAGAACATACCCCTGCTTCAGTGTTATGTCATCTACTTGAGCTTTAATCTTCTCCTGATGTGTAGCCAAGTACACCACTGCATTCTCTCCCTTATGGAAGCAGTCTGTCATCTCCTTTTTATTAAGATTCATTTCAAATCTTATTGACTTTATATCCTGGGCCAAATCAAACTGTAATGATTTTTGCCCTTCATCCACATACTTCTCAATGGCATGTCTGTGCTCATCAAGCTTAATTTGCATTGCAACCATGAGAGCAGTATAATCAACAGTAGGTGCTGGCTGTGATATAGGTTGTGATGCAATAGTTTGTAAGGCCTTCTTATAATTCTGACTCCTTCTCTTGAATACTTGAAATTTCTTTTTCTTTGCTCTTGCAGCTTCCTCATCTTCAGAAGCTGAGGAGCTAGCAATTTCTAGCCTCTCCTTAGGGCTTGGGGGTAACTCATTCTACACTTCCGGTCCCTTCTCAGTCTCTTGCCTTGTAGGTTCTTCATGAATTTGTAGTTGCTCCCCCTCAACTGGAGCATTCTCCCCTTCAGCAGCAGCAGTTTCCTTGTCAAAATCTTCTTGATCCAGATTAAGAAATAAATCTTCCATTGTAATTTCTTGTGGAGAATGGGCAGGAGAAATTCTTTGCTCATCTACCACTGAATCAGATACTAATTGAGCTGCAACAGATGTGTCCTCCATGACAACATCTGGGAGTTGGCTATCCAGCTGAGTTTGCTGATTAACATTAACTAATGGATCAGATAAAACAGTATCCACTTTAAGGAAATCTAAAGCATTAAGCTCAGTGATCACATCAAGGATGATGTTGGTTGCTTGCTCACTCTCAAGAGGAGTTGGTTCTTCCACAACTAGTGGCTCCCCCTGGATTTGATCCTGGTGTAAGGGGCTAGCTTGTGGTAGCTCCCCCTGCCTCTCAGCAGAATCTTGTTGAACTGGAGATTTCACAACAGTCTCTTCTTCATTCTCATCAGGTGAGAAGACAACTTGCTCTTCACTACCAGAGCTGCTAGTTGACTCTTGAGCCACTGGGGCAGTTTTCTTCTTCTTCTTCAGTGGAGTTTCTTTCTCAGGAGTAATTTTCACAGGGGTAGGCATCTCCTTAGACAAAACTCTGTCCCACCTGGAGAAGATCCTCATGTCCATTTTCCTCATGTGGTTGATTTTACTGCCAACAGCTTGACTCATAACCTCTGGTATGCTACCAGCAAGGTATAGACTTAAGATCCTGCCCAAGTTGGGCTTCTTTAGGCTTTCCTTAATCTTCTCAAAGATCACTACAAACCAGTCAGTTTTCAGGCTGAAGATTATCCTGGTCATGAGATTGAACATATGGGCAGATACCCTATCATACCCTCCTGGCATACTTAGGATTACTTTGCCTACAATTTCAGAGAGGAATTTCCCCTGACTGTTCATGTCCTTCCTATTAAACACTGATCCAATTTTCATCTTAGAATCCAGACCACACCATGCCAATGCATCTCTGGTCCTGGAAGCAGTAACCTCTTCTTCTTCCTTAGTTCTTGGTAACTGAAGGACTTTCCTCAAACTTTTTGGTGTAATCTTAACCTTTTCACCATGAACCCTGGACTTGATCTTGAATCCAGTGTCGTCGACCTTAGCTCCATTTAGAAACTCTAGAATTTCCTTCTTCCAGATCTTTGTAGGCTCTGAAACAAGAAATTCTAACCCCGAGTCTGCAACTAGGGTTATCACATTCTTGATTTCTTGGTCTCCATCACCAAACGCGTCGCGCACCAGTTCATAGCCTTCATTGATGTTCTCCTCAAGCTTAGGCGCCATTAGGGTTTGAAGAATTTGAACTGAGAGAAGAGAGGTGTCGACACACAAGTTTGGTCTCGAAACATTTGAAAGCGTGTCAACAGACAAAGGCAAAATCCTATTTATATCTTTCTAGGTTTGAAGATGAAAAGGCGGGCAGCTAACTTAAATTGTGTCGACACTGTCAATAAGTGTCGACACTGACTTATAATGTCTCGACACCTATGTGTCGACACAAGTTTAGTCAACATATATATGTGTCGACACTTGTTTATGTGTCGACACCACATAACTCGACATTTAGTCAAGACTTTACTTAGATAATTCTGAGTAAAACCTAAGTGTCGACACCACCTTGGATGTGTCGACACCTACTTGTCATATGTCGACATTAATATTCTGAAGTGTCGACACCAACTTCCTAGATGTGTCGACACCTTTTCACTGAAGTGTCGACTCCTATTTTCTATGTCGACACAGATATCTCTGTGTGTCGACACCTTTTTACTTAGTCATTTCCAATTCTATAAACTTACTTTAAGTTTATCATTCCTAGTTCAATTTTAAACCTATTGAACTTAGTTTCTTCTAAGGGCTTAGTATACATATCAGCTAGTCGATTATCTGTTTTAACATATTCCAGTAAAATATCTTCTTTCTCTACATGCTCCCTAAGAAAATGATATTTTATCTCAATATGTTTAGTTCTACTATGGGAAACAGGATTATGTGCAATTGATATAGCACTTGTAGAATCACAAAAGAGTGGAGTTCTACTTACCTGAATTCCATAATCCTCAAGCTGATGTTGTATCCATAGAATTTGAGCACAGCAACTTCCTGCAGCCACATATTCTGACTCTGTAGTGGAGATAGCCACACTTGTTTGCTTTTTGCTACTCCATGAAATCAGTCTTCCACCTAGGAATTGACAGGTTCCAGTAGTGCTTTTTCTGTCTTCTTTGCATCCTGCAAAGTCTGCATCTGAATAACCTGTTAGTTCAAAATCCCCATTCCTAGGGTACCAGAGGCCTAGATAAGGAGTGCCCTTTAGATATCTCAATATCCTCTTGACTGCTGTCAAATGAGACTCCTTAGGGCATGCTTGATACCTTGCACAGACACATGTAGCATACATGATATCTGGTCTACTTGCAGTCAAATATAACAGGGAGTCAACTATCCCTCTATACAAAGACTCATCTACAGGTTTCCCTGCATCATCCTTGCTAAGAGTCATACTTGACCCCATAGGAGTCTTCATGGTACTGGATGAATCCATACCATACTTCCTTATGAGTTCTAGGGTGAACTTAGACTGGCATATAGATAAACCATTCTCAGTCTGTCTTACTTGGAGACCCAAGAAGAACTTTAGCTCTCCCATACTACTCATCTCAAATTGACCTTGCATTAGTTTTGCAAACTTTTTGCAAAGGCTACTTTCAGTAGACCCAAATATAATGGCATCTACATATATTTGGACTAGTATTACTTTGCCTCTGGATTCCTAAGGAATAGAGTCTTGTCTATTTTCCCCCTTGTGAACTTATTCTCAATGAGGAAACTAGACAGGGTTTCATACCAAGCCCTAGGGGTTGCTTTAACCCATATAAAGCTTTCCTAAGTCTATGACATGATTAGGTAAAGTTGAATCAACAAAACCTGATGGCTGTTCCACATAGACTTCCTCTTTAAGATTACCATTCAGAAATGCTGACTTGACATCCATTTGGTAAACTTTAAATCCTTGAAAGGTTGCATAGGCCAGAACATCCTTATGGCTTCCAGTCTGGCTACTGAGCAAAGGTTTGATCAAAGTCAATACCTTCTTCCTGCCTATATCCTTTAGCAACCAATCTTGCTTTGTTCTTAATGATGACTCCATGTTCATCCATCTTGTTCCTATAGATCCACTTGTTCCTATTATGTTGTGGTCTTTTGGTTTAGGAACAAGCTCCCAGACCTTGCACCTCTTGAACTGATTCAGCTCTTCTTGCATTGCCTCAATCCAATGAGGTCTAGGATGGCTTCTTCAAACTTCTTTGGTTCAACTTGGGATAGAAAACTGGAGTAGATTGTTGCATTAGATTTCTGCTCCTTGTTTGTACCCCTTGTCTTGAATCACCAATGATTTATTCTGCTGGATGATCTCTAAGATGCCTATTGGCTGGAGGCATCCTGACTTCAGGTTGAACTTCTTCAAACTTCTTCATCTTGCTATACTCCTTATACTTCTTCTGCATTAGGTACATGTAGTACTCCCCCTGGACAACAGACACTGTCTTCTACTTGCTATCTTGCAATAGGTCTTTCTTCTATAGTGAGCTTGTCCAACTTCTCAGTTATACCTGTGGGGCTGCAAATACTACTAGACAACTCATTGTTAATAAATCTAGTTTCATCAAATACTACATGTACAGTCTCTTCTACAACTTGTGTAGACAAGTTGTAGACTCTATATGCCTTACTGTTGTTGCTGTACCCAACAAAAATTCCCTCTTGGGACTTGGCAGCAAACTTAGTCAAGTAAGACTTTCCATTGTTAAGTATAAAGCACTTACAACCAAAGATCCTGAAGTAGGATAGGTTTGGTTTCCTGCCTTTCACAACCTCATAGGGGGTCTTGTTGAGGCTTTTAGTAATTGTAGCCCTATTAATAACATGGCATGCAGTATTAACTGCTTCAGCCCAGAAATATTCTGGTAGTGATGTATCACTTAATAGGGTCCTACCAGCCTCAATCAAGGTTCTATTCTTCCTTTCAGCAATGCCATTTTGCTGAGGTGTCCTTGGTGAAGAAAACTCTTGAAATATCCCAAATTCTTCACATAGTTTTGTCATACTATCAGACTGAAATTCAGTACCATGGTCACTTCTCATTTTGACCACTGTACTAGCTAGTTCATTCTGAATTTGTTTGACAAAGCTATAGAAGACACTAGGTGTTTCAGATTTTTGTCTAAGAAAGAACACCCAGGAAAACCTTGAGTAGTCATCTACAACTACAAAGGTATAGACCTTCCTACCTAGGCTGTGAACTGGTATTGGACCAAAGAGATCCATATGCAAGAGGTATAAACACCTCACAGCATCTTTGTTTTCTGACTTTAAGGTATTATGTTCAGATAAATGATTTCTGAGAGAGATAATTTCTTTCTCAGATTTTAGCAGGTCTAAACATAATGCTTTAAACTCAGATTTAAAGTCCTCTGAATTGAAATCAGATGAACTGATTACCTGGTCTTCTTCAAGTTGAGTCTCTGAGTCTGACTTTGACTCTTCTTCATCTAAATTGTGTTGAGAGGCATTGATTGTCATCATGCAGAACTCCTTCTCTTCTGCATCATCTTCATCATCACTAGAGCTGGATGAGGCTTCTGACTCCTCTTCAGTTTCACTGCAGGATTCAGCAACAAATCCCTTCCTTGTGTGTTTGTTCTTGCTTGAGGAGGGTTTGACATTGCCATTCTTCTTAAAGTCTTTCTCCTTTCTTCTTTCTTTCTTATCCCTTATGTCCTTATTTTTGTTCTCTGGACAGTCAGGTACAATGTGCCCTGTTTTCCTGCAACCAAAGCAAACAATTTCTTTACTAATTGACTTATCATACCTTGGCTTATCATGCTCCTTGTATGATCTCCTTCTGAAGTCCTTTCTGGTCATCTTGTAAAATCTTTTGGCCAACAGACTGAGCAGTTCATCATTGCCTGTGACTTTGTCTTCAGGCTGATCTTCAGATGCTTTGAAGGCTATTGTCTTCTCTTTTCTTGTGGCTGGTGAAGCAGCCTTCTGCTCTTCTTCTCTGTTCTTAATGAGCAGCTCATAAGATTTGAGCTTGCCCAAAAGAGCTTCTGTGGTGATCTCATTCAAACTTATGGCATCCTTGATTGGCCAGATTCTTGAATCCCAAGTGCTTGGGAAGCACATTAGGATTTTGTCATTAAGTTCAGTCAGTGATATCTCCTTATCCAAAGTCATGAGTTCACTGACTATCAGACTGAGTCTATTGTACATGTCTCCAACTGATTCAGCTTCTCCCTTCTTGAAATTCTCATATTGTGATATGAGGTGGGATCTCTTGTCCTTTCTTTCATCAGCTGAGCCTGAGACTATTTCAGAGAGTATATCCCATATTTCCTTTGCTGAATTAAATTCAGCCACCTTTTGAAAGATGTCATCAGACATGGTCTGGGCTAAGATATTCATAGCCTTTGCATCAGCTACCTTCCACTTCTTGATATCAGCATCTGTTCCTGATGGAGGTGGAACAGCATTTGTTCTTGTGTTCTCTGGAGGTCTTGGACAAGCTGTCAAAACAGAATTAAAAATATCCTCGTCAATAGAATTCATGTATAATCTAATCCTTGCTTTCCAAAGTGCAAACTTGGATAGATTGCACACTGGAGGTCTGGTGCTAGCATAATCTTTGTTTTGGGCCATGATTTGTGAAGAAATAATCTAATAATAAAATCTACAACAAGCAGATCTAACTAGGGATCTTGGGGTTCAGGTGTTAGCCTGTGCAACCACTAAGGTGTGGTATGTTTAACCAACCTGGCTCTGATACCAATTGAAAGTGCAGCTAGATCTGAAATACTCTAGAGGGGGGTGAATAGAGTATGGTGCTTAAAAACTTTTTACAACAGTGGTTGTAATCTGAGTGAACAGGGAAGCAAATAAAAAATCTAAACACAGCAGATAGTTAATTACAACCTACAAAAGAAACTAATCACAGATCCTAACTAATCAAAAAACAATCATAGCCAGAAACAAAAATAAAGACAAGCAAGCCAGATGACACAAGGAGTTATAGTGGTTCCCCTAAACTTGGGTACATCCACTCTTCTACCACCCTAGGTAGGAATCCACTGCAGGATGAGTTGATCAGGTGTCCTGGGCACCAATGAGATTTTGATAAGGTGCTCAAAAACCAAATCAGATTTTTTTGATCAGGTGTCTTGCCACCAATGAGCTTTTGACAAGGTGCTCAAAAACCAAGCACAAACTTTTGAAGGGAGTTTGAAAAACCCTTTACAGAGATGGGGATGAGAGAGTGATGGAAGTCTTCTCTTTCTCAAAGCAGCTGAGAAGACTATGTGGATTTAGATGTTGTCAAAGCTCCCCCTGAGTTCTTGAGATGTTCAGGAAATAAAGCTTTGCTGTAGGGTGATAGGCCTTCAGAAGTTGATCTCCAGCAAATGATGATTTCAGCAACAGCTGAAATGTTAGGTGTCTGGAGTCTTTGAATTATGTTGGCCTTGAACACTTGAATCAAAGGGGATCTGAAGATTTCAGATTTGTTGATCTCCTTTGGTTGTGTGTTCTAGTTGTTGTTAAGAAAGATGTTGTCCAGAGAATGTTGTAGCAGAGAATGTTTTGTTCTTCTTCTTCTTGTTCTGCTTATCTGTGTTGTCTGTTCTCTAAGAGATTCAAAAAAAAAATCTTTATTCTCTGGTTCTGAATAGAAAATCATCCTCTGTCAAGAATAGCCGTTGGCCTGTCATTAAATGACTTCCTTAATTGCAAATGTCTTCTGGGTGAAAGTCCAAAGAAACATTCCTTAATAATCCCTTGAAACTTGGTCCAGAATAAATGAAAACGGCTAGAAAATTTTCTGAATTAATTGCTGAATAACTCCTTAACTGTCCTGAATTTGAATCTTGAAAATCCTTTAACTCATCAGAAAAACGTCGAACTGAGCTCTGCTATCGTCGAACTGAGCTCAGCAATTTGGACTTATACAGCAACAGAGATCGTCGATCTGAGCTCAACTATTGTCGAACTGAGCTCAGAGATAGAAAATCAATACTGAGTCAAGATCGTCGAACTGAGCTCGAAGATCGTCTAATGGAGTTCGGCGATTTGTTGAAGTTGAGCTCAGCGATCGTCGAATGGAGTTCGACGATCCGTCGAAGTTGAGCTAGACGATCGTCGATTGGAGTTCGACGATTCGTCGTACTGAGCTCGACGATATGACTTAGTCTCCAAACTGAAAATCCTTGGTCTTGAGGGCAGCTTCCAAACCTAGACTTCTAACCCTTAGACTCAATTCTAGTTGACCTTTAGATCTATACAGGAGGTCAAAAACAGGTTTCCTAGAGACATAGTGATCCTGACCCAAATTAGTAATAGGGTGTTCCAACAGACCCAATCATCAACTGCGAACTCCACGTTCCGGTGCTTGGTGTTGTAGTACTTTGCTTGACGATCTTGGGCTATGAGTAGCCTCTCTTGAATAACACGAATGGTTGAATTTGCATCATCGACTTCATTTCGATTATACACTCTAGCTTCGCCCGCTTCTACCCAAGCCAAGGGAGTACGGCACTTCCATCCATACAGATCTTCATACGGTGCCATCCCAATGCTCGCATGGTAGCTGTTATTATAAGCAAACTCCACCATGTAGAGATGATCTTCCCATCTCTTTCCGAAGTCTAGGGCGCACATCCTGAGCATGTCCTCCATCGTTCTATTGGTACGTTCAGTTTGGCCATCCGTCTGGGGATGAAAGGCCGTACTGAATGTCAACTTCGTGCCCAACAGTCGGTGAACTAGCCTCCAGTCCTTTGACGTGAATCGCCCATCTCGATCACGCACGATGCTTCGAGGAACACCGTGAAGCCGTACAATCTGTTCCACGTACAGCTTTGCCAAACTTTCTACCGAATCATCTCACTTGTTTGGTAGGAAATGTGCCACTTTCGTCAGCCGATCAACAATCACCCAGATGGAATTGTTCCCTCGCTGAGATCTCGACAACCCATGCACGAAATCCATAGAAATATCATCAAATTGCCATTCCGGAATCGGCAACGACTTCAAATAACCGCCCGGTTTCTGGCATTCTGCCTTCACCATCGCACAGGTTTGGCATTTGGCCACATAAAGAGTGACATCTTTCTTTAGCCCTGACCACCAAAATAGCTTTTTCATATTCTTGAACATCTTCGTGCTCCCGGGGTGAATGGAATACTTTGTCTAATGCGCTTCATACATCAGTTCTTCCCTCAATTTACCCACATTTGGGACGCACAAACGACCTTCTTTCCGCGAAAGACAGTCATTCCAGGAGAATTTGCCTTCTGGCCCAACTTTTGCATCACAAAGGAGATCTTCATCTAACTCTGTTGCCCGTCGAACTCAGTCCGCAAGGTCACATTGCACCTCCGTCCAGTTCAAACATGCATTGGCAGTGGCATTCTTGTCAACGAAAGAAATCTCTAACTCTTCCAGCTCCTGGATGAGACGTTCATCATGCCTTTGCAACCAAGCTGCTCTTGCCGGAGTCCACCGACTCAAGGCATCCGCGACAACATTCCCCTTTCCGGAAGTATAGTGAATCTCAACGGTGTAGTCCCCGAGGGACTCCAACCACCTTCGTTGTCGCATATTCGGTCCTTCTGCTCCAATAGGTACTTCAGACGCTTGTGATCTGTATAGATCTCCACCTTCACACCATAAAGATAGTGTCATCACAGCTTTAGTGCAAAGATCACCGTCGCCAACTCAAGATCATGGATGGGATAGTTCCGCTCGTGCACTTTCAGCTGGTGTGAGCCATAAGCAATCACTTTTCCATTTTGCAGAAGCATGCAGCCTAAGCCACTCCCTGATGCATCACAACAAATAACAAATCCAGCGGTCCCACTTGGCGAAGACAACACCGGCGCCGTAGTCAACCGAACCTTCAGCTCTCCAAAAGCTCGTGCACACTCTGGCGTCCAAACGAACTTCTGATCTTTTCTCGTCAGCATGGTTAGCGGCAAAGCGATCTGCGAGAAATTCTCAACAAATCTTCGGTAGTAGCCTGCTATTCTAAGGAAACTCCGGACCTCGGCCACTGAAGACAACACTGGCCACTCTTCTATGGCCTTTATCTTCGCTAGATCCACAACGATGCCCTCCACTCACCACATGGCCCAAAAAAGCCACCGATGATAGCCAAAACTCGCACTTCGAGAACTTGGAATGGAGCTGATTCTGTCTCAACATATTCAACACCAACCACAAATGTTTCTCATGATCCGCTTCCAATTTCGAGTACACCAGGATATCATCAATGAACACTATTACGAACAGATTCAGGTACTCGCGGAATAGTAGGTGCATCAAGTCTATAAATACCGAGGGCACATTGCACAGCCCAAACGGCATGACCGTGAACTCATAGTGCACGTACCTTGTTCCAAATGCGGTTTTGGGAATATCTTCTTCCCGGATTCTCAATTGGTGATAACCAGATTTTAAGTCCAACTTCGAGTAGATGGATGATCCCACTAGCTGATCAAACAGCTCATCAATCCGCGGAATCGGATATTTATTCTTCTCGGTTAGCTTATTCAATTCGCGGTAATCAATACATAACCGCAAGCCACCGTCTTTCTTCATCACAAAAAGCACAGGGGCGCTCCAAGGAGACATGCTTGGGCGTATATAACCCTGCTCCATCAATTCCTGCAGTTGGACTTTCAACTCCGCCATTACCTTAGGCGCGACACGATATGGTGAGCGGGCCATAGGTTTCGCACCTAGTACCAATTTGCTCGAGAAGTCAATCTCTCACTGGGGTGGTAGCCCAGGGAGATCCTTGGGAAACACATCTGCACATGCCGATACCGGTAATACAGATGCAGTCAAACTGAAATTCCGACTTCCTATTTGGACCGCCATACACAAGCCTTACCAGCAAACACCATGCAACAGTCGGCAACACCACCCTGACGCTCTCTGTCTACCCAAGTTACACTGGGAAATCTGTCGACAGAAATGAATACAAAGCATCCGTATCAAACAGTGCTTGCGTCAGCGTGTTCCGAATCATTGCAAAACCTGGGGTGCACGTAAGCAAAAGCAAACAAAAGCAAGCAATATGATTATCGCGCACTCATAACATTTAGGATTGTGTCTGGGACACAGAGGACTCCACCACTGCTTTTCCCGTCTCCAAATAAGACGCTCTGATTTCCTGCTCAACCAGACATCGACGACTCTTGACAAGGTTGGGCATAAGTGTCCCCATCGCATAAAACATCAACAATATAGTTGTATTCACGGCTATCATACAAACACGTTGATCCCACACAGCCATGTATTGTAGGTATATAACATAAACGCCATCATAGAACTGTCAGCCAAAACGGCTTACTGTACATATAACACATGCATCATCCACCATACAGGAGGAACCCACTTATTTATGTACATCATTATGTCGACATGTCCTTCTCCTTTGTTGTCCGCTACGAGCCAACACGGCAATCTCAGGCTTTATGTCCTACTTTACCACACGAATAGCACTTGTATTGCTTCTTTGGTTGCTGAACACCATCCCAACAGTCACGAGCGATGTGTCCTACCTGACCACAAGCATAACAAGTACGCTTCTCGAGTCTCTACCTCTTACGGTGAGTAGACTTCCCAACCCTTGGAGTGTGCACTTTCCTGGTCGCAGGCATCTGCTGGGCTCTCATCAAGTCCATTTCCAACAGTCTAGCTGCCTCCACCAGTGGTTGGAATCGCAAGAACTTAGGACCCATCAACAAGAAACAGAGTTCCTGACGTAGCCCATCGTAAAACCGATTGATCTTCATCCCCTTGGTTTCAAACACAAACTCGGGTTGTTGTCTCATTGCAACAAATGCATGAAAATAGTTCTCAACTGTGTCCTCTCCTTGGCTCAAACACACGTTCACCGACGAAGCTGAGGCACTTCCCCTTGTCGTCTGCTCAAGTTCACTACCCGGCATGGGACACATTACCGGATCAGAGGGCTGAACCTGTCCCTCATGGTAAGCCTTGAGCATTGCAAAAACCACATCGACAATCAGTCGAGCCGTTTCTAACGATGGAGGAGATGTTGGTATCCCAGTTGATGTCATGCTTCCCATCGAGTATTGGGGTTCCTGCTGCCATGCCATCGCACTCGTCGCCTACATTCGGAAAATTACACAAGTAAGCAACAAGATAGGAACGCGCAGGTTCCTCAAACACAAAAATTTGCATTCCTATCATGGACATTCAGGAGTTCAAACGTGTTACCGTGGTTTGCACAAACACGTGCTCGCCACCCCACAAAAGAAGTCGACCACGACTTCGAGAGGGAAAGACCAAGAGAGCTGATACCAAAAATGTAACAACCCCATCCGTTCATATAATATATCCTAGAAGGTCTGGCCGGGGCCCCACAACATATACCACAAAACAGACGATGAAGCTACGGAGTGATATCAGAGTAGCGCAGCGCACCTAACACATTGCATTCTAGCGGAAGCCTATAACACTACACTTGAACTCCTCTCTTGAATGTCCAACATATAAAACTCCACATTTTATAGATTATAGGAATGTCTTACAACATTTAACAGCGTTGGCCTTATGGCCTTGCAGGGCTTTCAAACAGTGGCCCAAACATTGGCACGCAGGCCGGCCACATCAAAGAAAACATAACATGTACAGTCACAATAGCCTTTGAGGGCTAGCAGCGGCAGCAGCAAAAGAAGTAGGGACTTCAACCCTTATGCGTCCCGCTCGGTTCTCCAGCACCTGCATAGGGACATTCCACCCAAGGGTGGCAAACAGAGGCAATGGTCAGCATTCAGCTGACCAAACTATAACGACCCTACCCCTTTCTCGAGGTAGCGGTATTCTTCCTTGTAGGCATTGCATATCACAAGCATGTACATATATATATCTCATATAATGTGCATTCACGCACACATGCCATTACAACCGTCAGCCACCCGGCCCAACGGTCCGTGCACTCAGGGCACATTCTTGGTGTGCTGGCAAATCAGTTGCCCACCACCGTATCAGGGTCACAGCCCAACGACAACTCACTTGAGCATTTACTCCATGGCGTGCAGCCAGAGTTTTATAGTCTTAGTGAACCGGGATTGGCCCGTAGCCCCCCATTGTATCACGGCACGTAGGCCTAAGACTCTTGCTATGCGCTCCAACAGGCTGCACCTTCTGGTCTCACGTCGGACGGACATAATGCAGGTCGGATCCTCCACCCCCCGTTGCTCAAATCGCCTTTCCATCACCGAGTACGACGTACTCGCGACTAAATAAAGATGCGGGTAGGTCTCACCGATCTTGTTCTGGCATTCAAGCCTGGGTATTTCTATTACACCCATTCATCTCATAACATTAGCGGGTCTTTCCTGGGCACACCAGTACTTCCTGCTACTCTCTTCACATGTGGACACCGCAAATAGCACAACACAGGTGGACTCCCTATGAACATTAAGCATTACAAAGGGTATTTCCTGGAATTCCAATCCAGTACTTCCTGCTACTTCCTTTCACAGGTCGAACCCAATAGCACAAGCAGCACAAGCATTCTACGGGTATTTTCCTGGAATACCACTCTAGTACTTCCTGCTACTTCCTTTCACAGGTCCAACCCGTTGACTCCTAAACTACGCGTTTATCACAGAATCTTCTCCGGTTCGTATATGCACCATCACCAATTCATATCAACCTGTCCAGATGGGCTTCACACAGCATGCCTATTCCGTACTCCATTTCCGGATCTATATGCCAACAAAAGGAATTCCATGAATCCACCCAAAGACTCCCAAAATAAACCACCTTTTGGTGGGGGAATCACATACTTATGCCAAAAGGAAGCCTTCACATTGCTAGGAAGAAAAGTCGTTACCCTTGAAGACCGCTTTGGTGTCATGAAGTTCCTAGGTGGCTAGGAAGAGCTTTTCCTCCGCAAAAATGGCCTCGGATCTTAGTTTGACACTCTCAAGCTCCACTAGCAAGCAGCCCTTCTTCTTCTTCCTCCTCCTTCCTCTCCCTTTCTCTCTCTAAACTTTTAGAAAGATGAAGGCAATAACAAAATGAGAATACGTTCTCTGTTTTCAGCCTTAAGGAAGTTGGAAATAAGCTTAGCATTTGGATCTCAGCTGAAGGAAATGAACGGCCACGAAAAACCCGCAAAACCGCTTTTCGGGTCTGACACGCCTGGTGACACGCCCGTGTCTCTAAGCGGTGCATAAACCGCCTTATCCTGAAACAGGTCACGGCCACAGTACACGCCCGTGTCGGGCAAGTCACGCCCGTGACACGGGGCGTGTAACCCACTCGAGACCTACTCGAGAGGACTTACTCGAGGGGAAACCAACTACTCGAGTGGCAAGTGTCGACCTACTCGAGACAGCGGGACATGCCCTGTGACACTCCCGTGTCACAGGTCGTGTACCCCTTACTCCTACTCGAGATGACTTACTCGAGAGGAAGCCAACTACTCGAGTACCCCTACACGAGAGCTAAGCGGGACACGGCATGTGACACGCCCGTGTCATAGGCCGTGTACCCTGTTGGAACACCCTATTACTAATTTGGGTCAGGATCACTATGTCTCTAGGAATCTGTGTTTGACCTTCTGTATAGCTTAATAGGTCAATTAGAATTGAGTCTAAGGGTTAGAAGTCTAGGATTGGAAGCTGCCCTGAAGACCAAGTTTTTCTGTAGACCAAGTCTAATCGTCGAGCTCAGCACGACGATTCGTCGAACTCCGGTCGACGATCGTCTAGCTCAACTTCTACAGATCGTCGAGCTCCATTCGACGATCGCTGAGCTCAACCTCATAATATCGTCGAGCTCCACTCGACGATCGCTGAGCTCAACTTCACAATATCGTCGAACTCCATTCGACGATCAGTGAGCTCAGGTCGACGATTTTGACTTTGCATTGGATCCTTATCTCTGAGCTCAGTTCGACGATCTTTGAGCTCAGATCGACGATTATTTTGTTGCTTGAATTTTCCAGTTCGCTGAGCTCAGCTCGACGATAGCAGAGCTCAGTTCGACGTTTTCAGTTATCTTCCAGAATTCAAATTCAAATCAGTTAGAAGTTATTCTGCATTTAATTCAGAAGATCTGCTAGCCGTTTTCATTTACTTCTGGACCAAGTTTCAAGGGATTTTTCAAGGAATAATTCCGTAGACTTTCCTTCAGAAGAAATTATGCAATTAAGGCTGTAATCAATGCAGACCAACGGCTATCTTTGACAGAGTGATATTCTATTCTGGCACAGAGAATAAAAGATAGAATGTTTTTGAATCAAGATAGAGATTGACAAGAATAGGACACACAACTCAGTATACAGAGACTCTTTCAAAATTTTCTGTAAAGAAGAATTCTGAAGAACACTCATCAAAGAGATCAAGCATTCTTCAGATCTCTTCAGCTCTCAAAGTGTTCAAGGCCAACACCATTTCAAGACTCCAGACACTCAACATTTCAGCTTGCTGAAATCATCTATTGCTGGAGATCTATCTTTGAAGGCCTATCACCATCAGCAAAGCTTTTCTTCCTGAAGATTTTAAGGATTCAGGGGGAGCTTTGACATCAATCCACATAGTCCTCTCAGTTGATTGAGAAAGAGAAGACTGCCATAACTCTCTCACCCCCACTCTGTAAAGGGTTTTTCAAACTCCCTTCAAAAGTTTGAATCTGGTTTTTGAGCACCTTGTCAAAAGCTCATTGGTGGCAAGACACCTGATCAAAAAATCTGATTTGGTTTTTGAGCACCTTATCAAAAGCTCATTGGTGCCCAGGACACCTGATCAACTCATCCTGCAGTGGATTCCTACCTAGGGTGGTAGAAGAGTGGATGTACCCAAGTTTGGGGAACCACTATATTTCCTTGTGTCCTCTGGTTCTGCTTGTTTTCTTTTTGTTTCTGGCCTAGATTTTCTTGTGCTTAGCTCTTGCATAGCTTAGTTTTGTGATTAGTTTTATTTCTGCTTCCCTGCTCACACTCATTACAACAATTGTTGTAAAGCTTTGCAAAAGTTTTTTTTTGTGTTTTAAAAGCACCATATACTCTATTCACCCCCCCCCCCTCTAGAGTATATCAGATCTAGTTTCCTTTCAATTGGTATCAGAGGGAGGTTGGTTAAACATACCATACCTGATTGGTTGTACAGGCTAACACCTGAACCCCAAGATCCCAAACTAGATCTTTTTATTATTATTAGATTTTGTTGCACAAATCATGGCCCAAAACAAAGATTATGCTAGCACCAGACCTCCAGTGTGCAATCTGTCAAAGTTTGTACTTTGGAAAGCAAGGATTAGACTCTACATGAATTCTATTGACGAAGATATTTTTAATTCTGTTTTGACAGTGTGTCCAAGACCCCCAGAGAGCACAACCACAAATGCTGTTCCACCTCCATCAGGAACAGATGCTGACATCAAAAAGTGGAAAGTAGCTGATGCCAAGGCTATGAACATTCTAGCTCAAACAATGTCAGATGACATTTTTCAAAAGGTAGCTGAATGTAATTCAGCCAAGGAGATTTGGGACAAGCTCTCAGAAATAGTTTCAGGCTCAGCTGATGAGAGAAAGGACAGGACATCCCATCTCATCTCCCAATATGAGAACTTCAAGAAGGGAGAAACTGAGTCAGTGGGAGACATGTACAACAGACTGAGTCTAATTGTCAGTGAACTGAGGACATTAGACAAAGAGATCTCACTGACAGAACTTAATGACAAGATCCTAATGTGCTTTCCCAGCACTTGGGATTCAAGAATCTGGCCAATTAAAGATGTCAGAAGTCTGAATGAGATCACCACTGAAGCCTTGTTGGGTAAGCTCAAATCTTATGAGCTACTCATCAAGAACAGAGAGGAAGAACAGAAGGCTGCTTCACTAGCCACAAGAAAGGAGAAGACCATAGCGTTCAAGGCAACTGAGGATCTACCTGAAGAAAAAGGAACAGGCAATGATGAACTTCTCAGCTTGTTGGCCAAAAGATTCTATAAGATGGCCAGAAAGGACTTCAGAAGAAGATCATACAAGGAGCAGGATAAGCCAAGGTATGACAAGTCCATTGGCAATAACAAAGACATTATTTGCTTTGGTTGCAGGAAACCAGGGCATATAGTTCCTGACTGTCCAGAGAATAAGAACAAGGACAGAAGGGAAAGAAAAGAGAGAAGAAAGGAGAAAGACTCCAAAAGGAGTGGCAATAGCAAACCTTCTTTCAGCAAAAATAAGCATACAAGGAAAGGGTTTGTTGCTGAATCCTGGAGTGAGACTGAAGAGGAGTCAGAAGCCTCTTCCAGCTCCAGTGATGATGAGGATGATGCAGAGGAAAAGGAGTTCTGCATGATGGCAATCAATGCCTCATAACACAACTCAGAGGAAGAGGAGTCAGAGTCAGACTCAGAGACTCAACCTGAAGAAGATCAGGTAATCAGCTCTTTTGATTTTACTTTAGAAGATTTTAAATCTGAATTTAAAGCACTATGTTTAGACCTGCTAAAGTCTGAGAAAGAGATCATCTCTCTCAGAAATCAATTATCTGAACAAAATGTTTTAAAGTCAGAAAACCTCAAACTCTCTCAGGAGTTGGAGAACTATAGGGAACAGATAGCTACACTGAAAAGTGAGCTCTCTGAGGCCAAGAAGCTTGAAGAATCCCTTAATGGGAGAAGCATCAAGCTGATGGACATCACAAGCACAGTGAACTCAAGATTCAACAGTACACTGGGCTTGGGTGCCTCATCCAGCCAACCTATTGTTCTGAACAACTCCTATCAAGTTCATTTCTGACAAGGGAAAGGGAGTTGTAGAGGTTGCCAGGAAAAATTCTGATCTGCCTCAGAAAACTAAGTCCCAGCACAAATCGTCGAACGGAGATCGACGATCGCCGAATGAAGATCGACGATCGCCGAACGCAGCTCGACGATCTCAGGACAGAATCGTCGAACGCAGATCGACGATCTCAGCCAAAGTCGTCGAACACAGGTCGACGATCCCATATACCTGACCTCAGCCATAGTCGACCGTCGAACGGAGCTCGACGATCTGACCCACGATCGTCGAACGCAGCTCCAAGATCGTCGAACAGAGGTCAGAGCTCTGGAAACTCTTTTCAAAGGCAAGTCAAAATTGAATCCTAAGGGTTCTTCATCCCAAACCTTTAACCCTTATACTGAATGGATTATACCTCCAAGGAGATATCATCCTGAAGGATATAAGAGTCAGCCAGGGATGTCTTTCATTTCTGAATTTAGAGGTTATCAACCTAGGCCCAAGGTAAACTGGGTCAAAAACAAGTGAATTGTTTTATGTGCAGGTGAAGACCTATCCAACATCTAACCAGCAATGGTATTTGGATAGTGGGTGCTCTAAGCACATGACAGGGAACAAGGACAACCTCACTGCCTTTAGAGCCAAGCTTGGACCCAAGGTTATCTTTGGTGATTCCAACTTTGGACAAACTAAAGGATATGGTGCAGTCCAGATTGGTTCAGTAACCTTCAAGAAGGTAGCATATGTGGAAGGACTGAAGCACAACCTAATCAGCATCAGTCAGCTGTGTGATGAAGGCTACCAGGTGACCTTCAGCAAAACCTTATGCAAAATCAAGTCAGAGGACAACACAACTGTGTTGACAGGTAAAAGGAAAGGTAACATCTATCTAGTAGACTTTTCTTTCAACTGATATAGATATTTGCATTGTTTAACTCAGTTTGTAGACCAAATGTTTTATGGCATAAGAGACTAGGACACCTAAACCTTAGAACTATTGCTAGGCTCTCCAAGGACAACCTTGTTAGAGGACTACCTTCTGGCCCCTACAAGAAAGGAAGGACTCTGCAAGGCTTGTCAATTAGGCAAGCAAACTAAAAACAGTTTTAAGTCACTTAATAAGAGTGATTCACCTAGGATATTGTATCTGTTACACATGGATCTATTTGGACCCATCACAGTACAAAGCCTAGGAGGGAAATCCTACACTTTAGTAATTGTAGATGACTTCTCTAGATTCACTTGGGTGTTCTTTCTAAGGAAGAAGTCTGATAACTTTAAGTGTCTGACAGAGTTTCTCAAATGTATACAGATTGAGTTCAATACTCACATTGCCCTGATCAGAAGTGATCATGGGACAGAGTTTGATTCTCTTCTTATGCAAGAGTTCTGTCAGAGTGAAGGGATCAGGCATACTTTCTCAGCTCCTAGAACTCCTCAACAAAATGGGGTAGCTGAAAGGAAAAATAGAACCCTTATTGAATCTGCCACTACATTGTTGTCAGATGCTCATCTACCTCTATCCTTTTGGGCAGAGGCAGTGAACACCTCCAACTATGTGCTGAACAGAAGTCTGATACATAAACTAAAGGGAAAGACTCCCTATGAATTACTCAAAGGGAAGAAACCTAAAGTTGACTATTTCAGAATTTTTGGTTGCATTTGCTATATTCACAATAATGACAAGAAATATTTAGCAAAATTTCAAGCCAAAGCTGATGAAGGAGTGTTTCTGGGATACTCCATGATCAGCAAGGCCTATAGGGTCTATAATAAATCATCTTTGAAAATTGAGGAATCTGTTCATGTTTCTTTTGATGAAACTAACATGTCTTTCAAGGAGAAGATTTCTTCTACCATAGAACCTTTGCAGGAACTCTCTCTAGTTGAAGATATGAACAAGTTACAGGTTGCTCAAGAGGATGAAAGCAGTGAAGATGAAGGGAATGCTCAACACATTGAAGCACAACCTGAAGAGCCAGTTGTTGTACCACAAGAGGAAACAACAACACAGGTTGGTGAACAATCAACACCCCCTGTTGATTTAGTAACATCAAGAGACCATCCAATTTCCCAAATAATTGGAGAAATCTCAGCTGGTGTGCAAACCAGAAATCAGGTCAACCAAAACCTGTTGCACACCTGCTTCCTTTCTCAAATTGAACCTCAGTCCATTCAAGATGCAGAGCAAGATCCACACTGGATCATTGCATGCAAGAGGAGTTGCATCAATTTGAGAGGAACAAAGTATGGGAACTAGTGCCAAAGCCTAAGGATCATTCCATTGTTGGAACA
The DNA here is from genome assembly GCA_039583875.1 of Platanthera guangdongensis. Taxonomy (NCBI): domain Eukaryota; kingdom Viridiplantae; phylum Streptophyta; class Magnoliopsida; order Asparagales; family Orchidaceae; genus Platanthera; species Platanthera guangdongensis. Next base: position 139,893,411 of record CM077160.1, on the reverse strand, counting down.
AAATGGGTATTCAGAAATAAACTGGATGATCAAGGAGTAATAATAAGGAACAAGGCAAGGCTAGTTGCCCAGGGATATTCTCAAGAAGAAGGAATTGACTACGACCAGACCTTTGCACCTGTTGCAAGATTAGAAGCCATCATGATATTTTTAGCTTATGCAGCTCACAAAGGCTTCAAGGTTTATCAGATGGATGTCAAGAGTGCTTTCTTAAATGGAGACATCAAAGAGGAAGTATATGTCAGACAACCTCCAGGTTTTATCTCTCCAACTTATCCTGATTATGTTTTTAGATTAAATAAAGCATTATATGGTCTCAAGCAAGCTCCTAGAGCATGGTATGAGACCCTAGCATGCTTTCTCTTGGGAAATGGTTTTATCAGGGGTCGAGTAGACCAAACTCTTTTTATTAGAACCCATAAGTCTCATACCCTACTAGTACAAATTTATGTAGACGATATCATTTTTGGTTCTACTGACTCAAAATTGTGCAGAAGGTTTTCTAACCTAATGCATTCTAAATTTGAGATGAGTAGCATGGGTGAGCTATCCTTCTTCCTAGGATTGCAAGTCAAACAACATGCTGAAGGCATCTTTATTTCTCAAACCAAATATGCTAATGAGTTGGTTAAGAAATTTGGTATGTCTGAGGCATCTTGTATGAAAACACCCATGCCTACCAATGCTGTATTGGATGCTGATGAACATGGGAAACCTGTTGATCAGACAACATATAGAGCAATGATTGGCTCTTTACTGTATCTTACAGCTAGTAGACCAGATATAATGTTTGCTACATGTATATGTGCTAGGTTCCAAGTAAGCCCTAGAGAGTCACACCTAACATTAGTAAAGAGGATTCTCAGGTATGTTAAAAGTTGTCCAAATCTAGGTCTCTGGTATCCAAAAGATTCAGCATTTGAGTTAACTGGATTCTCTGATGCTGATTATGCTGGATGCAGAATTGACAGGAAAAGCACCAGTGGAACTTGTCAGTTCCTTGGTGATAGACTTGTCTCTTGGTTTTGTAAGAAACAAACATCTGTGTCAACTTCAACTGCTGAAGCTGAATATATGGCTGCAGGCAGTTGTTGTTCACAAATACTGTGGATTCAAAATCAACTCCTAGACTATGGTTACAACTTAGAGAAGTCAAAAATCTTTTGTGACAATACAAGTGCTATTTCCATAGCTCAAAATCCAGTCCTCCATAGTAGGACAAAACACATAGAGATTAGGCATCACTTCTTAAGGGACAATGTTGAAAAGAATAAAATTGAACTGCAATATATCTCAACTGATTTACAAAGGGGAGATATTTTCACCAAGCCTTTGGATGAAAAGAAACACACTTTCTTCCTAAATCAGTTAGGAATGTTAGATGGAGGAAGTCTTAAATAATACCCAAGATTTTGGAAAGCTAAAAATTGACCAAGACTAGGCAAAAATTCTGATTTTTCTTAGTGTCTAGAATTTTTTGATCTCTGAACTGCGCTCGACGATTTCCCCAAAGATCGTCGAACGGAGTTCGACGATTCCCAGAATCGTCGAACTGAGTTCAGCGCCCCTCAGATAGTATGAACTATCTCTTCCGATCAACGATCGTCGAACGGCGCTCGACGATTTTGTCCCCTGAACGATCGTCGAACGGAGCTCGACGCCTTTCCAGATCGTCGAACGGAGATCGACAATGTTGGAGTCTCTTCAGATTCCTTTAGAAGCCTCGATCGTCGAACTGAGTTCAACGATCTTTCCAATTCTGCGTCGAACCCTAATATAAAACTCATTTTTCGCCGTCGTTCTCTCTTGCGCTTTCAATTTCTCTGCAAGAATTTTCTTCCCTCCAAACAGTTCTACGCTTGTTCGTTTTGTTTGTTAAATTTTTGCAGGTACAATGGCCGTATCAGTTGCTGTTCTAGCCGCCATGAAGTTCGATGCAGGATTCGACATTGATCTGGACTCATTCAACACTACTGATCAAATCTTCCATGACATTTTGAGTTTATTCAAGGATCAGAACTTGTCTGCCCTCATGACCACTAGAATCAAGCTTGTTTCAGATGAAATAAAGGAATGGGTCTATACTGCTCACAACCTTGACAACAACACAATAGTTGGATCTATTGCTGGAACTCAGGTACCTCTGACCCCCACAATTTTAACAGAGGTCTTTGGTTTGAGAAATGGAGAAGACTCTACTGAATTATCTGGGGAGGAATTTTCTGATATACTTGCCAGGATGGGTCATCCAGAGGGAAACCCTAGCAAGTTATTCAAAGGAACTTGTCTGTTGAGTACAGGTTCCTAGCAGATGTTGTAGGAAAAGTGCTGCTGGCAAAGCACTCAGCTCATGATACTATCTCCAGACATCAGCTCTGCCTCATGGGAGCTCTGGTAGATAAGAAAAGCTTGAACTGGGGAGAGGTCTTCTTTGACCTGATAAAGAAGAAAATCAATAAAAGTTTGTTAATTTTGGAAGGATCCTTGGAGTCTTCTTGCAAAACAAATGCCCTGCCTTGCTGGTCTCCTCTGGAGTGCACATTAATGCCTCCAAGAGACTCACCTGTGCCCTCTTTGGCAAGTGGGACAGGCAGAAAAGCAAGCCCAGCAGGCCCTCTTCTAGTGCTCCTTCAGGCACCAGGACTCAAAGAGTCACTCCCCCACAGGTCTCTGCTCCTGCAGAAGACCTGGCTGCTGCTGTTGCTGCTTCCTCTCCTCCTCCAAGCCCAACCCTACCTCTTCCATCCACCATTCCAGCTTCATCCATAATTACCATCTCCAGCCCATCTCCAACATCAATTCCATCTCCAGCAACCATTTCATCACCTCCAGTAGACCATTTCCACCCATTGTTCTCCTATCCACCACCAGATGTCCCATCATCTCCATCCATACAATCATTCACCCTTCTGGATGAATCCTACATGGATGATTCCCCCTCTTCTCCTCCAGAATTACCCTCCTCCTCAACCTCATTCCAAGATCTCCTCCTCCACATCATTGACCAACCAACATTCACTCCATCCATATCCATCCCCTTATCCATCTCCACCATCCCCACACCTCAGCCATCCATCCCTCCACTCTCCAGCCCTCCACTTCCAGCTTCCTCAGCCATCCCTATACCATCTACCTCTGCTCCTGCTATTGAGCATGTAGATCTGCCAGCCTTAGCTGACAAGTTGTATGAGCTACTTGCCCCCAGGCTCTCTCTTCTCATGGAGGCCTCCTTAGCTCCTCTACAACAGTCAGTGGCAGCCCTATCTGCCAGGCTTTCCTCCCTCCTTCCTCAGGCAGCACCTCCAGCAGTGTGCCTTGATACAGATGTATCTGCATCCAGGCAGGGAGAGATGCCATATGAAGCCAGCCTTCATGTTGCTGTTGCTGCTGCTTCTGCTCCTGTTGTTGATACTGCTGCTGCTGCTGCTGTTGTTTTTGTATCTGCTGCTCCTGTTGCTGCTACTCCAGTCCAGGCTCCTACTGCAGTTTTGGCAATAGACCTAAGGTCTTTGCTTTCTGCCTTTGATACTGCATACTTCAGCCATCTCCCAGAACCTAATGTTGTCCAGCCCCCAGAAGATCTGTCCAAGGCTCTGGTGCCTTTCTCTGGCTGTGACCCCAGCATTATTTCCTCCTTTGTACTCTCAGTGATTACTGCTGCTGCTGCTGATGAAGAAAGGTCTGCCTTTGCTTCTGAAATTGTTGATGCTAATGCTGAAGTTGTTCTCCCTGCTGCTGAAATTCAAATTGCTTCTGATGAGCAAACATCCCAGGATTTTCTGATGACAGAGGCCACTGTGTTTGAGCCTGCTGCAGATTCTGATGATGTCACTGCTACTGTCACTTCTCCAGCTTCTGTTGCTCCATCTGCTGAAGATTTTGTTGTTGTTACTGAAGCTATTGCTGCCATCACTCCTGAAGTTACTAGTGTTGTTTCTGCTTCTCCTTCTGTATCTGCTGCTGTATTTGCTGCTGTTCCTGCTGCTGCCCCTTCTGCTTCTGCCTCATCTGCTGCAATTCAACTGAAGAAAGATCTTATGAAGAAGATAGATGCTATATATGATGCCCAGAGTTCTGACTCTGATGAGTTCAAGATAGACTCTGATGACTCTGCTGCCACTATTGCCAGGAAGAGAAAAGCTAGAAGCAAGGCTATGAAAAGGGTTCCTCCTGCAAAAGTAAAAGATGATAATGATATTCCTTACTATATTCTGCATAACTGCCAAATTACTGAACATTGGATGCAGTACTCTAAAAATCAGCTAAAAGCAATGAAGAAGAAAAGAAAGTATGAGAAGGGCTCCTCCCAGTTCAAGCACCCTTATCCTCCTCCATCTCCTCCTCCTGATGCAGGTGCAGGTGGAAGCTCTGCCAGTCAAGCCCCAGCTAGAAGCCAGGCTCCCTATCAACCCCATGCCAGATCTTATCAAAGGGAAAGTCAATCTAGGGGTTCTTATTCCAGGAGAGGAGGATACAGGGGAAGTCAAAGAGATATTCAGGTATATTCTAAAGGGCATTCCAGGCAGCACCCTTACTCCAGGGGAGGACATGCTTCATCTGATACTACTTCTGGTCCATTCCCCTTTAAGCTCAAAGAGACAGTGTCTGCTAGGCCTCCTCAAGACACTTCTTCCAACAGGTATGAGCCACCTGTACCATTTGAGGACCCTGAAAAGAACCCAGCCTCTTGGACTGCTAGAATGAAAGAAATGGCTGCATTAGACCAGATAAAGAAAGCCAGAGAGCAAGGCTTAGACACTTCTAATATTTCTACCATGTCAGAGCAAAGACAAAAGGAGTTAGAAAGATATGCCTCCAGCAAGTTCTTTGATGCAGACAGATACATGGAGTTGCATCCTGCTGCTGTGGTTCCCAGGACTTCAAAGCAAACATACTTGGGTGCAGCTGATGACACTAGGTCTAACAAGGAAGCCATGAACCCTAACAGAGAAATCAAGATGGTTAAAAGCAAAGAGAAGAAGTAACTCTGTAAGGTGACAATCTTTGGTTTTTCTGACTGCTATCTGGATGTCATATATATATATATATCTCTGTGATGTTTCTGCAATGTGTCTAGCTGTTATTGTTTTTATGCTTTTCTGATTGTATGATGTTATTTAATTTTTTCAAAGTCTGTAAATAGTTTTCCTAACCCAAATAGGGGGAGATTGTTGGAACACCCTATTACTAATTTGGGTCAGGATCACTATGTCTCTAGGAATCTGTGTTTGACCTTCTGTATAGCTTAATAGGTCAATTAGAATTGAGTCTAAGGGTTAGAAGTCTAGGATTGGAAGCTGCCCTGAAGACCAAGTTTTTCTGTAGACCAAGTCTAATCGTCGAGCTCAGCACGACGATTCGTCGAACTCCGGTCGACGATCGTCTAGCTCAACTTCTACAGATCGTCGAGCTCCATTCGACGATCGTTGAGCTCAACCTCATAATATCGTCGAGCTCCACTCGACGATCGCTGAGCTCAACTTCACAATATCGTCGAACTCCATTCGACGATCAGTGAGCTCAGGTCGATGATTTTGACTCTGCATTGGATCCTTATCTCTAAGCTCAGTTCGACGATCTTTGAGCTCAGATCGACGATTATTTTGTTGCTTGAATTTTCCAGTTCGCTGAGCTCAGCTCGACGATAGCAGAGCTCAGTTCGACGTTTTCAGTTATCTTCCAGAATTCAAATTCAAATCAGTTAGAAGTTATTCTGCATTTAATTCAGAAGATCTGCTAGCCGTTTTCATTTACTTCTGGACCAAGTTTCAAGGGATTTTTCAAGGAATAATTCAGTGGACTTTCCTTCAGAAGAAATTATGCAATTAAGGCTGTAATCAATGCAGACCAACGGCTATCTTTGACAGAGTGATATTCTATTCTGGCACAGAGAATAAAAGATAGAATGTTTTTGAATCAAGATAGAGATTGACAAGAATAGGACACACAACTCAGTATACAGAGACTCTTTCAAAATTTTCTGTAAAGAAGAATTCTGAAGAACACTCATCAAAGAGATCAAGCATTCTTCAGATCTCTTCAGCTCTCAAAGTGTTCAAGGCCAACACCATTTCAAGACTCCAGACACTCAACATTTCAGCTTGCTGAAATCATCTATTGCTGGAGATCTATCTTTGAAGGCCTATCACCCTCAGCAAAGCTTTTCTTCCTGAAGATTTCAAGGATTCAGGGGGAGCTTTGACATCAATCCACTTAGTCCTCTCAGTTGATTGAGAAAGAGAAGACTGCCATAACTCTCTCACCCCCACTCTGTAAAGGGTTTTTCAAACTCCCTTCAAAAGTTTGAATCTGGTTTTTGAGCACCTTGTCAAAAGCTCATTGGTGGCAAGACACCTGATCAAAAAATCTGATTTGGTTTTTGAGCACCTTATCAAAAGCTCATTGGTGCCCAGGACACCTGATCAACTCATCCTGCAGTGGATTCCTACCTAGGGTGGTAGAAGAGTGGATGTACCCAAGTTTGGGGAACCACTATATTTCCTTGTGTCCTCTGGTTCTGCTTGTTTTCTTTTTGTTTCTGGCCTAGATTTTCTTGTGCTTAGCTCTTGCATAGCTTAGTTTTGTGATTAGTTTTATTTCTGCTTCCCTGCTCACACTCATTACAACAATTGTTGTAAAGCTTTGCAAAAGTTTTTTTTTTGTGTTTTAAAAGCACCATATACTCTATTCACCCCCCCCCCCCCCCCTCTAGAGTATATCAGATCTAGTTTCCCTTTCATACCCGTTACTCGGCACTCAACGATCGTCGATCCACTCTCGTCGATCGTCAAACGCAGGATTCAACGATCGTCGAACGAGCAACGATCCTCGATCGTCGAACGAACAATTTTCGTCGATCGTCGAACGAACAACTTTCGTCTATCGTCGATCGTCGAACGCAGGAGAACACGCCCTTCCGACACGCCCGTGTCGTCAGGAGTGTTCCTCCCGAACACTTTTCGTCGAACGACTTTTGTCGATCTCGGCACGACTCCGCACCCGAGCAGGACACGCACTGGGACACGCCCGTGTCTCAGGTCGTGTCACCCAAAATTTTGCCTGCTGAAAAATTGGGTTGTTACAAAAAGTGTCTTGTCAGCTTTTCTCTTTCTATGACTGTGTGCGCGCTCGACTGCTCCGTGGGCTAAGACGGTCTAGCTAATTCAGTATGTCTGGGGCATCGAGTTTGGCTGCAACAATATTATAAATCAAACTGATGTTTTTTGTAAAATGTCTCTCAGGAAAGAAAGTGGAGGGCATGGAAAAAGAGGCCATTGATGGTAACACAAAAAACACTAAAGAGTTCAAATTTTTTGACAGGATAGTCAGTGAGCAACAAGCTTCACCTCCTCCCACACCGACATGTACCGATTCAAACGATGACTATTTCATTAATTTATCATTTAATTGCTCTAGTGTTCCAGATGTATTCAAACCCTATTGAATGAGAATATTTTGATGGTTTCTAAACTTTTTTATTTCTCTATTGTTCAGGTACATTCATGTTTGTCCACATATTGAGAAATATTTCTTTAACTGTATCTATCACAGTAACACATGAAGCAACATAAAACACATGCAGCAAGTGTAAAAAAATAATTGTAACATTAATACATGAAGCTTGTCGAGAACTTTTTTGGACACACAAACGCATGCAGCAAGTGAGAAAAATAATTGTTACATTAGTACATTAAGTAGCAAGCATGTATCACCCCAAAAAGGAGTTGGAGAGAACAGGATAAAAGTCGACATGGGCTCGACGAAGATCATCGAGCGGAGCTCGATGAAAATGTCGAACGTCGAGCAGAGTTCGACGATTATGGCCTGCTTTAATCCCGTTCGATGAACTAAAGCCTGTTCGACGAACTCACTCCCGATCGACGAAGTTCATTCGACGAAATCATCCCCGTTCAACGATTTGTCGAAAATGCAGATATGGTCGAGCGGTGACTCGTGTCAGATGGCTGGTGAGCGGCCAGTAAATGGTGGGTGACTTTTCAGCTTAAACCCAAGCCATTGTTGTGTTTTGATGAGAAGAGATCGTGTGGCTGGGGTAAAACCCGAGGCCTTATCGGTAGAAGAATGGGATTCAGGAAATCATTCTTTCCTCTCTATCTCTCTCTCTCTCTCTCTCTCTCTCTCTCTCTCTCTCTCTCTTTCTTATTTCTCGAGTTCTGGAGCAGAGAACTCTCGGCTGGTGCTAGGGTTTGAGTGGACTTATTGAGTTGATGAAGGAGACCTTAGGGCTGGAATCAAGAGCCGAAGCTAGAATTGCGAAGGGGAAAGTGAGGCGATCATTTCCATCCACGTAGAAAAGTTTTGTCATGGCTCCGAAGAAAACTCCAAGGGTAATGATCTTCCTCCTTGGACATGTGAAATCCTTATTTTGGCATATGCATGGATTTTCCCCACCAAAAGGTGGAATGTTGAGGTATTTCCGTTTGGTTGATTCTCGATATCCCCAAGAGGTCTTGCATATAGATCCGAAAATGTGTAGTACGGAATAGGCATACTTTGTGAAGCCCATCTGGATAGGTTGTTCTGGATTGATGATGTTTTATTTTGCGCACCAGAGAAGACCGCATATAAACAAGTATTTTGTGGAGTCGGTGAGTTGTTCCTGTGAAGTGGAGTAGCAGGAAGTACTGGAGTGGAATTCCAGGAAAATACCCTCGAAGTGCATGTGATGTATGCTATGAAAGTCTAGTGTTTCTGGCATTGTAGGTGGCTGTAGGGTTTTCTGGATAGTTGGTCCAGATATGGTTTGGGCTGGGTACAAAAAGAGAGTTCTGTCTCTAACGCCAGACGATAGTGGTTGTCGCTGGCGATAGCTCCTAGCTAACCTGTGATTCTGAAGCCAGTCCTTCGGGGACGTTGTGGCTATTATGAGCAATGCGCTCTTAAAGGTCAGTGAGCCGAACAGACAAGGGGATTCCGACCCACGTCAGTCTAGACATTGAACTGGCGATTTGAGCAACGGGCAAGGGCTGAACTATATCCGTGTGATGGTTGTCTAACTTGAGTGCCTAAGTGAATGGCTTCGTTAGGATCATATCATGAGAGTCTTGGGTTTGAAAGAAATTGTACCTAATCACCTAGAGGGGGGTGAATAGGTGACTTTAATCTTTATAAACTTTTAGGCAGATTTAATCACAGATTTCACAGAACATACAATAGCAACCACAGAATCATACACACACAGAGTACACACAGTTTTATAGTGGTTCCCCAAGGTCTGGGTACATCCACTTTCCCCCTTCGCCTATCTAGTAGTGTACTAGATTCGGCCAAACTCCTCCACTATTCCTCAGATCCTCAGATCTTACACTCAGAACCCCAAATAGGTTCCTACAGCTCAGAGTGATCCCACTCCTACAACTCAGGCACACAGCCCTACCACTCAGTCTTCACAAAGACCTACACTCAGCCACAAGGCCTACACTCAGAGAAATGAATCTCCTACACTCAGGCACATAGGCCCTACCACTCAGCCTTTATAATTTCAGGCTTACAACTCAGATCCCTAAGGATCCTACAAGAAATTAAAAATACAATGTGTAAACCTACATCTCAGAATGAGAGAGAGGAGTTGTCTGGTTTCTTGAAGAGTTCTTGGAAGAACTTTGCTGAGATCAACCTCCCTTGGCTTCCTTCAAAGCTTCTTGAATGTAGAACACAGTAGGGTTGATACTCTATGCAACTGATCTTCAATCACTGCTAACTTAGGAATCAGAACTCAATCTGAAACTTTTCTTCACAGCCTGGTTCAACAGTTGTCTTCTTGGAAGGAGCTCTCTCTCTCTCTCTCTCCAACTACTTAGATCTTCACTTGAATTGATTCTTCAATGAATTGCTTGATCTATTTTTCAATCATCTTCTTCTGTTGACAGAATAATCCTATATATAGGCCTTCTTCATGGTGACCGGCAGATCCGGTTTCTAACGACTTTCTGACAACTCTGGCAGTTGCAGTAGACCGGCTGGAATGGCAGCTGTCATGTCATCCAGTCACTTCTTGAATTTTCTGTAACTGTTTGAAAGTGTCGAGACAGTCTGTCTTTAAGTGTCGACACTGATATACTAAGTGTCGACACAAGTAGACTAAGTGTCGACACTAGCCTTCATGGTGTCGACACAACTCCTTGTGTTGTAGAATTCACTTCTCGACACAGCTTCTTCAACATGTGTCGACACTGATATTGTGTGTCGACACAAGTCCTTGTTCTTCAGTACTTTGTTGATTTCTTGTAAGTGTCGATACAACTCCTTTGTGTCAACACATCTTCTTGTGTTGAACTTGTTAAGTGTCGACACATCTTCTTGGTGTCGACACATGCCTTCTGTGTTGAACCTTTTGCTGAGTGTCGACACATCTCCTTTGTGTCGACACTTGTACTTAGATTTTATTGCAATTTGTTGAGTGTCGACACAGTCTCCTAGTGTCGACACTTTCTTCATGTGTTGAGACTTTTGCTGTGTGTCGACACATTCTTCATTATGTCGACACATTCTTCTTGTGTTGAGACTTTGGCTGAGTGTCGACACATCTCCTTTGTGTCGACACTTGTACTTAAACTTTGTTGAAGTTTTGCTGAGTGTCGACACAGCCTCCAAGTGTCGACACTTTTGATGTCGACAAAGTTCTGCTGGGTGTCTACACTGCTTCTAAGTGTCGACACAGCTTCTCTTGACATTTCTTCATTGTGTGTCGACACAGCCTGTATGTGTCGACACTTTCCTTCTAGTGTCGACTCTGCATCCCAGGTGTTGACACAATTACTTCAAGTGTCGACACTGCTTCTCTGGGTGTCGACACAAGTCTTCTTAAGTGTCGACACGTTTCTTCTTGGTGTCGACACATGGACTTAGAAACTTTTCATGCTTTCCCTGCAAATACTTAACCTGCACAAGGTAACTCAAAATACATCAAATACATTTTGATGTATATCATTGAGTAGGGTGAGACTTCTTCAAATCAGGTACATTAATCCCAATGTACCCAACAATCTCCCCCTATTTGGAAAAGTCATAACCCTTAGTCAATGATATACACCATACATAATAAATTCACAGTATGATGTAAAGCAATATGAAATGACAGGGAAAATACATAAACATGTATAAACAAAACATGTATATACACATAGCTCAGAACAATTATTGAAATAGATGAACATATAACATTGTTCTTTCAAAATCCCACATTTACATTAATCAACAGTTTACATTGAGTTTACTACAAATGGTTACAACTTGTAAACTAAAGTAAATGTCTATCCTATTGCTGCTCTGGTTCTTTGATTACAATCCTCTTTCCAGATTGTATCTTTGCTTGTACTGGGGCTTCAGCATCTTTAGCAGCAGCAGACTTCTTTCCTTTAAGATCCTTCTTTTTCAAATCTTCAGCTTTGATCTTCTGTCTTTCAAAGTAATGATAAGGCTTAGGAAAGTACTTGCTAGGCTCCTGTGCATTAGGAGGTAGCTTTCCCATCTTAGCCTTTCTTCTATACTGCACAATGGCCTCTTTCCTTGTCTCATGCTTCCTCCACTCCAGTTCAGAATACCACTTGTTTCTATCCTGGATATTGTCTTTGGCAGCCTTCCATGCAGTCAAGATAATATTCCTGGAAGTGGGGCTCCACTGTTCAAAATCAGGCCTAAGTTCAGCTTGCTCTCTGAACCTTTTCTTAGACAATACAGTCTCTTGTTCCTTCAGCAAAGCCTCTTGTTCTTTCAGAATTGCCTCTGGCACTGGCTGAACAACTTTCTCAATAATGAAATTCTGAATTCCTTCAAGAGGACTATACATTGATTGTATGTCTTGATGTATCATATCAAAATCTGGTGGAGGGTATATCACTTGAGCAACTTCAGCTGGCTCCCCTCCAAGATATGCAGGATTAATTCCAGACTCTGCAACATTGTCATCATCACATAATGGAGGATATCCAAGGGTGGCTCTGATGGAATTTGAAATCCACTTTGCATGATCAGAGCTGGCTTTGACTAACACCCTCTTCCCCTTTATGACTTCTTTTTCAATGTGATCTCTTAGATCATCTTTCTGAAACCTTATTTGTGCATTCAGATAGTTTACTCCATCCTTGTAGAAAGGTTTCAACCTTTGGAGCTTTTCAGTTATTAACTTCTGAGAATCCTGAAGTGCGGAAGTAACAGCAGTTAAGCTCTCTTGCAATGCTTTGTCAAATGCTTCTTTGGCAGTGGTCAGGGCTGCATTCTGGGCAGAAGCTATATTCTTCAGTTCAGTCACAATGGCATTGTGTGAAGCTGTCAAATTATCATTCATCCGGATCTGATTCTCCAGGACATAGCCTTTCTTCACTTCAAGTTCTTCAAGTTTTGTCTTCAGTTTCTCCTGATGTGTTGCCAGATAGACAACAGCATTCCCTCCTTTATGAAAGCAGTCAGTCATTTCTTTCTTATTCAGATTCATTTCAAATCTGATAGACTTAATATCTTGGGCCAGATCAAATTGCAATGACTTATGCCCTTCATCCATATAAGATTGCAAAGCCTGTCTTTGCTCATCCATCTTTATCTGTAATGCAACCATCAGAGAACTGAAATCTGTAGATGGGGCAAGCTGTGGTGCAGGCTGTGGTGCTATTGTTTGTAAAGCTTTCTTATAATTCTGGCTCCTCCTCTTGAAAACTTGAAATTTTCTCTTCTTGGCTCTTGCAGCATCTTCATCTTCAGAAGCAGATGTACTTGCAATATCAACCCTGTCCTTAGGGCTTGAAGGTAAAGCCTTGTCAGTCCTAGGAATCTGCTCAGCATCCTTTGGAACTTCAGGTTCTTTCCTTGCATTTTCTTCTATAATCTCCACATTCTCCCCCTCAATAATTACTGTCTCCCCCTCAGCAGCAGCACTTTCTTTCTCAAAGTCTATTTGGAGAAGGTCAGGGAACAATTCTTCTAAGGTAAATTCCTATTGAAGATGGGGTGGAGAATCTCTAATCTCATCAACCACCTGATCAGCAACAGATGTGTCCTCCATGACAACATCTTGGGGTTGACTAGGAATCTGAGGTTGTTGATTAACATCAGACAATCTGTCAGTCATATCTTCATTTTCAATAGAGAAATCTAATTGGTTGATTTCAGTTATTACCTCAAGTATGGTTTGTGTAGCTTGTTCACTCTCTAGTGGAGTTGACTCATCCACCAGAAGAGGCTCCCCCTGGATTGAATCCTGGTGAATTGGGCTTGCTTGTGGTTGCTCCCCCTGCCTTGGTGCATCTTCTTGTCTAACAGGTGACTGACCAGCATTTCCAATGTCTTCTTCATCAGGAGTGAACACTACATGCTCTTCAGAGCTACTTGATGATTCTTGAGCCACAGGGGCTGTCTTTTTCTTCTTCTTCAGGGGTGTTTCCTTCTCAGGAGTTGGCATTTCCTTGGTCAAGACTCTATCCCACCTAGAGAAGATTCTCATATCCATCTTCCTCATGTGGTTGATCTTAGATCCAGCTACTTGACTCATCACCTCTGGTATACAACCAGCTAGGTATAGACTTAGTATTCTACCCAAATTGGGCTTCTTCATACTCTCTTTTATCTTATCAAACAATACAGCAGACCAATCAGTAGTAAGTTGGAAGATAATTCTTGTCATTAGACTGAACATATAAGCAGATATTCTATCATGTCCTCCAGGTTTGCTCAAGATAACCTTGCCAACAATTTCAGATAAAATTTGCCTTGCATGTTCATTCCCTTTCTATTGAACACAGATCCAATTTTCAGGGTTGGGTCCAAACCACACCATGTTAATGCTTCTCTAGTCTTAGTAGCAGAAACATCTTCTTCTTTCTTAGTCCTGGGTAGTTGAAGTACCTTTCTCAGACTCTTAGGAGAGACCTTCACCTTTGCCTCATGAACTTTTGACTTTATCTTGAGTCCTGATTCATCTAGGGTTGCGCCATTCAGAAACTCAAGGACCTCCTTCTTCCAGATCTTGCTTGGTTCTGAAACAAGAAATTCTAATCCAGTCTCTGTGATTAGGGTTATCACGCCTTTGATATCGGGTTCCGCGTCATCAAATACGTGGCGCACGAGTTCATATCCTTCATTCACATTCTCTTCTAGCTTGGGCGCCATTAGGGTTGGAAGAAATTTGAATTAGAGAAGAGAGATGTCGACACACAAGTTTGGTCTCGAAACTTTGGTGAGCGTGTCGACAGACAAAGGCAAAAACTTATTTATACCTTTCTAGAATCGAAGATGAAAGGGCGCGTCAAAATACTTAAATTGTGTCGACACTGTTGAAAAGTGTCGACACAGACTTATAATGTCTCGACAACTATGTGTCGACACAAGTATAGTCGACAGAATATATGTGTCGACAAAAGTATAGTCGACAGAATATATGTGTCGACACTTGTTTATGTGTCGACACCGCTTAGCTCGACACTTAGTCGAGACTTTACCAAACTAATGTTGAGTAAATCCTAAGTGTCGACACCACCTTGGATGTGTCGACACCTACTATTTATGTGTCGACACTAATTCTTTTAAGTGTCGACACAGACTGTCTAGATGTGTCGACACCATTTCTCTGAAATGTCGACACCACTTTTCTGTGTCGACACAGACAACTTCGTGTGTCGACACCATTTTACTTAGCCAATTTTGAAAACTTATTCTAAGTTTATCATACCTAATTCAATTTTGAACCTATTGAATTTGGTTTCATCTAAGGGCTTAGTATACATGTCAGCTAGTTGATTATCTGTATTTATATATTCTAGTGAAATATCTCCTTTTTCCACATGTTCTCTTAGAAAATGGTATTTTATTTCTATGTGCTTAGTCCTACTATGGAAGACAGGATTGTTTGCAATAGAAATAGCACTAGTAGAATCACAAAATAGAGATGTTCTACTTACTTGAATACCATAATCTTCTAGCTGATGTTGAATTCATAGAAGTTGAGCACAGCAACTTCCTGCAACAACATACTCTGATTCTGCTGTGGAGATAGCCACACTTGTTTGCTTCTTGCTATTCCATGATATCAGTCTTCCACCTAGGAATTGACAGGTACTTGTTGTACTTTTCCTATCTTACTTGCAGCCTGCAAAATCTACATCTGAATAACCTGTCAGTTCAAAGTCTCCATTCCTAGGGTACTAATGGCCTAGATAAGGAGTGCCCTTAAGATATCTCAGTATTCTTTTGACTGCTGTCAAATGAGATTCTTTAGGGCAAGCTTGGTACCTAGCACAGACACATGTAGCATACATGATATCTGGTCTACTTGCAGTCAAATACAATAGGGAGCCAACTATCCCTCTATACAAAGTCTCATCTACAGGTTTCCATGCATCATCTTTGCTAAGAGACATACTTGACCCCATAGGAGTTTTCATGATACCGGATGATTCCATACCATACTTCCTTATCAACTCTAGAGTGAACTTAGACTGGCATATGGATAAACCATTCTCAGTCTGTCTAACTTGGAGACCCAAGAAGAACTTAAGTTCCCCCATACTGCTCATTTCAAATTGTCCTTGCATTAGTTTTGCAAACTTTTTGCAAAGACAACTTCCAGTAGGCCCAAATATGATGTCATCTACATATATTTGGACTAGTATGATCTTGCCTCTGGATTCCCTAAGGAATAGAGTCTTGTCTATTTTCCCCCTTGTGAATTTATTCTCAATGAGGAAACTAGACAGGGTTTCATACCAAGCCCTAGGGGCTTGTTTTAACCCATACAAAGCCTTCCTAAGTCTATAAACATAATTAGGTTTAGTTGAATCAACAAAACCTGATGGCTGTTTCACATAGACTTATTCCTTCAGATTTCCATTTAGAAAAGCTGACTTGACATCCATTTAGTATACTTTAAACCCTTGATAGGTTTTATAGGCCAAGAACATCCTTATTGCCTCCAGTCTGGCTACTGTAGCAAAGGTTTGATCAAAGTCAATACCTTCTTCCTGCCTATATCCCTTAGCAACCAGTCTTGCTTTGTTCTTCACAATAACTCCATGTTCATCCATCTTGTTCCTAAAGATCCACTTGGTTCCAATTATGTTGTGGTCTTTTGGTTTAGGAACAAGCTCCCAGACTTTGCATCTCTTGAACTGATTCAGTTCCTCTTGCATAGCCTCAATCCAATGAGGGTCTAGGATAGCTTCTTCAAACTTCTTTGGCTCTACCTGGGATAGAAAACTGGAGTAGAGTACTGAACTTATATTTTTGCTCCTTGTTTGTACCCCTTGTCTGAGATCACCAATAATTTGTTTGGCTTGATGATCTTTTAGATGTCTATTTGCTGGAGGTAGCTTGTCTTCAGGTTGTGCTCCTTCAGCTTCTTCATTCAGCAGCTCCTATTGGTCTTCTTCAGCAACTGGAGTATCTTGCACTCCCCTGGACAGCAGCCACTAACTTCTACTTGCTGACTTGTAGAAGGACCTTCTTCAATAGTGATCTTGTCCATCTTCTCAGTCACACATGTAGAGCTGCAAATACTTCTAGACAATTCATTATTAATGAGTCTAGCTTCATTAAATACTACATGTACTGATTCTTCTACAACTTGAGTAGTCAAATTGTAGACTCTATAAGCCTTACTGTTGTTGTTGTTGTACCCAACAAAGATCCCCTCTTGAGATTTGGCAGTAAACTTGGTTAAGTAAGACTTACCATTGTTAAGTATATAGCATTTACAACCAAAGATCCTGAAATAGGATAGGTTTGGTTTTCTGCCTTTCACAATCTCATAGGGGGTCTTATTATGGCTCTTGGTGATAGTAGCCCTATTAATTACATGGCATGCAGTGTTTACTGCTGTTGGAACCAGCTTTCCGGTCCCTCCTAGAGTTCGAAACAGGATGCAGCCCACACGTACTCTCCCTGCGCTACCGTCCTGACGAGAGTTAGTGACCTGAAAATAGACCGAGGGGACTCAGCTTGGAGGTCCCGCCTCTTACCCGAAAGAACTGTGAGTCTTCCCCTCCCTAGCCAGTTGTAACACCCCCTATCCGTCGCATAGTATATAGCAGTAGGTCCGGCCGGGGCCCGACGCCATATACCACAGACAGACCGGGTGGTTACTTATGGAAACCATCCAACCAATCTCAACGTCCTACACAGAGCATTCTAACGGAAGCAGTTTATAAAAGTTGTAAACAAAGAACCCAGCATTAGAGCACGAATGTCCACTAGTACAAAATAGGAATGTTATTACAAAATACCCAAAAAGAGCCTTAAGGCCTTACAAAATGTTTCACTTGAATAATACATGTTTTACAAACAACGGCACGCAGGCCGGTCATACATGAGTAAAACAGTAAACATTTCCAACTTAGGCCTTCAAGGGCCGGCTTCGCAAAAAGGGCTTTAGCCCGCTATTGACCGCTTGGTCCAGCTGCACCTGCAAGCAACAAACCACCGTACGGTGGCAAAACAAGGCAACGGTCAGCAATGCTGACCAAATTATAACGATCCCGCCCCCAACTCGGGGCGGCGATGCTCCTTCCCTGCATTTCATTAGCATAAGCGAGCAATGTATAACAATAGCCATTTCATCACAGACGTTGACTCGCACGACCACACGCCCCGTGCACTCAGGGCACATTCTCGGTGAACCGGTCGATGTCACGTCAATTAAAGCCATAGACATTCCGGACTCACCACCGCCACTTGGACAGCCAAACCTATGAGCAATTTGTTTTCCTGGCCTGGGTCACGACAATTTAAGCCATCGACCGCCGAAGACCCTAATCTATGCCAACGGTAAGTGTCACGTGCCTTTAGGTCTCTTTAACCGAACGACATAGAACGGGTACGGTTCCATCTAACCCGTGCTCACATCGCAACGGCAATTTAAGCCATATGCGCGGGTCAAACTTCCACCGAGTCCCATTTCCATCACAATTCACATAACCCCGTTATGTTCAAGTTGGCTCTCAAGCCACCAAGTTGGCAAGATCTCGTATCCGCCCAGTTTTCCGGGTGCACCTTTGGGTTAGTCCCCAAGGCTCCCTGCTGCAATCTACCGCGTAGAAAACCCGAAAAACAACCAATAGCACGGAGTCTTCTCCGGCCTTATGCAATGCAACATCACCGATCCAGACCAACATGTCCGGGTAGGCTTCACACATCATGCATATGTCCGTTCTCGCATACGGACGCTAAACAACGGGGACTTCACATATCTACCCGAAGGAACGCCTCCAACTTTCCGCAAACTCGCGAGAGCGGGCTTCCTATGCTAAGAAAGAGAGCGACTCATGCTCAAGATGAGGATCGTTACCCTTGCGTTCCTCTTTGGCGCCATCGGAAAGTAATCGGATGGAAATCACCGCACTAGCGTTGCCTCCGTGGATCCGGAGTCGGCTTGCGATTCGGAGCTCCGAAGCTCCTCCAATGGCGGATCTAGCTCCTTCTTCTTCACTTAGCTCTCCTCTCTCTCTAAGACTTTAGAAAGAGATCACTTAAGAAAAAGTGAGGGTTTTCTAAGTCAAAACCCGGGTATATCCCTTCAGGAACAACCCCCAGCCGTTGGATCTTCAGTCAAAGAAATGAACGGCTTTGATTCGGGACTGAAATGCCCAATCTGGACCGAACACGGCCTGGCACACGCCCGTGTCCAGGGCTGCGTGCCTCATTCGCCGTCAAAATCGGATCACCTGGAACCTCACACGGGTATCGAACACGCCCGTGTTCGAGCTGACACGCCCGTGTTCCACCTGACATGGCCGTGTAGCCGGCCGTGTAGCCCATGATTTTTCCCCATTTTCAACCCGAGCACTGCACGGGTTCTAGGACACGCCCGTGTCCCTACCTGTGTCACCTTGACACGACTGGGCTCCAGGCCGTGTACACGGTCTCGACACTTCGCGGCTAAGTGTCGACACGGGTCGACACGCCCTGCGACACGCCCGTGTCGCAGGCCGTGTGCCATGTCTCGACACATTGTCGACACCAAAGTGTCGACTTCGCGGGACGAGTGTCGACACGGGCTGACACGCCCTGCGACACGCCCGTGTCGCAGGCCGTGTGCCATGTCTCGACACATTGTCAAAGCACAGTGTCGACTTCGCGGCTAAGTGTCGACACGGGTCGACACGCCCTGCGACACGCTCGTGTCGCAGGCCGTGTGCCATGTCTCGACACAATGTCGAGATCAAAGTGTCGACTTCCCGCCTTAGTGTCGACACAGGCTTGACACGCCCTGGGACACGCCCGTGTCCCAGGCCGTGTGCCTGCAGCCAGAACTCAAACTGGCCCAAAATGTCCCCCTTTGCTCCTTTGAGTTTCGGGGCGTTACAACTCTCCCCCTCTTAAAAGGATTTCGCCCACGAAATTACATAAAGGAAAGACATGTACCAAACCAAAATTTGTACCTGAGCGGAACAACTCCGGATATTCGTCAAGCATAGTCTGCTCTCGCTCCCAAGAGAGCTCCTCACGACCGCAATTGTCCCACCGGACCTTGACCATCCTGATCTCTTTATTGCGTAGCCGCTTGACCTCCGAGTCTTCAATCCGCACGGGCTTGACCTTTGTCGTTAGCCCACTTTCCACCGGCACTTGATCGACCGCGATCACTTGCGTAGGCTCTTGCACCGCCTTCCGAAGTACCGAAATGTGAAATACATCGTGTAAACCACTAAGCTCCACTGAAAGCTTCAACCTATAGGCCGCTTCACCAACTCGCTCCAGAACCTCAAACGGTCCAAGGTATCTTGGGCTTAGCTTTTTCAGTCGCCGCACCCGCGAGACACCCTTGAACGGCTTGATTTTTAAGTATACATAATCGCCCATAGCGAACTCCACATTCCTGTGCTTGGCATTATAGTACTTTGCTTGCCGGTCCTGAGTGATAAGCAACCTCTCCTGAATGGTTCGCACCAAAGAAGTAGCATCCTCCACTTCCGATCGCTTATACAACTTTGACTCACCCGTTTCTAACCAAGACAACGGCGTGCGACATTTCCTACCATATAGGGCCTCGAAAGGCGCCATCTGAATACTTGCTTGGTAGCTGTTGTTGTATGCGAACTCCACCAAATAAAGGTGGTCTTCCCATTGCTTTCCAAAATCCAAGACACACATGTGAAGCATGTCTTCCATGGTTCTATTAACCCTCTCGGTCTGCCCATCCGTTTGCGGATGGAAGGCTGTTCTAAACTTCAGCTTTGTTCCCAACATTTGCTGCACAAGCCTCCAATCGTTGGACGTGAACCGCCCATCTCGGTCACTCACGATGCTGTGGGGCACACCATGAAGCCGTACTATGTTATCCACATAAAGCTTTGCCAGCTTCTCCACCGGATCATCCTTCCTATGCGGAATAAAATGCGACACCTTCGTCAATCGATCAACAACCACCCAAATGGCGTCGTTCCCCTTTTGCGACCTTGGCAAACCGTGCACAAAGTCCATAGAGATGTCGTCAAATTTCCACTCCGGAATAGGTAAGGACTTAAGAAATCCTCCCGGCTTTTGGCACTCCGCCTTTACCAAGGCGCAGGTTTGGCACTTCGCTGCGTATAGCGCCCCATCCTTCTTCAAACCCGGCCACCAAAATAGTTTCTTCACATCACGGTACATCTTCGTACTCCCCGGGTGAATCGAGTACTTGGTATGGTGTGCCTCGTACAACAACTCCACCCGCAAATTGCCCATACTTGGAACGCACAAACGACCGTCTTTCCAAAGCAACCCGTCCTCCACGACGAATTGGGAATTTGACCCATCCAGAGCCTCTACCATGAACTGCTTCATATGAGCATCCATATCCAAAGCCTGCCGAATACGATCAGCCAGGTCATATTGGACTTCAGTCCAATTCAGAACTGCTTCAGCACTAGATTGTCTATCCACGCAAACAATCTCCAACGCCTCCAACTCTCGCACCAACCGCTCATCATGCACCGATAGCCAATTGGCTTGAGCTGGGGCTCGGCGACTCAACGCATCCGCAACCGCATTCCCTTTGCCAGGCACGTAGTGGATCTTGAATGTATAGTCCCCCAGGAACTCCATCCACCTACGCTGCCGCATATTCAGATCCTTCTGATCAATTAGATACTTTAGGCTCTTGTGATCGGTGTAGATATCAATCTTCACACCGTACAAATAGTGTCTCCACAGCTTCAAGGCAAAAATCACGGCCGCTAACTCCAAGTCATGGACCGGATAATTCCTCTCGTGCACTTTTAGCTGTCTCGAGCCATAAGCTATCACGCTTCCGTGCTGCAGTAGCACGCAACCCAAACCGCTGCCCGAAGCATCACTATATATCTCATAGCCTTCGGTTCCACATGGCGAACTCAGCACAGGCGCCGTGGTCAACCGACACTTCAATTCCTCGAAAGCTCGCGCGCACTCCGGCGTCCAAACGAACTTATGCTCCTTCCTCGTCAAAGTAGTGAGAGGTAACGCTATCCGAAGTTCTCTACGAAGCGCCTATAATAGCCGGCAAGCCCCAAAAATCTCCAGACTTCTGCTACCGTAGCAAGCTCAGGCCACTCCCGTATCGCAACAATCTTCGCCGGATCCACAGCAATACCCTCTCCACTTACTATATGCCCGAGGAACGCCACTGAGGATAGCCAAAACTCGCACTTCGAGAACTTGGCATACAACTGATTTCTCCTTAGCGTCTCCAACACCAAATGAAGATGCTTGAAGTGATCTTCCTCACTTTGCGAGTACACCAAAATATCGTCGATGAAGACGATCACGAAATGGTCCAAGTACTCCCTGAACGTCCTGTTCATCAAATCCATGAACACTGACGGCGCATTAGTCAGCCCAAACGGCATGACCGTAAACTCATAATGCTCGTATCTCGTACTAAACGCTGTCTTCGGGATATCACTCTCCCTTATCCGCAGCTGATAGTACCCAGCCTTGAGATCCAACTTCGAGTACACCGTCGACCCGACTAACTGATCGAAAGAGATCATCAATCCGAGGGATCGGGTACTTGTTCTTCTCAGTCAGCTTGTTTAGCTCCCGATAATCAATACAAAGCCTCAAGCTTCCGTCCTTCTTCTTAACAAAGAGGACCGGTGCGCTCCAAGGCGAAGAACTCGGGCGCACATACCCTTGCTCCAACAACTCTTGCAGTTGAACTTTCAGCTCCGCCATTTCCTTAGGCGCTAGCCGATACGGAGATCGTGACACAGGCTTTGCACCTGGCACTAGCTCGATCGTAAAATCTATCTCCCGCTGAGGCGGGGCTCCAGGAAGATCTGCGGGGAACACATCAGGGTATTCTGATACCACTGAAATACAATCCAACGCGGGCTTCGGCTTTGCAACCTCCACTAGTGTAAAGAACAGTTCTGCTCCGGCACGAACCGCCTTCACCACCTGAAGAGCAGACATCAACGTCCTGCTCGACCCCTTTAAGCCCGTAAAAGTCGTCTCACGACTTGCTCCCAGCTTGACTTCCTTGCTACCGCAATCTATATGGGCCTGCTGCTCCGAGAGCCAGTCCATGCCAAATATGACGTCGAACTCCACCAACGGAAGTAAAGACGCCTGCAGGTCGAACTCCTGCTCCCCAATACGAATCTTAACATCGCAGATCCTATCCGCTCGCATCGAACACCCGTTGGGCAACAACACATCCAACTTATCCTTCGCCATCGAAGAAGGGACTCCGATGCGTGATATAAATCCTTCGGACAAGAAGGAGTGTGAAGCTCCCGTATCGAAGAGTGCTCGTGCCGGATTTTCACAAATCAATACAAATCCTAAACAAGCAGTGGTAAGGTAACATGTGCATAACAAGTATTTAAATAAATTGACTTGCTATAATTAAACCGTACCTGTCACCACATCAGCTTGTTTGATGGCCTCCTGTTGGCCAAGATTATAGACCCTTGGTTGGGCCGGAGCATAGTGGGATGCGGTCGACTCCACCGCCTTTCCCTTCTCTTCATAAGTAGCTCCCGGCTTCCTCTCGGACTTAGGACGTCCGCTCCAACAGTCACGGGCAAAGTGCCCCGTCTTTCCGCATGTAAAACACGCGCCCGGTGTCCGACTCGTAGTCTCCCCAGAAGCACCAGAAGGAGCTGGACCCGAAGTCCTATGCTTCTTGAAAGCCCTCCGATAGCCGGACTTTGAAGTAGTCGGCACTTTAATTCAGATTTCTTCTCACCCAAGCTTTTCTTTGCTTGTACGTTCTTCATGTCCTTCTCCAAGGACCGGGCAGTATTGACCAAGGTTAAGAAACCTTGCGTCATCGGCCCCGAGAGTAGTAACCTTAACTCGTCTCTCAACCCTTCGTAGAAGCGATTAGTCTTGCGCTCCTCATCCATGATGGTGGAGCTAGCATATCGACTTAACCGAGTAAACTCGTGGAGATATTCATCCACGCTCCTCTCACCCTGTACCAACTTCAGGAACTCATTCTCCAACGCTATCTTCTGCGTCGACGGGAGGTATCTAGCCAAAAATAATCTCGAGAACTCCTCCATCGAGACATCACCAAGTTGCCTACCTCTCAGTAAGTGCAGCTCCAATCCTTCCCACCACATCCTCGCTTCACCGTCCAAAAGGAACGTAGCGATGGTGGTCATTTGCCACTCCTCTGTCGCTGTCGCTGTCATGACTCTCTTCACCCTGGAGAGCCAGTCTTCAGCCTGAGATGGGGTTCCCAACCCCTAGAATAGCGGAGGGTTAAAGCTCATTACATGCTTTAGCTGCCTCTCAGTTGCCCTCCTTGGCACTACCGGTTCCAAAACCACTTGCTCCACCCTCCTCGGCTCAGCCTCTTGAAGAGGTACTTGCTCCATCACAGGAGCGGGCTGCTGCGTTTGCCTTCCAGGCTGCGCATTAATCACGGCCAACACCGCTTCAGCCACCAATCGAATATTTTCAGCCGATAGAGGTGTTGCAGGAGCAACATCCGGTGCACTACTAGCCTCAGAAACTCGGCGTTATGACGGCCCAACACCACTTCCGGTCACCTATAGTGGTACAAAACACCGTTAAGCGACCAAATAAATTGCAAACAGCAATTATAGGAACACACAGGTTCCTCAAACACGAGTATTTTCATTCCTAAGTGGACATTCATGGGTTCTTTTTACTGTTATTACGATGACGCACACAATGTGCTCACCACCCCTTAAAAAGAATTCGGCCACGAATTCAGTTTAAGCCCAACCAAAACCAGTAGTCTGATACCAAATTGTAACACCCCCTATCCGTCGCATAGCATATAGCAGTAGGTCCGGCCGGGGCCCGACGCCATATACCACAGACAGATCGGGTGGTTACTTATGGAAACCATCCAACCAATCTCAACGTCCTACACAGAGCATTCTAGCGGAAGCAGTTTATAAAAGTTGTAAACAAAGAACCCAGCATTAGAGCGCGAATGTCCACTAGTACAAAATAGGAATGTTATTACAAAATACCCAAAAAGAGCCTTAAGGCCTTATAAAATGTTCCACTTGAATAATACATGTTTTACAAATCACGGCACGCAGGCCGGTCATACATGAGTAAAACAGTAAACATTTCCAACTTAGGCCTTCAAGGGCCGGCTTCGCAAAAAGGGCTTTAGCCCGCTATTGACCGCTTGGTCCAGCTGCACCTGCAAGCAACAAACCACCGCACGGTGGCAAAACAAGGCAACGGTCAGCAATGCTGACCAAATTATAACGATCCCGCCCCCAACTCGGGGCGGCGATGCTCCTTCCCTGCATTTCATTAGCATAAGCGAGCAATGTATAACAATAGCCATTTCATCACAGACGTTGGCTCGCACGGCCACACGCCCCGTACACTCAGGGCACATTCTCGGTGAACCGGTCGATGTCACGTCAATTAAAGCCATAGACATTCCGGACTCACCACCGCCACTTGGACGGCCAAACCTATGAGCAATTTGTCTTCCTGGCCTAGGTCACGACAATTTAAGCCATCGACCGCCGAAGACCCTAATCTATGCCAACGGTAAGTGCCACGTGCCTTTAGGTCTCTTTAACCGAACGACATAGAACGGGTACGGTTCCATCTAACCCGTGCTCACATCGCAACGACAATTTAAGCCATATGCGCGGGTCAAACTTCCACCGAGTCCCATTTCCATCACAAGTCACATAACCCCGTTATGTTCAAGTTGGCTCTCAAGCCACCAAGTTGGCAAGATCTCGTATCCGCCCAGTTTTCCGGGTGCACCTTTGGGTTAGTCCCCAAGGCTCCCTGCTGCAATCTACCGCGTAGAAAACCCGAAAAACAACCAATAGCACGGAGTCTTCTCCGGCCTTATGCAATGCAACATCACCGATCCAGACCAACATGTCCGGGTAGTCTTCACACATCATGCCTATGTCCGTTCTCGCATACGGACGCTAAACAATGGGGACTTCACATATCTACCCGAAGGAACGCCTCCAACTCTCCGCAAACTCGCGAGAGCGGGCTTCCTATGCTAAGAAAGAGAGCGACTCATGCTCAAGATGAGGATCGTTACCCTTGCGTTCCTCTTTGGCGCCATCGAAAAGTAATCGGATGGAAATCACCGCACTAGCGTTGCCTCCGTGGATCCGGAGTCGGCTTGCGATTCGGAGCTCCGAAGCTCCTCCAATGGCGGATCTAGCTCCTTCTTCTTCACTTAGCTCTCCTCTCTCTCTAAGACTTTAGAAAGAGATCACTTAAGAAAAAGTGAGGGTTTTCTAAGTCAAAACCCGGGTATATCCCTTCAGGAACAACCCCCAGCCATTGGATCTTCAGTCAAAGAAATGAACGGCTTTGATTCGGGACTGAAATGCCCAATCTGGACCGAACACGGCCTGGCACACGCCCGTGTCCAGGGCTGTGTGCCTCATTCGCCGTCAAAATCGGATCACCTGGAACCTCACACGGGTATCGAACACGCCCGTGTTCGAGATGACACGCCCGTGTTCCACCTGACACGGCCGTGTAGCCGGTCGTGTACCCCATGATTTTTCCCCATTTTCAACCCGAGCACTGCACGGGTTCTAGGACACGCCCGTGTCCCTACCCGTGTCACCTTGACACGCCTGGGCTCCAGGCCGTGTACACGGTCTCGACACTTCGCGGCTAAGTGTCGACACGGGTCGACACGCCCTGCGACACGCCCGTGTCGCAGGCCGTGTGCCATGTCTCGACACATTGTCGACACCAAAGTGTCGACTTCGCGGGACGAATGTCGACACGGGCTGACACGCCCTGCGACATGCCCGTGTCGCAGGCCGTGTGCCATGTCTCGACACATTGTCAAAGCACAGTGTCGACTTCACGGCTAAATGTCGACACGGGTCGACACACCCTGCGACACGCCCGTGTCGCAGGCCGTGTGCCATGTCTCGACACAATGTCGAGATCAAAGTGTCGACTTCCCGCCTTAGTGTCGACACAGGCTTGACACGCCCTGGGACACGCCCGTGTCCCAGGCCGTGTGCCTGCAGCCAGAACTCAAACTGGCCCAAAATGTCCCCCTTTGCTCCTTTGAGTTTCGGGGCGTTACACCAGTGCTGAGCTAGGTGCCTGAGAGGAAAATAGTGGAAAGGTTCAACAACCTTCTCAGGTACCTTATCGGTCTATCTATAGGCTTCTGAATCTGATCTGCAAATATCACTTCTACAACGACCTGAAATGACCAAAACACCCTGCACTGGGTCTGCCAACAGCCAAACCCCGCTGTTCTGGAGAGCTATATGCAGGCCTCCAGGGGTAGAAATGTAAAACAATCTGGGGCATAGGGGTAAAATCCCCCTTGTGGGTCAAAATGTAAAGACCATCTTTTTTCATGTGGCGAGTGGGGAGGGGCCCGTCAAGTTTTTTGGGGATCTCGCCTGTGGGCTACTCGCCTGCACCCGGAGGCCTCGTCTAGCGAGCTCTCGCCAAGAGAGGTCTCGCCTAGCGAGGTCTCGCCTTATCTCCCGGGCTGCCCCCTCCTTCCTAGGGGGTCGGCCTCCCCCGTCTCGCCGGACTTCCTTCCTTGCTTTGTTGGGCTACTCGCGAGCCCAAGGTTGTACACAATCCCCGCTCTTTACGAGGTTGCCCTAACCTCGGAAAGACAAGTCCAACCGCGGCTCGCGATGCTAAGATTCCTTTGTGGGAATCTTGGGTGGGCCCCTCCTCCCCTCATACTCTATAAATATGAGGAGAAAGCCTTCATTTGGAACTCTTTTGCCTTCATCCTCTCTTCCGGAATGTCTCATAGTCAAAGTTTCCGCGAGCGTCTTGCGATTGTGCGAAGGCAAAACAAAGCCGGCACGGATGCCCTTTTTCCAGATCTGGGGTGCACTCCCCCCGTAGCCTCTCCGCCCTCTCGCACAAAGAAAGCGAAAGTTGTCTGCGCTCCTCTCTCGGCGGGTGCAACCTCTTCGGCCGCTCCGATAGACAACCCATTCTCTTCCTCAGGGGGGAGGCAGGTGATCACGTTATCTCTCCTTTCTCTTGTTTCGCCTGTCTGACTATGCTTTCTCAGGGAAGTTTCGCTGATTCGCCGGTGCCTGCCGATCCCCCTGATAATGTAAGTCAAATCCCTCAGCGCACAGACTCGCCCAAGGTGGCCTCTCCACCTCTCTCGCGGAGAGAAAACCTCTCGCGAGTTGCGGGGAACCCTCGAATCCCAAGTAAGATCTCATCCCTTCTCGCCTCTTGGTTGATTCGCCTTCTTCCATTCCGCTTGCACGGGCTCACTATTGCTTGTGATCTCTCGCTACTTTCGCAGGCATCCATTTTGATTCCGATACTGAGGAAGCTCCCGCGTCTCCTCCCCTCTCACCTCTTCCTCATCCGGGCGAGATCGAGGACTACCTAGGTGATCCCATGGACCCTCTGGAATTGAAACGGAGGACTGCCCGGATGTTCCGCAAATATACACACATAATCCGCGAGATGGAGCTCGAGAAGCAAGCCTCCGACCGGCGCATGGAGTGGATTGAAGCAGATCACCACCGTCTTTCCGCAATGGTGGAAGCGGACGGGGTGCTAGATGCGACCGACCCCCAGGCCATACTGAACGAGACGGATGAACATCTCCGTCTCGCGCGCCGCGGCGTGATCGCCGCTCGCGCCTTTCATCTTCCTGGCCGCCCGCCCTGTGCGGGAGGAAAAGATGGCCGCTGGCAGTGGGTGCGGAACTAAACTATCCCAGTCCCGTCTCGCCTCCTCTGGATCTCGTTCTTTTTAATGTCGCTGTTTTATTACTGCTGTGTTGTACAAACTTATTCGGGCGAGACGCCCCCTTCTGCGGGACGATTTATTTTCTGGCTTTTGGTCACGCAATGGTCGTATCATGCCGTCTTTTCATTATCGCCATGATTAGATATTACTTTATTTTATTAATCCTGCAATGATGACTTGCCTCGAAAAGATGTCTGCGGCGCCTCCGTCTCTTGAGTTCTAGAGAGAGTGAGAGAGGGAGAGTGAGATAAGAGAGAGAGAGGGGGGGAAAGAACGAGGCGCCGGGATGTCCCCTCATTTCCCGCTGCCTTACTTTCCCGCCCTTTCTCTACCTCTTATAAATACCTTCAACCACTGCCACTGCCCCTCACTATTCTAAACTGTTCTTTTGATCCCGGTTCCCGTTTCTCCTTCGTCATCTCGTGTCTCTCTCTCTGGGCCATCCCTTCTTTCCTTTGCCGCTTTCTCTCCAATCATGGGGAAGAAGAAGATCGAAGAGGGCGAGGGACGCAGCCGCTGCGGGAAGCGTTTCGTCGACCATGACTTCCCTCTCGGCAGACTGCCGGAGGAAGACCACGCTCGCTTCGCTCGCGAGTACCTCTCTGATAGCTACCCGTCTCGCCCGCCTAAGGTGGGCGAGTGCATCAACACCTTTTATCCCAACGAGCTGGCTTTTCCGGTCTCGCACTTTGAGGCGGGGCTGAGGCTTCCCCTCTGGCCGGAGGTCAAATTGGTGCTGAAGTACTTCGGGGTTGTCCCGGCCCAGTTCAACCCCAACGCCATCTCCATGTTGGTCGCCTTCGCCTGCTACCTGCGGCGAGAGCATATCGAGTTTAGTCTAACCGCCTTCCGCAAGCTATTTGTCTACCACGCCAAGGACGACGGCATTTCTTACTTCACAGGCCAAGGCCTTAAAGTATGCGAGACACCGAACAAGAATCACCATTGGTTGACACGGTTCGTCTTCATACGCGGAGATCTAGGAGGCATCCCCCTCGCCCCGGTATCCCCCGCCGAGTGTTATTATGATACCCCCAAGGTGGGGGTGCCGAAAAAGAACTCTGCGATTTCTTCGTGGGAAAGAATTTTGAAGTCCAATACCTGCGGCGAGACCTGGACTCGCTCCCTGCCGTTTTCCCGGGCGAAGGTATACCTCTATTTCCTTCTGTCCCCTTAAATTCTTACCTTCCGCTGATTGTCACTTTATCTAGGAGAAAGGACCGTCCCCGTCCATCCCCCTTACCAGAGCAATCGAGCTCTCGCCTTGGCGAATATGGCGGCGGAGGCTGCGAAAGATACGCTAACCCCTGTCGCCAAGAAGAGGCCCGCGGGCGAGGGTGCCTCTCGCCTCAGCCCCAAGAAGAAGAAGAAATCTGTATCCTTCGAGAAGGAAAAGCCGGCCAAGAGGAGAGAAGAGCTAGCGGGGTCTCTATCCCCTATCACCCTGTCGTCTCCCTCACCTCCGCGACGACCCTTCTCGCCAGCCCGCGAGACGGTCTCTGCAGAACCAGCTGTCCACAGCCGGGTTCAGCCCTCTCAGCTTCGTCCTGGCAAGGCTGGCTCGTCCAGCCGCCCGGCTCCCGCCTCACATCCTAACTACAATATGGGGCCCGCGACGGAGGACGACATCGGCGAGCCGGTTCTGATATGGGAGCAAGACCTCAACCGTGTGTCAGTGTCCACCCTTCTCCCTTCCTGGAAGGAACAGGACCACCCCACCAGCCATGCCT
Source organism: Platanthera guangdongensis (assembly GCA_039583875.1). Lineage (NCBI taxonomy): Eukaryota > Viridiplantae > Streptophyta > Magnoliopsida > Asparagales > Orchidaceae > Platanthera > Platanthera guangdongensis. Next base: position 139,863,517 of record CM077160.1, on the reverse strand, counting down.
TCTCCCTAGGCTTTGGCCTGTATGGCGGTCTTGGCTCCGAACCTGCTGACAACGAGGCATCGCGGGACCTTATTCTAAAAAGCGCCCACTCGCAGTTTCGTTCCCTGGAGCTCGCGCACCGTGTCTCACGCCGTCTCGTCTTCAACAACAGGAAATGGAAAGAGGCGGAGATCGGTCTCGCCGCGGAGCGCGAGAAGTCCATTGACCTGGAGAAGCGGTTGAATGTTGCCGACAAACTCCTTGCACAGAGCCAAGGCGGCGTGGTAAGTGTCCTTATCTTTGCCCTGCTAGCCCTACCCTTGCTCCTTTTAGTCCCTTACTTTCCCCCCTCCCGCAGGATGCTGAGACAGCTAACAGGATGCGCTCGCGTATCGAGGAGCTGGAGGGGGAAAACAAGAAGCTGAAAGCCGAGAACCTTCGCCTCCGGAGCAGTGCGACACCCCCACCGGATCAGTTTCCCGTGCCTTCTCGATATTCCGTGGATGAGGTGGAGGCCATTTGCCGGGACTCAAACATCAAGACGGCGGAGGTTGTCCTCAAGATGATGAAGGAGCTGGGAGTGGTGCGCGCCGATGCGGAGACGGTGACCGTCCGCGACCTAGTCCCGCGCTTGTTCGACGAGTCGGACGACAGCGCCTCCTCTGACAACGAGTAGTGCACGATCCCCTGCAATGTCTTCCTCTCGCCCTCTTCTTTTTATCTAACACTTATGATTCTGGTTCCCTTTCTCAAAAGGAGAGCGAGGCGTCCCTGCCTTATTAATTTTTGTTTAAAACTTTTTATACACTAACGGCCGCTTCCCTCTTTGGGGCTGTGTGTGTAATAGTTACTCAGGAGGTACCTTTTTAGATGTTATTTTAATTGCTACCTTGATCATCCACCCTCTCGCTTGGCTACTAGTCCAAGGTGTAGGGCTATTTTTTGGGACGCTGTTTGATTACTACTTTTATTGCCTTTCATTTCGCTTAAAAACCCGCGCGAGGTACCCTTTATCGCTTTTTACCCGTCTCGATTACCTCCGTTAGCGCCGCGCCGCGAGATCATCTTGCGCCGGAATCCCTGGGTCCTGCCATCTCGCCCAGTCGGTTTCGGCCACTTCAGCTCACTTGAGCCTGGGATGAGGAAAATCCTCACACCAGTTGCGAGACCGCCTACGGCGAGTGCCGGCCAGGGACCCTCTTCCCTGACCCAATTCCTGGCCCCCTCTCTGTTTTAGGGACTATCACCCTTTTGATGAATCATGGATTTTTCCCCACGCGAATTCTTACTCTTAGACTTGTTCCCTCAAGTGAGTACCGCCCTTCCGGAACACCCTCAACCGCCGAGCGAGCCTACAGCCCTGCCAGCTAGATGGGAGCCTGGTCAGCGGGTCTGCTCGGGGTCTCCTCTCCAAAACACCACCAACCACCGAGTGAGCCTACATCCCTGCCAGCTAGATGGGAGCCTGGTCAGCGGGTCTGCTCGGGGTCTCCTCTCCAAAACACCACCAACCACCGAGTGAGCCTACAGCCCTGACAGCTAGATGGGAGCCTGGTCAGCGGGTCTGCTCGGGGTCTCCTCTCCAAAACACCACCAACCACCGAGTGAGCCTACAGCCCTGCCAGCTAGATGGGAGCCTGGTCAGCGGGTCTTCTCGGGGTCTCTTCTCCAAAACACCACCAACCACCGAGTGAGCCTATAACCCTGCCAGCTAGATGGGAGCCTGGTCAGCGGGTCTGCTCGGGGTCTCCTCTCCAAAATACCACCAACCACCGAGTGAGCCTACAGCCCTGCCAGCTAGATGGGAGCCTGGTCAGCGGGTCTGCTCTGGGTCTCTTCTCCAAAACACCACCACCACCGAGTGAGCCTACAGCCCTGCCAGCTAGATGGAGCCTAGTCAGCGGGTCTGCTCGGGTCTCCTCTCCAAAACACCACCAACCATCGAGTGAGCCTACAGCCCTGTCAGCTAGATGGGAGCCTGGTCAGCGGGTCTGCTCGGGTCTCCTCTCCAAAACACCACCAACCACCGAGTGAGCCTACAGCCCTGCCAGCTAGATGGGAGCCTGGTCAGCGGGTCTGCTCGGGGTCTCTTCTCCAAAACACCACCAACCACTGAGTGAGCCTACAGCCCTGCCAGCTAGATGGGAGCCTGGTCAGCGGGTCTGCTCGGGGTTGTTTCTACAAATCATCTCGCCTCTGGTGCCTCACAAAGGTCACCCGCACTTTTATCGCATCAAGAAAGCACATCAGGATGGTAAGCATTGCACATTAGTAAAAATAAAAATAAAGGTGCGATGGAATAGAATGCTATGGATAAAATCTCTTCAAATCATCACCACTCCGGGCTCGCTCGAGAGATACCCCGTCCACATCCTGGAGGTGGTACCCTCCTGTCTTTAAGACTTCTTTTATTACAAAAGGACCCTCCCAATTGGGGTTCAGTTTTCCTATAGAGGCTCCTCTACCCGCTGCGTCAACCTTCTTTAGGACCAAATCTCCTTTCACAAACTGTTTTACCCTTACGTGCTTGTCGAAGTATCTCGCCATCCGGCGCTTGACCTCCTCCTGCCGGACCATGGCTAAATCCCGGAGCTCCTCCACGAGATCCAACGAAAGTCTCTGTTCTTCTTCGTTCTCCGCTCTCCATCCTTCGGTTCCTTCCCTTGCTGCCGCTACTCTTGGTGATGTGACCTCAAACTCGACTGGTATGACGGCCTCTGAGCCATGAGAGAGCTTAAACGGGGTCTCTCCAGTGGCTGTGTTTTGGTGTGGTCCTCAAGGCCCATAGTACTGAAGGCAGTTGCTCGACCCAGCTTCCTCTCAAATTCTCCACCTTTTTCTTCAATAGATTGACAATAACCTTATTAGCCGCTTCGACCTGTCCGTTACTCCGTGGATGGTGAACAGAGGCGAAGCGGAGATCTATCCCCAAACGAATGCAGAAGTCCACGAACTCCCTGCTTGCAAACTGTGGTCCGTTATCTGTTACAATGGCTAGGGGCAACCCATGCCGGCAGATGATCTCCCCCCATACGAAGTTCTTGACCACCTGCGAGGTTATCTTAGCCAATGCCTTCACCTCCAGCCACTTCGAAAAGTAGTCCACCATGACTATCAGGAACTTCCTTTGGCCACTCGCTTGGGGAAGGGGCCCACCAGATCTAGTCCCCATATAGCGAATGGCCAGGGAGCTGTGATGGTCCGCAACCTCTGGGCCGGCAGGAGCTGAAGGGGGGCAAATTCCTGACATTTTTGACACTTTTTTGCGTATTCCTCCGCATCTATCCGGAGGGTGGGCCAAAAGTACCCCTGCCTCAGCACCCTCCCTTCTAAAGTCCGGCCCCCCCGAGTGACTCCCACATTCTCCCGAGTGGATCACTTGCAGAATCTTGGGAGCCTCTTCCTCTGACACACATCTGGCCAGCAGACCCGACAAGGTTTTGCGATATAGAACTCCATCCTTCAGCAGGTAATACGCCGATTTGTATCTGGTACGCTTCTTGTCGAGTTCCATTGCGGGTAATTGCCCTGATGCCAAAAAGGTGACAAAGGGATGTTGGGTTTCTCTAGGAGTATGGCACAATGCTTGTGCACGCAGCGGAAAAGTAAAACATCAAGAAAAACCCAAAGAGATGTGGATCGGGCCATGAACAGTTGAATCAAGAAGTTAGCAAGACTAGGCAAAATTACCTCGGTGGCGTTGAGTCACAACTCAACGGAGATGCTCCAAACTTTATCTGCTTGCTGGTGGCGAGTTCTACGTGGAATAGTGTCCACGTTTCTACAGAAGTCCACACGAGCGGGAGAACGCCGAGCTTTCCGTCGCACGGAAGATCGGGAAGGAGAAGACCGCACCTCGGCTATTCCACGGACTGCTAGGTCCGCGCCAGGAAGAGCAGCACCAGCGACAGTCGCTGGAGAAGAGGCGGTCGACGGAGCAAACACGGCGGCGGCGGAACTCTTCCATCGGCGGCGGGGATCGGGATCGGCTGAGCGAAAGGCGGAACGGCTTCCGTCGGGTTTCGATCTGCTACAGGAGAAAATCGCGAGCCCAAAACCTTATGTCCCGATAAACCCTAAGAGTCCTATTTATACCAAGGTATAAATAAACCCAGGAAAATCGCTATCCGCAGACCACCAGAAAATAGGGTTCAGAATCGGCGAGTATCAATCGGTGAGAATCGGCGACAATCGGCGAGAATCACTGAGCAGGTTCGGCGAGAATCAGTCGACGAGTATCATACAGGATCGGCGAGAATCAGAGTACAATACTCGACGATTCTCGCCGATCGTCGAGCCGCGCTCGACGATACACAACGATACTCGACGATCGTCGAGCCACGGTCGACGACAATTGTCGAAGTAGTCGATCGTCGAGAATCAACAATTGATTCTCGACGATTCTCGTCGATCGGCGAGAATCAGAGAGACGATTCTCGCCGATCGGCGGGAATCAGAAGACGATTCTCGACTAATGTCATCGACCCTCGGACGACAATCCCAACCAGCTCTTCAAGGCAACATTTGCCCAACCCGATGATCCTATAAGGCAACACTTTGCCCATAACCCTATTCAGGTCGGTGATTGGTAACCTTTACCAACACAGTCAGTCATCCAACTTCTCCACATCTCTTATGTGCGACCCTGCAGGCTCATATCGCGTTGGCAGTGAGATTACATGTTTGATCACTTCCAGATCATCATGGTGACTCCAACAAGGGATCCATCTACGACCTCTGCTGGCATATTTCCATAAGCTCCCCTTCCTCTATAGACGGTCTGAAGAGTTCCGTCACCGCTCCCCCGGCTCGAGGGCCATGTTTGGCGAGTTGGTCAACCTGAGTGCTCTCCTCCCTCGGGACGTGCTGAATGGAGAAGCTTCGGAACTGCCCTATGATGTCTTTGACCTTTCCTAGATACAACTGGAGGGTGGGCTCCCTTGCCTCGAACTCCCCTTTGATTTGGCCTGCCACCACCATGGAGTCTGTCGAGGCCTCAATGTCTTGTATGCCCAGCTCCCGGGCTAACCTGAGTCCCGCAATGACCGCCTCATATTCTGCTTGGTTGTTGGTGATTGCGAAATGGATCTTCAAGGCCTGCTCAATCTGGGTCCCTTCCGGGCTAATCAAGACCACTCCTCCTTGTTGGAACACCCTATTACTAATTTGGGTCAGGATCACTATGTCTCTAGGAACCTTTGTTTGACCTTCTGTATAGCTTAATAGGTCAATTAGAATTGAGTCTAAGGGTTAGTAGTTTAGGTTTGGAAGCTGCCCTGAAGACCAAGTTTTTCTGTCTGTGACCAAGTCTGATCGTCGAGCTCAGCACGACGATTCGTCGAACTCAGGTCGACGATCGTCTAGCTCAACTTCGACAGATCGTCGAGCTCCACTCGACGATCGCTGAGCTCAACTTCACAATATCGTCGAACTCCATTCGACGATCGGTGAGCTCAGTTCGACGGTTTTGACTATGCATTGGATCTTTATCTCTGAGCTCAGTTCGACGATCTTTGAGCTCAGATCGACGATTATTTTGCTGCTTGAGTTTTCCAGTTCGCTGAGCTCAACTCGACGATAGCAGAGCTCAGTTCGACGATTTCAGTTAACTTCCAGAATTCAAATTCAAATCAGACAGGAGTTATTATGCAATTAATTCAGAGATTTGCTAGCCGTTTTCATTTATTTCTGGACCAAGTTTCAAGGGATCTTTCAAGGAATAATTCTGTGGACTTTCCTCCAGAAGAGTTTTTGCAATTAAGGATGCAATCAATGCAGACCAACGGCTATCTTTGACAGAGAATGATATTCTATTCTGGAACAGAGAATAAAAGACAGAATGTTTTTGAATCAATAGAGATTAACAAGAAGAGAATACACAACACAGATTACAGAGACTCTTTCAAAATCTTCTGTCAAAAAGGATTCTGAAGAACACTCATCAAAGAGATCAAGCTTTCAAAAATCTTCAGATCTCTTCAGCTCTCAAAGTGTTCAAGGCCAACATCATTTCAAGACTCCAGACACTCAACATTTCAGCCATTGCTGAAACCATCTATTGCTGGAGTTCTACCTTTGAAGGCCTATCACCCTCAGCAAAGCTTTTCTTCCTGAAGATTTCAAGGATTCAGGGGAGCTTTGACATCAATCCACATAGTCTTCTCAGTTGTTTGAGAAAGAGAAGACTGCCATCACTCTCTCACCCCCACTCTGTAAAGGGTTTCTCAAACTCCCTTCAAAAGTTTGAATCTGGTTTTTGAGCACCTTGTCAAAAGCTCATTGGTGGCAAGACACCTGATCAAAAAATCTGCTTTGGTTTTTGAGCACCTTATCAAAAGCTCATTGGTGCCCAGGACACCTGATCAACTCATCCTGCAGTGGATTCCTACCTAGGGTGGTAGAAGAGTGGATGTACCCAAGTTTGGGGAACCACTATATCTCCTTGTGTCTTCTGGCTCTGCTTGTTTACTTTTTGTTTCTGGCCTTGATTTGTCTGTGCTTAGTTTTTGCATAGCTTAGTTCTGTGATTAGATTTATATTTGCTTCCCTGCTCACACTTATTACAACAATTGTTGTAAAAGTTTTTAAAAAGTACTAAAACACCATATACTCTATTCACCCCCCTCTAGAGTATATCAGATCTAGTTGCACTTTCAATTGGTATCAAAGCCAGGTTGGTTAAACATACCATATCTGATTGGTTGTACAGGCTAACACCTGAACCCCAAGATTCCAAACTAGATCTGTTTTCCTTTTGTATTTTATTATTAGTTTTTGTTTGCACAAATCATGGCCCAAAACAAAGATTATGCTAGCACCAGACCTCCAGTGTGCAATCTTTCCAAGTTTGCACTTTGGAAAGCAAGGATTAGACTTTACATGAATTCCATTCACAAAGATATTTTCAATTCTGTTTTGACAGTGTGTCCAAGACCCCCAGAGAGCACAAGCACAAATGCTGTTCCACCTCCATCAGGAACAGATGCTGACATCAAAAGATGGAAAGTAGCTGATGTCAAGGCTATGAACATCCTAGCCCAGACAATGGCAGATGACATATTCCAAAAGGTAGCTGAATGCAACTCAGCCAAGGAGATTTGGGACAAGCTCTCAGAAATTGTCTCAGGCTCAGCTGATGAGAGAAAGGACAGAAGATCCCATCTCATCTCCCAATATGAGAACTTCAAGAAGGGAGAGACTGAGTCAGTGGGAGACATGTACAACAGATTGAGTCTAATTGTCAGTGAACTAAGGACATTGGACAAAGAGATTTCTCTGACAGAACTTAATGACAAGATCCTAATGTGCTTCCCCAGCACTTGGGATTCAAGAATCTGGCCAATTAAGGATGCCAGAAGTCTAAATGAGATCACCACTGAAGCCTTGTTGGGTAAGCTCAAATCTTATGAGCTACTCATCAAGAATAGAGAGGAAGAACAGAAGGCTGCTTCACCAGCCACAAGAAAAGAGAAGACCATAGCATTCAAGGCAACTGAAGATCTGCCTGAAGAAAAAGGTACAGGCAATGATGAACTTCTCAGCTTGTTGGCCAAAAGATTCTACAAGATGGCCAGAAAGGACTTCAGAAGAAGATCATACAAGGAGCAGGATAAGTCAAGGTATGACAAGTCCATTGGCAATAACAAAGACATTATTTGCTTTGGTTGCAGGAAACCAGGGCATATAGTTCCTGACTGTCCAGAGAACAAGAACAAGGACAGAAGGGACAGAAAAGAAAGAAGAAAGGAGAAGGACCCCAAAAGGAATGGAAATGGCAAACCTTCTTCAAGCAAAATAAGCATACAAGAAAAGGGTTTGTTGCTGAATCCTGGAGTGAGACTGAAGAGGAGTCAGAAGCCTCTTCCAGCTCCAGTGATGATGAGGATGATGCAGAAGAAAAGGAGTTCTGCATGATGGCAATCAATGCCTCACAGCACAATTCAGAGGAAGAAGAGTCAGAGTCAGACTCAGAGACTCAACCTGAAGAAGATCAGGTAATTAGTTCTTTTGATTTTAGTTCAGAAGATTTTAAATCTGAATTTAAAGCACTGTGTTTGGACCTGCTAAAGTCTGAGAAAGAGATTATCTCTCTCAGAAATCAATTATCTGAACACAATGATTTAAAGTCAGAAAACCTCAAACTCTCTCAGGAGTTGGAGAACTGTAGGGAACAGATAGCTACACTGAAAAGTGAGCTCTCTGAGGCCAAGAAGCTTGAAGAATCCCTTAATGGGAGAAGCATCAAGCTGATGGACATCACAAGCACAGTGAACTCTAGATTCAACAGTACACTGGGCTTGGGTGCTTCATCCAGCCAACCTATAGTCCTAACAACTCCCATCAAGTTTATTTCTAGCAAGGGAAAGGGAGTTGTAGAGGTTGCCAGGAAAAATTCTGATCTGCCTCAGAAAACTGAGTCCCAGCAAAAATCGTCGAACGGAGATCGACGATCGCCGAACGCAGCTCGACGATCTCAGGAAAAATCGTCGAACGCAGGTCGACGATCTCAGCCAAAGTCGTCGAACGCAGCTCGACGATCTCATATACCTGACCTCAGCCATAGTCGACCGTCGAACGGAGCTCGACGATCTGACCCAAGATCGTCGAACGCAGCTCCAAGATCGTCGAACAGAGGTCAGAACTCTGGAAACTTTTTCAAAGGCAAATCAAAATTGAATTCTAAGGGTTCTTCATCCCAAACCTTTAACCCTTATACTGAATGGATTTTACCTCCAAGGAGATATCATCCTGAAGGATATAAGAGTCAGCCAGGGATGTCTTTCATTTCTGAATTTAGAGGTTATCAACCTAGGCCCAAGGTAAACTGGGTCAAAAACAAATGAATTGTTTTATGTGCAGGTGAAGACCTATCCAACATCTAACCAGCAATGGTATTTGGATAGTGGGTGCTCTAAGCACATGACAGGGAACAAGGACAACCTCACTTCCTTTAGAGCCAAGCTTGGACCCAAAGTTATCTTTGGTGATTCCAACTTTGGACAAACTAAAGGATATGGTACAGTCCAGATTGGTTCAGTAACCTTCAAGAAGGTAGCTTATGTGGAAGGACTGAAGCACAACCTAATCAGCATCAGTCAGCTGTGTGATGAAGGCTACCAGGTGACCTTCAGCAAAACCTTATGCAAAATCAAGTCAGAGGACAACACAACTGTGTTGACAGGTAAAAGGAAAGGTAACATCTATTTAGTAGATTTTCTTTCAACTGATATAGATATTTGCCTGTTTAACTCAGTCTGTAGACCAAATGTTTTATGGCATAAGAGATTAGGACACCTAAACCTTAGAACTATTGCTAGGCTCTCCAAGGACAACCTTGTTAGAGGACTACCTTCTGGCCCCTACAAGAAGGAAGGACTATGCAAGGCTTGTCAATTAGGCAAGCAAACTAAAAACAGTTTTAAGTCACTTAATAAGAGTGATTCACCTAGGATATTGTATCTGTTACACATGGATCTATTTGGACCCATCACAGTACAAAGCCTAGGAGGGAAATCCTACACTTTAGTAATTGTAGATGACTTCTCTAGATTCACTTGGGTGTTCTTTCTAAGGAAGAAGTCTGATAACTTTAAGTGTCTGACAGAGTTTCTCAAATGTATACAGATTGAGTTCAATACTCACATTGCCCTGATCAGAAGTGATCATGGGACAGAGTTTGATTCTCTTCTTATGCAAGAGTTCTGTCAGAGTGAAGGGATCAGGCATACTTTCTCAGCTCCTAGAACTCCTCAACAAAATGGGGTAGCTGAAAGAAAAATAGAACCCTTATTGAATCTGCCACTACATTGTTGTCAGATGCTCATCTACCTCTATCCTTTTGGGCAGAGGCAGTGAACACCTCCAACTATGTGCTGAACAGAAGTCTGATACATAAACTGAAGGGAAAGACTCCCTATGAATTACTCAAAGGGAAGAAACCTAAAGTTGACTATTTTAGAATTTTTGGTTGTATTTGCTACATTCACAATAATGACAAGAAATATCTAGCAAAATTTCAAGCCAAAGCTGATGAAGGAGTGTTTCTGGGATACTCCATGATCAGCAAGGCCTATAGGGTCTATAATAAATCATCTTTGAAAATTGAGGAATCTGTTCATATTTCATTTGATGAAACTAACATGTCTTTCAAGGAGAAGATTTCTTCTACCATAGAACCTTTGCAGGAACACTCTCTAGTTGAAGATATGAACAAGCTACAGGTTGCTCAAGAGGATGAAAGCAGTGAAGATGAAGGGAATGCTCAACACATTGAAGCTCAACTTGAAGAGCCAGTTGTTGTACCACAAGAGGAAACAACAACACAGGTTGGTGAACAATCAACACCCCCTGTTGATTTAGTAACATCAAGAGACCATCCAATTTCCCAAATAATTGGAGAACTCTCAGCTGGTGTGCAAACCAGAAATCAGGTCAACCAAAACCTGTTGCACACCTGCTTCCTTTCTCAAATTGAACCTCAGTCCATTCAAGATGCAGAGCAAGATCCACACTGGATCATTGCAATGCAAGAGGAGTTGCATCAATTTGAGAGGAACAAAGTATGGGAACTAGTGCCAAAGCCTAAGGATCATTCCATTGTTGGAACAAAATGGGTATTCAGAAATAAACTGGATGATCAAGGAGTAATTATAAGGAACAAGGCAAGGCTAGTTGCCCAGGGATATTCTCAAGAAGAAGGAATTGACTACGACCAGACTTTTGCACCTGTTGCAAGATTGGAAGCCATCAGGATATTTCTAGCTTATGCAGCTCACAAAGGCTTCAAGGTCTATCAGATGGATGTCAAGAGTGCTTTTTTAAATGGAGACATCAAAGAGGAAGTTTATGTCAGACAACCTCCAGGTTTTATCTCTCCAACTTATCATGATTATGTTTTTAGACTGAACAAAGCATTATATGGTCTCAAGCAAGCTCCTAGAGCATGGTATGAGACCCTAGCATGCTTTCTCTTGGAAAATGGTTTTATAAGGGGTAGAGTAGACCAAACTCTTTTTATTAGAACCCATAAGTCCCATACCCTACTAGTACAAATTTATGTAGACGATATCATTTTTGGTTCTACTGACTCAAAATTGTGCAGAAGGTTTTCTAACCTAATGCATTCTAAATTTGAGATGAGTAGCATGGGTGAGCTATCCTTCTTCCTAGGATTGCAAGTCAAACAACATGCTGAAGGCATCTTTATTTCTCAAACCAAATATGCTAATGAACTGGTTAAGAAATTTGGTATGTCTGAGGCATCTTGTATGAAAACTCCCATGCCTACCAATGCTGTATTAGATGCTGATGAACATGGGAAACCTGTTGATCAGACAACATATAGAGCAATGATTGGCTCTTTACTGTATCTTACAGCTAGTAGACCAGATATAATGTTTGCTACATGTATATGTGCTAGGTTCCAAGTAAGCCCTAGAGAGTCACACCTAACATTAGTAAAGAGGATTCTCAGGTATGTTAAAAGTTGTCCAAATCTAGGTCTCTGGTATCCAAAAGATTCAGCATTTGATTTAACTGGATTCTCTGATGCTGATTATGCTGGATGCAGAATTGACAGGAAAAGCACCAGTGGAACTTGTCAGTTCCTTGGTGACAGACTTGTCTCTTGGTTTTGTAAGAAACAAACATCTGTGTCAACCTCAACTGCTGAAGCTGAATATATGGCTGCAGGCAGTTGTTGTTCACAAATATTGTGGATTCAAAACCAACTCCTAGACTATGGTTACAACTTAGAGAAGTCTAAAATCTTTTGTGACAATACAAGTGCTATTTCTATAGCTCAAAATCCAGTCCTCCATAGTAGGACAAAACACATAGAGATTAGGCATCACTTCTTAAGGGACAATGTTGAAAAGAATAAAATTGAATTACAATATATCCCAACTGATTTACAAAGGGGAGATATTTTCACCAAGCCTTTGGATGAAAAGAAACACACCTTCTTACTAAATCAGTTAGGAATGTTAGATGGAGGAAGTCTTAAATAATCTCCAAGATTTTGAAAGCTAAAAATTGACCAAGACTAGGCAAAAATTCTGATTTTTCTTAGTGTCTAGAATTTTTCTGATCTCTGAACTGCGCTCGACGATTTCCCCAAAGATCGTCGAACGGAGTTCGACGATTTCCAGAATCGTCGAACTGAGTTCAGCGCCTCTCAGATAGTATGAACTATCTCTTCTGGTCAATGATCGTCGAACGGCGCTCGACGATTATGTTCACTGAACGATCGTCGAACGGAGCTCGACGCTTTCCAAGATCGTCGAATGGATATCGACGATGTTGGAGTCTCTTCAGATTCCTTTAGAAGCCTCGATCGTCGAACTGAGTTCAACGATCTTTCCAATTCTGCGTCGAACCCTAATATAAAACTCATTTTTCGCCGTCGTTCTCTCTTGCGCTTTCGATTTCTCTGCAAGGACTTTCTTTCCCTCCAAACAGTTCTACACTTGGTCGTTTTGTTTGTTGAATTTTTGCAGGTAAAATGGATGTATCAGTTGCTGTTCTAGCCGCAATGAAGTTTGATGCAGGCTTCGACATTGATATGGAATCATTCAGCACTACTGACCAAGTTTTCCAAGACATTCTGAGTTTATTCAAGGATCAGAACTTGTCTGCCCTCATGACCACCAGGATAAAACTGGCCTCAGATGAAATCAAGGAATGGGTTTACACTGCTCATAATCTGGACAACTCTACTATAGTTGGCTCCATTGCTGGAACTCAGGTACCTCTGACCCCCACCATTTTAACAGAGGTTTTTGGACTAAGGACTGGAGATGATACTGCTGAGTTATCTGGAGAGGAGTTTTTTGACATACTTGCCAGGATGGGTCATCCAGAGGGAAACCCTAGCAAGTTATTCAAAAGGAACTTGTCTGTTGAGTATAGGTTCCTAGCAGATGTGGTAGGAAAAGTGCTGCTGGCAAAGCACTCAGCTCATGATACTATCTCCAGACATCAGCTCTGTCTCATGGGAGCTCTGGTAGATAAGAAAAGTTTGAACTGGGGAGAGGTCTTCTTTGACCTAATCAAGAAGAAAATCAACAAAAGCTTTGTTAATTTTGGAAGGATTATTGGAGTCTTCCTGCAGAACAAGTGCCCTGCCTTGCTGGTCTCCTCTGGAGTGCACATCAATGCCTCCAAGAGACTCACATGTGCCCTCTTTGGCAAGTGGGACAGGCAAATAAGCAGCCCAGCAGGCCCTCCTCTAGTGCTCCTTCAGGCACCAGGACTCTTAGAGTCACTCCCCCACAGGTCTCTGCTCCTGCAGAAGACCTGGCTGCTGCTGTTGCTGCTTCTTCTCCTCCTCCAATTCCAACCCTACCTCTTCCATCCACCATTCCAGCTTCATCCCCCATTACCATATCCAGCCCATCTCCAACCTCAACTCCATCTCTAGACCCAATTCAACCTCCACCTGCAGACCACTTCCACCCATTGTTTTCATACCCTCCACCAGATATCACATCATCACCATCTATACCATCTTTCACCCTTCTGGATGACTCCTACATGGATGATTCCCCCTCATCTCCTCCTGAATTACCCTCCTCCTCAACATCATTCCAAGATCTTCTCCTCCATATCATTGACCACCCAACATTCACTTCATACATATCCATCCCCTTGTCCTCCATATCCACCATCCCCACACCTCAGCCATCCATCCCTCCACTCTCCAGCCCTCCACTTCCAGCATCCTCAGCTATCCCTATTCCATCTACCTCTGCTCCTGTGGTTGAGCAAGTAGACCTCTCTGCCCTCGCTGACAGGTTGTATGAGCTAATTGCCCCCAGGCTCTCTCTATTATTGGAGACCTCCTTAGCTCCTCTACAACAGTCAGTGGCATCTCTCTCTGTCAGGCTTTCCTCCCTCCTTCATCAGGCAGCACCTCCAGCAGTATGCCTTGATATAGATGTATCTGCATCTAGGCAGGGGGAGATGCCATATGAAGCAAGCCTTCATGCTGTTGCTGCTGCTGTCTATGCTCCTGTTGTTGCTGATGCTGCTGCTGCTGCTGATGTTTATGTTTCTGCTACCTCTGCTCCTGCTGTTGTGCCTCCTACTTCAGTTCTGGCACTAGACCTAAAGTCTTTGCTCTCAGCTTTTGATTCTGCCTTTTTCAGTTGTTTGCCTAAGAGTAATGCTGTCCAGCCCTCAGAAGACCTGTCCAAGGCACTGGTGCCTTTCTCTGGCTGTGACCCCAGCATTATATCTTCTTTTGTACTCTCAGTAATTGCTGCTACTGCTGCTGTTGAAGAAAGGACTGTTTTTGCTGCTGCTGAAAATGTTCTTGCTGCTACTGAAATCCCAACTGCCTCTGATGAGGAGATATCCAAGGATTTTCTGATGACAGAGGCCACTGATTTTGAGCCTGCTGCAGATTTTGTTGATGTTACTGAAGTTGCTGCTGCCATCACTCCTGCTGTTGCTGTTGTTGGTTCTGCTTCTCCTCTTGTATTTGCTGCTGTCCCTGCTGCTGCTGTCTCAGCTTCTACCTCTTCTGCCTCTGCTCAGCTGAAGAAAGATCTTATGAAAAGAATAGATGCTTTATATGATGATCAGAGCTCTGAATCTGATGAATACAAAACAGACTCTGATGATTCATCTGCTACTATTGCCAGAAAAAGGAAAGCTAGGAGCAAGGCAATGAAAAGGGTTCCTCCTGCAAAAGTAAAGGATGATAATGATATTCCTTATTATATTCTGCATAACTGCCAAATTACTGAACATTGGATGCAGTATTCCAAAAATCAGCTCAAGGCCATGAAGAAGAAGAGAAAGTATGAGAAGGGCTCCTCCCAGTTCCAGCACCCTCATCCTCCTCCACCACCTCCTCCTGATGCAGGTGCAGGTGGCAGCTCTGCAAGTCAAGCCCCAACTAGAAGCCAGGCTTCCTATCAACCCCATGCCAGATCCTATCAAAGGGAAAGCCAGTCTAGGGGTTCTTATTCTAGGAGAGGAGGATACAGGGGAAATCAGAGAGATTTTCAGGTTTATTCTAAAGGGCATTCCAGGCAGCACCCATACTCCAGGGGAGGACATGTTTCAGCTGATACTACTTTTGGTCCCTTCCCCTACAAGCTTAAAGAGACAGTGTCTGCCAGGCCTCCTCAAGACAATTCTTCCAACAGGTATGAGCCACATGTACCATTTGAGGACCCTGAAAAGAATCCATCTGCTTGGACTGCTAGGATGAAGGAGTTGGCTGCACTAGACCAGATCAAGAAGGCCAGAGAACAAGGCTTAGATTCTTCAAATATTTCTACAATGTTAGAGCAAAGATAGAAGGAGCTAGAGAAATATGCCTCCAGAAAATTCTTTGATGCAGACAGATATATGGAATTGCATCCTGCTGATGTGGTCCCCAGGACTTCAAAGCAAACTTATTTGGGTGCAGCAGATGACACCAGATCCAACAAAAAGCCCTGAACCCTAACAGAGAAATCAAAATGGTTAAAGGCAAAGAGAAGAAATGACTGTGTAAGGTGACAATCTTTGGATTTTCTGACTGCTATCTGGATGCTATATATATATATATATATATATATATATATATATATATATATATATATATATATCTGTGATGTTTCTGCAATGTCTAGCTGTTGTTTTTATGCTTTTCTGATTGTATGTTGTTATTTGAATTTTCCAAAGTCTGAAAATAGTTATCCTAACCCAAATAGGGGGAGATTGTTGGAACACCCTATTACTAATTTGGGTCAGGATCACTATGTCTCTAGGAACCTTTGTTTGACCTTCTGTATAGCTTAATAGGTCAATTAGAATTGAGTCTAAGGGTTAGTAGTCTAGTTTGGAAGCTGCCCTGAAGACCAAGTTTTTCTGTCTGTGACCAAGTCTGATCGTCGAGCTCAGCACGACGATTCGTCGAACTCAGGTCGACGATCGTCTAGCTCAACTTCGACAGATCGTCGAGCTCCACTCGACGATCGCTGAGCTCAACTTCACAATATCGTCGAACTCCATTCGACGATCGGTGAGCTCAGTTCGACGGTTTTGACTCTGCATTGGATCTTTATCTCTGAGCTCAGTTCGACGATCTTTGAGCTCAGATCGACGATTATTTTGCTGCTTGAGTTTTCCAGTTCGCTGAGCTCAGCTCGATGATAGCAGAGCTCAGTTCGACGATTTCAGTTAACTTCCAGAATTCAAATTCAAATCAGACAGGAGTTATTATGCAATTAATTCAGAGATTTGCTAGCCGTTTTCATTTATTTCTGGACCAAGTTTCAAGGGATCTTTCAAGGAATAATTCTGTGGACTTTCCTCCAGAAGAGTTTTTGCAATTAAGGATGCAATCAATGCAGACCAACGGCTATCTTTGACAGAGAATGATATTCTATTCTGGAACAGAGAATAAAAGACAGAATGTTTTTGAATCAATAGAGATTAACAAGAAGAGAATACACAACACAGATTACAGAGACTCTTTCAAAATCTTCTGTCAAAAAGGATTCTGAAGAACACTCATCAAAGAGATCAAGCTTTCAAAAATCTTCAGATCTCTTCAGCTCTCAAAGTGTTCAAGGCCAACATCATTTTCAAGACTCCAGACACTCAACATTTCAGCCATTGCTGAAACCATCTATTGCTGGAGTTCTACCATTTGAAGGCCTATCACCCTCATCAAAGCTTTTCTTCCTGAAGATTTCAAGGATTCAGGGGGAGCTTTGACATCAATCCACATAGTCTTCTCAGTTGTTTGAGAAAGAGAAGACTGCCATCACTCTCTCACCCCCACTCCGTAAAGGGTTTCTCAAACTCCCTTCAAAAGTTTGAATCTGGTTTTTGAGCATCTTGTCAAAAGCTCATTGGTGGCAAGACACCTGATCAAAAAATCTGCTTTGGTTTTTGAGCACCTTATCAAAAGCTCATTGGTGCCCAGGACACCTGATCAACTCTTCCTGCAGTGGATTCCTACCTAGGGTGGTAGAAGAGTGGATGTACCCAAGTTTGGGGAACCACTATATCTCCTTGTGTCTTCTGACTCTGCTTGTTTACTTTTTGTTTCTGGCCTTGATTTGTCTGTGCTTAGTTTTTGCATAGCTTAGTTCTGTGATTAGATTTATATTTGCTTCCCTGCTCACACTTATTACAACAATTGTTGTAAAAGTTTTTAAAAAGTACTAAAACACCATATACTCTATTTACCCCCCTCTAGAGTATATCAGATCTAATTGCACTTTCATTCCTCCAAAAGAATTTCTCCCCGACGCTCCATCTGCTATCATCTTCCAGGATGCCCGGGGGGACGCCTCCGTTTCCTGGACCTCCACTATGTAGTCAACCAGGAAATCGGCCACCGTCTGTGCCTTTATGGCGAGCCGAGGGACGAAGTCGAGATCGAATTCACTGAGTTCTATTGACCATTTTGCCAACCTCCCCGAGTGCTCTACTCCCTCCAGGATGCGACGGAGGGGGTGATCCGTTACCACTTGTATGGAGTGAGCCTGAAAATACGGCCGGAGCTTTCGGGCCGAAATGATGAGGGCAAATGCTAACTTCTCAAGAATGGGGTACCCGAGCTCTGCTTTTTTCAGGACCCTGCTCACGTAATAGATCGGAAATTGTTTCTTCCCTTCTTCTCTCACAAGGACAGAGCTCACTGCCACAATGCCTACCCCCAAATATAGAAATAAGACCTCTGCTTCCCTTGGTCCTTGGAGCAAGGGCGCTTGGGTAAGCTGTTGTTTTATGGCTTGAAAAGCCGCCTCACATTCCGAGGTCCACTCGAATCTCTTGCCTCCTCGCAGTGTTCGGAAAAAGGGCGAGCACCTCTCCCCCGCTCGAGAGAGGAACCTGCTTAGCCCGGCCAACTTGCCGGTGAGGCGCTGGACTTCCTTAACATTCCTAGGGGACTCCAATTCTAGGATCGCTCTTACTTTTTCGGGGTTGGGCTCCACTCCAGATGGAGTAAGTAGGTGTCCCAGGAACTTTCCCCTGCTAGCACCGAAAACGCACTTCAGGGGGTTGAGTCTCATTTTATACTCCCTTAGGGTTTCAAAGGTCTCTTCCAGATCTTGGATATGAGCCCCGAGGTCCTTGCTTTTGATCATCAAGTCGTCTACGTAAACCTCGAGATTCCTTCCTCTCTGCTCTCGGAAAATCCGATCCATCATCCTTTGATAGGTTGCTCCCGCATTTTTCAAACCGAAAGGCATCATATTAAAACAGAAGCATCCATCCTCCGTGACGAAGGTGACGTCCTTAACGTCCGGTGGATGCATGCGTATTTGATGGTACCCAGAAAACGCATCCAAGAAACTCATAAAGGGGAAACCGACGGCTGAGTCAACCAGCGCGTCGATTCGGGGCAGCGGGTAACAATCCTTAGGGCATGCTTTATTTAAAAGAGAAAAATCCACACACATTCTCCACCTACCCTCCCCTTTTTTGACCATTACAACATTACTCACCCACCCCGGATACTTACAGGCGGACACAAACCCTGTCTTAAGCAATTTTTCCACTTCCTCTCTAATCAGTCCGGCCATCTTGGAGGCGATGGCCCTCTTCTTCTGTTGTATGGGGCGAGTGTTGGGGTCCAGATTGAGGCGGTGACAGGCGACTTCTGCATCGACCCCTGGCATGTCCGCGGCGCTCCATGCGAAGACGTCAATATTTTTCTGCATGCAGGTCCTGATCTTCTCCCGGTCCTCCGGGGTGAGTTCGCCACTGATTTTTACCCTTTCTTCCCGGCCTTCCTTGGTGCGTATTTCTACCTCCAGGACTTCCACGGCCGCTTTCAGCCTTGATGGCTCTTCCTCTCCTTCTTGCTCTGCCTGTACATCCTGCTCCTTGGTTTTGCTTTCTACGCGGGCCATCATCCTCTCTTCCCCCGGCTGCTCCGCCTCCCACTTGCTTGCCTCCTCTTCCTCCTGTCGTGAGGCCCTTCTTTTTCCTGGCCGGTCCTCCTCCCCGGACGGCTCTCCCTCTTCTTCCCTTTGCCTTCTATCTCTCCTCCCCACCTCACCTTTCAGCTCCTCTCCCCCTGCTGCATCCGTTTTTCGTCCTCCTCTCCTTCTACCACCACCATCTCCCCGAACTCCTCTCCCGCCATTTCTGGCTCCCCCGCAATGCCTCCCACCATTACTACTTCTTCTCCTCCTGCGTCTTCCTCCTCCCTTTGCTCTTCCCCGCCTCCATGTCCTTGTTGCAATTGCTCCATCCGCTTCTCCAACTCCTCCGCGTCTCCCTGCCAGGAGATGGTGTTCACTGCCGTCACGTAGCATTCCCTAGCGGCCTTTGGATCCCCCCGTACCCTGATTTGGGTACCTCCAGAATTCAGCTTCAAGCACTGGTGAAATGATGATGGAACGCATCTGAAAGCGCTGATTAAGGGGCGTCCAAATATAGCGTTGTAACTACTGGGGGCATCTACTATGACAAAGCGGCAATTCCGGGACAGCCCTCCCAGGGTCACCTGAAGTCCCACTCCCCCCTCGACTTCTTTCCTTTCCCCTGAGAACCCAAACAGCGGTCCATCCGCCGCCAGTACCCTCCGGGCCTCCACCCTCATTGCATTGAATGCCTTCTTGAAAATCACATTCACTGAGCTCCCATTGTCTACCAGGATCCGCGACACCGTGAAGTTTTCGATGGCGGTTCGTATCACAAGTGCGTCACAGAAGGGGTCCTCATGGTCAGGCATATCTTTTCTTGAAAAGGTAATCTTCTCGTCTGGAGGGGGGATTGCGACGTTGGGGCGACGCTTCGACGGTACATAGTGTGAAGGCTCGCCTTTCGAGCCGCCTCTATCCCCACCCCCCCATTGATCACTCCAATTCCCCCGCGGTCTCCTTCATCTGCTCGATCCACGCAGCGATCCTCTTCTCCAGTGACTGTTACTTCCTCTATCCTCACCGGCCTGGGTTGCTCTCCTGCCCCTCGAGTTCTCCTCATCTCTAAGAAGTCTGGGCAGGTAGCTGTTGCGTGTCCTTCCTCCTCGTGGAAGTCACAATATGGCAACGCCACCCCCCCCCCTGTCTTCCTTCCCGAGGGTTCCTCCTCCTTCCTGCTCCTGCCCCTCTTCCTCTCTCCCGACCCCTTCCTCTGCCTCGGGCGATGGCCATTGCCTGTTACGGAGGGGGTAGGGGTGGTCTATGACCGTATCCCCACCCCTGCTGGTGGAACCTTCCCGGTCCTCCCTGTTGGTTCCTCCCCCCTTGGGGAAATCCCCTACCTTGCCCTGGGACTGGGCCTCCCTGCTGTCTCCATCCCAGCTCCGGACAGGCCTGCGCCCTTGGCTCCTCTCTTCTCCTCGCCTCCGGTTGCCTCCCACCTAACTCTTTTGATTCTACCTCAGTAAGCCTTGCCAGCTTCTTTGCAAAAGCTGGGTTCGCCGCCTCCATCGCTATTTCCTTTGCCGCCTTCTCCATCAAGCCCTCAAAGGACAGCGGCGCCTTCCGGGTGAGGCTCATCTTGAAGAATCCTTCCCGCAGTCCCACCGTGAAGGCCATCTGGAGGGCAAACCCCGGCACCTCCTGTATATCCAGGATCTCTTCTTGAAACCTGTCCACGTACTGAGCCAGTGACTCCTCCGCCTTCTACTTAATTAAGAAGATCGACTCCGGGTTCTTTTTCCTTTTTTTAGATGTGGAGAACCGGAGCTGGAAACTCCTACTTAAGTCCTCGAAGCAGTATATCGAACCTGTCGGGAGTTGATGGAACCAGTCCCTAGCTTTGTCCTTTAGGGTGATTGCAAAAAGACGGCACTTAAACGCGTCTGTCATGGGTCTGATCGAGACGACGTCTTTGAACCACTGCAAGTGGTGGAGAGGATCATCCTTCCCTACGTAGTAGTTCATCTCGGGCTCTCGGAAGCCCTCTGGGACGGGAGCGGACAGGATCAGCTCGCAAAAAGGGGACCCTCTCGCCGCAGATCTCACTGCCCCTACTCGCGCGACGACCTCCCCTGGCGAGATGGTACTCGCCGGGCTTGGGAACAGCTCCCTTCCCGGCATGTCTCTCCCGCTCCCTTCCATCACCACCTCTTTTCCTGGCCTTCTCCCCGGGGCGTCCTCTCCTACTCGCGCCGAGACGAGTTCTTCCTGAGTCGCGAGAGCTGGCACTGGAGGCAGTGGAGTTGAACAGTCTCCCTGCCGCAAGATCCCTTGCAGTAGATCCATGATTCCCTTGATCGAAGCCATAAACTCCGCTCTCCCTACAAATCCCCCCTGGTTATCCGACTCCCCTCCTTCTCCTTCTCCGTGGTCTCCCGCCATGTGGTTGCTCAAGGTTCTTCTCTGAGGGCTGCGGTCCACGCTCACCGCACCAAAAATGTTGGAACCAGCTTTCCGGTCCCTCCTAGAGTTCGAAACAGGATGCAGCCCACACGTACTCTCCCTGCGCTACCGCCCTGACGAGAGTCAGTGACCTGAAAATAGACCGAGGGGACTCAGCTTGGAGGTCCCGCCTCTTACCCGGAAGAACTGTGAGTCTTCCCCTCCCTAGCCAGTGCTGAGCTAGGTGCCTGAGAGGAAAATAGTGGAAAGGTTCAACAACCTTCTCAGGCACCTTATCGGTCTATTTATAGGCTTCTGAATCTGATCTGCAAATATCACTTCTACAACGGCCTGAAATGACCAAAACACCCTGGACTGGGTCTGCCAACAGTCAAACCCCGCTGTTCTGGAGAGCTATATGCAGGCCTCCAGGGGTAGAAATGTAAAACAATCTGGGGCATAGGGGTAAAATCCCCCTTGTGGGTCAAAATGTAAAGACCATCTTTTTTCATGTGGCGAGTGGGGAGGGGCCCGTCAAGTTTTTTGGGGATCTCACATGTGGGCTACTCGCCTGCGCCCGGAGGCCTCGTCTAGCGAGCTCTCGCCAAGAGAGGTCTCGCCTAGCGAGGTCTCGCCTTATCTCCCGGGCTGCCCCCTCCTTCCTAGGGGGTCGGCCTCCCCCGTCTCGCCGGACTTCCTTCCTTGCTTTGTTGGGCTACTCGCGAGCCCAAGGTTGTACAACTGCCTCAGCCCAGAAATATTCAAGGAGAGATGTGTCACTTAATAGGGTTCTACCAGCCTCAATCAAGGTTCTATTTTTCCTTTCAGCAATGCCATTTTGCTGAGGTGTTCTTGGTGAAGAAAATTCCTGAAATATCTCAAACTCTTCACATAGCTTTGTCATACTATCAGACTGTAATTCAGTACCATGGTCACTTCTTATTTTGACCACTGCACTGTCTAACTCATTCTGAATTTGTTTGACAAAACTATAAAAGATACTAGGAGTTTCAGATTTCTGTCTAAGGAAGAACACTCAGGAAAACCTTGAGTAGTCATCTACAACTACAAATGTGTAGACCTTCCTACCTAGGCTGTGAACTGGCATAGGACCAAAGAGATCCATATGCAAGAGGTATAAGCACCTCACAGCATCTTTGTTTTCAATGCTATTAAAGGTGGATCTAGTCTGTTTGCCCTTTTGACAAGCTGAGCATATCTCATCTTTAATACACTTAACATGAGGACCATTCCTCACTAACTCTTTGCTATAGAGTTGGTCAATTGTCTTGTAATTAAGATAGGCTAGCCTCTTGTGTCATTTGACACAATGAGAGACTTTCTCATCAGCTACAAGACACACTGGAGAAACATTGTTCTCACACATAATGTCTAGACAATATACATTTCTCTTCCTATAAACAGTCAGAATGATCTCTTGATCATTTGATCTCCTGATATGACAACCATCTTTGATAAATGAGATGTCATATCCTAAATCACTCAGCTGACTTATACTAATAAGGTTGTGTTTCAAACCTTTAACATAAGCCACTTGAGTAATTGTTATAAGGTTGCTAGAAATGTTACCAAAACCTTTGATGATTCCTTTTTCAGAACCACCAAAGGTGAATTTAGGACCATCCTTGATTGGTGTGTAGTCCTTTAGCAATCCCCTAGTTCCAGTCATATGCCTGGAACATCCACTGTCCAAGTACCATATTGGGACATGGTCACTTGGACTCACCTGCAAAACAGATTAGTTAACTTAGAACCCAAAGAATTCTTGGGTCCTTGGTGCTGGTTAGTTTGCCTCTTAACAAAACTACCTGTAGCTTTTCTAGCAGGTAGATTGCTACTCACCTTGGCACTTGAATTGTGCCAACAGTCCATGGCAAAGTGGTCTACCTTGCCACAACACCAGCACTCAAATCTGTTGTACCTTTGCTTTGGTACAACCCTGGCTGTTCTATCTACAGCAGGCTTGTTGAGTACTGGGGCTTTACCCTTAGACTTGGACTTCACAGTCCTAGCAGGTTTAGTAAACCCCAATCCAGTTTTACCTTTTTGATGTACAAATTCATCTATCAAAGGTAAAATAGATTTTGGTTTAGAAAACCTTGCAACTATATCTCTCTCTTTCTGAAGACTAATCTCCAGATTTCTGATTTGATCATTCTTGAATGTTATAGTCCTCATCTGAATAACAGTTATGTTCTTCAGCCTGGCTATTTCATTTAGTTTTTGATCAATCAACTTATCAAAATCTGTTGCAGCTACTTTGAGATTAGCAATCTCCTTAGCCTGACTCTTGGCCAAGGTTTTGCTTTTCTTCAAAGCTTGCAACACTACTCTATATTCATCAATTAATTGATGAATGTCTCCTTCAAATTCAGATTCACTCTCATCACTTGATGTTGATGAATCTGATTCTGATGCAATACTAGAAATTGAACTAACTGAACAATTTTTTTACCTGACTAGGTCCAGGCTGCTCCTTGATTTTATCTCCTTCTGATAAGGCCATCAGTCCTTGGCACTGATTGTCCTCTTGCTCATATATTGAGTTCATTAATTGGATGAACTCATCTTCTTCTTCTTCAGCAAACAGTCTAATGTAAGCTTCAGCTTCTGAATCAGTTTCTGAAGAAGACATATCTGACAGACTTTTGTCCTTCTTAGCAACAAAGGACCTTTCCTTTTTGCCCTTGATTTGAGTCTTCTTCTTATCAGTTGACTCTTTTCTTTTCTCTAGACAGTCAGCAACAACATGTCCTTGTCTGTTACAATAATAACAAACTATCTTTGAAGATGTAGTTCTACTTGACTTGGGCTTTCTCCTGTCATTCTTTGATGACTTCTGTGAAGTGGATGGCTTAGACCTCCACTGTTTCTTCTTTAGGAACTTCTGAAAATGTCTTGTGAAAGCTGCAAAGTCCTCATCACTCTCACTGTTTTCAGAATTCTTACTTTCTGACTCATCTGTCTCAGTCTCAGCAACTTTTGGGGGTGGAGATGGAGACTTACTTTTATATTTCTTGGTGGCTTCTGTCTTGAATGCCACAACTCTTTCTTTATGCTCAAATCTTGTAGTCTTCTCTTCCTCTTTCCTAATCATTAGCTGCATTTCATAGGATAACAGCTTTCCAAACAATATTGGAGGAGGAATATCTGCTAGCTTGGCCATTTCCCTTATGGCACAAATCTTAGTATCCCAGTCTTTAGTTAGGGATCTCAAGAACTTATCATTCAGCTCATAATTGATGAATTCTCTTCCATAGGACATCAACTCATTGACAATCCTATAGAATTTTTTGTAGTATTCTGTTATACTATCAGACCTGCCTTGTCTGAAGCTCTCATACTCTTGGTTTAATAATGACTTTCTATCATGTCTAACTTCTTCAGAACCCTCCATGTACACTATCAGTGTGTCCCACATTTCCTTTGATGTTTTACAGTGAATCAAGTTCTGGAATGTGTCATCATCTATTGCACTCACAATAATATTCTGAGCCCTCTTGTCCATAGTGGCCAGAATAATTTCATCTTTTGTCATCTCTGAAAAGTCCTTAGGGGTTCTCTGATTTGCATCCAGTACTGATACTTTCATAGGCACATATGGCCCTTCTTTGACTGTGATATAGATTCTAGGGTCAGAGGCTTCCATAAATAGTCTAACTCTTTCTTTCCAGATGCCAAAAATCTCCTTTCTACAAATTAGCAACTTTATGGATCCAAGTTCTTTGTGATTCTCTGTGGAACTCATTTTCTTGATTTTCTTGATTCTGCACTTGAGTATACTGAATCTGTCAACAGGATCTTTTACTCAGACAGTTATGTCCTTTTTGAGGAACCTCCCTCTGATACCACTTGAAAGAAATTGTACCTAATCACCTAGAGGGGGGGAATATGTGACTTTAATCTTTATAAACTTTTAGGCAGATTTAATCACAGATTTCACAGAACATACAACAGCAACCACAAAATCATACACACACAGAGTACACACAGTTTTATAGTGGTTCCCCAAGGTCTGGGTACATCCACTTTCCCCCTTCGTCTATCTAGTAGTGTACTAGATTCCGCTAAACTCCTCCACTATTCCTCAGATCCTCAGATCTTACACTCAGAACCCCAAATAGGTTCCTACAACTCAGAGTGATCCCACTCCTACAACTCAGGCACACAGCCCTACCACTCAGTCTTCACAAAGATCTACACTCAGCCACAAGGTCTATACTCAGAGAAATGAATCTCCTACACTCAGGCACACAGGCCCTACCACTCAGCCTTTATAATTTCAGGCTTACAACTCAGATCCCTAAGGATCCTACAAGAAATTAAAAATACAATGTGTAAACCTACAACTCAGAATGAGAGAGAAGAGTTGTCTGGTTTCTTGAAGAGTTCTTGGAAGAACTTTGCTGAGATCAACCTCCCTTGGCTTCCTTTAAAGCTTCTTGAATGTAGAACACAGTAGGGTTGATACTCTATGCAGCTGATCTTCAATCACTGCTAACTTAGGAATCAGAACTCAATCTGAAACTTTTCTTCACAGCCTGGTTCAACAGCTGTCTTCTTGGAAGGAGCTCTCTCTCTCCAACTACTTAGATCTTCACTTGAATTGATTCTTCAATGAATTGCTTGATCTATTTTTCAATCATCTTCTTCTGTTGACAGAATAAGCCTATATATAGGCCTTCTTCATGGTGACCGGCTGATCCGGTTTCTAACGACTTTCTGACAACTCTGACAGTTGCAGTAGACCGGCTGGAATGGCATCTGTCATGTCATCCAGTCACTTCTTGATTTTTCTGTAACTGTCTGAAAGTGTTGAGACAGTCTGTCTTTAAGTGTCGACACTGATATACTAAGTGTCGACACAAGTAGACTAAGTGTCGACACTAGCCTTCATGGTGTCGACACAACTCCTTGTGTTGTAGAATTTACTTCTCGACACAGCTTCTTCAACATGTGTCGACACTGATATTGTGTCTCGACACAAGTCCTTGTTCTTCAGTACTTTGTTGATTTCTTGTAAGTGTCGACACAACTCCTTTTTGTCGACACATCTTCTTGTGTTGAACTTGTTAAGTGTCGACACATCTTCTTGGTGTCGACACATGCCTTTTGTGTTGAACCTTTTGCTGAGTGTCGACACATCTCCTTTGTGTCGACACTTGTACTTAGATTTTATTGCAATTTGCTGAGTGTCGACACAGCCGCCTAGTGTCGACACTTTCTTCATGTGTTGAGACATTTGCTGTGTGTCGACACATTCTTCATTATGTCGACACATTCTTCTTGTGTTGAGACTTTGGCTGAGTGTCGACACATCTCCTTTGTGTCGACACTTATACTTAAACTTTGTTGAAGTTTTGCTGAGTGTCGACACAGCCTCCAAGTGTCGACACTTTTGATGTCGACAAAGTTCTGCTGGGTGTCGACACTGCTTCTAAGTGTCGATACAGCTTCTCTGGACATTTCTTCATTGTGTGTCGACACAGCCTGTATGTGTCGACACTTTCCTTCTGGTGTCGACTCTGCATCACAGGTGTCGACACAATTACTCCAAGTGTCGACACTGCTTCTCTGGGTGTCGACATAAGTCTTCTTAAGTGTCGACATGTTTCTTCTGGGTGTCGACACATGGACTTAGAAACTTTTCATGCTTTCCCTGCAAATACTTAACCTGCACAAGGTAACTCAAAATACATCAAATACATTTTGATGTATATCATTGAGTAGGGTGAGGCTTCTTCAAATCAGGTACATTAATCCCAATGTACCCAACAGGGTTGTTCGTCATCAAGACTAAAGTCTCCGGTCGTGGGCTATGGAGCATGAATGCTCGAGTTTTACCATTGGGTTTGAGACCTGAGAATGGTGGTGGGACCCTTGTTTTCCGATACATCGAGAATGTGTCATGAGTGCACGGAGCGTCGGGTCGTGTGGTCGATGTTTGTGATATATTGACTGTGCGTGAGTGCACGTCTTGTGATATATCTGCTTGTGAAAATGTTATTCCTGCAGGGAATGAATACCACTGCCCCGGGAAGGGGGTAAGGTTGTTATAAATTGGTCAGCTGAATGCTGGCTGTTGCTTTGTTTGCCACCATTACAGTGGATTGTCCCCATGCAGGTGTTGTAGAGCCGAGCGGAAAATAGTGGGCTAAAGCCTTTGTTGCTGCTGCTGTGCTGGCCCTCGAAGGCCAAATGAAGAAATAATTTGTTATTTTCATGTGTGGCCGGTCTGTGTGCCGATGTATGTAATCCACATTTGTGAAGAAAACCTGTAAGGCCTTAATGCCAAACATTTTGTGTATTCTGTATACATTCCTGTGAGATATATCTAAATGTAGTTGTTTATATATAGTAGACATTCATGATTAATGAGTTCAAGTTTAACCCCTAATGCTTCCGCTATAATGCTCTGCGTTAGGATGCGTGTTTTATTCTTTGATATTAACCTGTAACCCCAGCCCCTGTTTGTGGCATATGGTGTGGGGCCCCGGCTGCACCCTCTATTATATGTCATGTAACGGATAGAGGTGTTACAAAGCACATGCCCATCAAGTGAAAAAAATAATTGTTACAACACAAATCCAACATAGCCTCAGAAGTGAAAAAAAAAAAAACAAATGTCACACATTGTCCAGAAGTGAAAAAATATTACACAACAACATTATCTCAGAATAAAGTAACCACGTAGAATTACTAATTGTTTTTGGCCACCTGCACGACAACGTTTGTTAATACTAAATCATGAAAGATGCGTAAAATATCAGTGATTATTCTGCTAAAAAATGTGGCATATCTTATTGCCAACCCTTTTTGGTTTACCATGCCATCTCCGTTGGCGAGAGCGCTGCCTCCATGTACTTTAGCACGAGCACCCCGCAACCAATCCTATTGCTTTTCATAGGGATTCCTTTAACTTGCTTGATCATCCAGTCCAATATGTTGGGCGGCAAGGCGGCACTAGCATCCTCATGAAAGGCGCAAACCTGTTTGAAGCATAAGATATGAACCTAATACATTATATGAGGAATTACACAGCAAAAAAATAAATAAAACATACCAAACTATGAATAAATCTTTGATGTTGACGACATGGCATCGAGTCATAGAAATCTCATATGCACCGCTTTAGGTCGCACACCAGAAGACACCAATGATCCAGAGCATGCACTGGTATGGGTAACAAGTCCACTTTATCGACGTTCTCTTTGGTGATATAGCTAATAATTGTCTCGCAGTTGCTGACCTTGCTCATCTTGTAATACTGCAAAGTAGATTATATTATGATCATTTTAAATAGGAGAAATTGAAATTTTGGCTAAAACAACTTACAACACGATCAGGAGATACGTATAAAAATATTTTAAATTTTCCTGGCGATCTCTTTCTTCTGGCACTTAGTGCTAGTGCATACGCATTTAAATGGACGTCTAACAACCAACCAACACCTAGCAAGTCATCCACTAATGACCTAGTCATATGTACATTCCTTCTATAGAAGATTGTTTGGTTTCTGCGATAAAGAAAAAAATAATCATCCTTAAAGCCATCAACGATTTCAAATTGCAAGCATAGATATATGCCTTTCTGTAAATCACGTAAGAACAAATTCAATAATTTCACATTGGCGCGTAGTTATTAGAGCTCTACCAGGATATGATTCCTCGAACTTCACTTGTGGTCCTTTCTTCGGTGGACCTTGTTCCTTCTTCTTTTTATAAACCTTCTGCTTGAGGTATAGGCTGAACAAGCATCACCTCGAGTGTAGAAACATGGGTGGTATTAATGGAAGGAATTACTGCGGAAGGTTCAGGAGATTGTAAGGGAGATGGCTCAGGGCATGGAGCTGGAGATAGATCGGGTCTAGCACTTGGGTGCTTAAACCACGGTTCACATAAATCCCTTAGAGATTGGACGACCTTCCTAACCTCATCTATGGAAGACCAAAGACGATCCTCCATACATCTCAAACCCTCGACATCCCTCAACATTTCCTCCTTCTCCCTCCTAACCCTTCGTAGGAACATCCTCTCCTTCTTTCACTTTTCCTTCTCTGCTCTCTACTCCTCCATTCTGTCACCTTCATTGATGTTAAAACTCACAACTTTCTCTTCTTCCTCACCTGCAAAGCAAAGTAGACATATGAAATCCATGAGCTATATTTGCAAATTAGTTATGGTAACTTGAAAGGTTCTACCTTCTCTAGTTTTTTTAATGGACTCAAAATCTGAATCATCCTCATGTTGCCCAAGAAGCACACTCTCCTGAGATATTATATGTGCAAATTTTGTTCTCACTTATAGTACATAAATTATAATTTAAAAAAACTTGCAACTAATAAACAATCACACAAATTAAATGAAAAAATTGACAAACCTGATCGTCAAGCTTGAGAGTACGTGGGAGATTAAAGCAGACCATGGAGCTATAACTCAACTTTAAGGACCATCGACAAATCTGAGACAGTGCTATGAAGTCGACGACCAGCTGTATATTCATTTGCTCATAGAGCCATCCCTGCAATAGTGTATAATAAGAGCACATTAAATGATTCAATAACATAAAAGTAGTGCCTGACTTATCAAAAGAACCACAAAGCAACCTTCAAAATAGCCCAAGTTTTCGCCTGGTTCTCCGAGAGCACTCCTGCTACTCAACTCATTGATCTGGCCATGAAATAATTTGTGTACGACCTTAGGTCAATTGTACTTCAAAAACTCTAAGTCTTTTGATGATCATCAATGATGCATAAATTTTTAATCTCATCCGTAAGAACAAGAAGATAACCACTAGATACCTAACCAGTATGTCAACGCGCTTTTTCTCCAAAGTCGGAGACCGCTCTTCAACCACCAGACCATTCATCTCTTCAATAATTTTTTTGGGTAACTCGTGCAAGTGGTCTTCTAACAAAAGAAAAGTCAAGCCTGTTATTCGGTAACCCCGGAATAAGCGCAATCTCATTGACAATAAGAGAAACATAGTAATTACCTAAGAAGAAAGCTTGTTTCTCACGATTACAACTGCAAACTGGAATATATAGAAGTATGTTTTGTGGTATCTTCAGAATACTAAATAGTGGAAGGACTTGAGCAGCATTTAGAACATTCCTTGACTCCTCAGATAAGACCTCAAGTAGTGGTTGGGCATTTGCAAGAAATGTTGTTATGACACATCTACAGTTCAAATAAGGGCTACATGGCACTGTATTTGGAAAACAATTCAATGAACATAAAACCTTATTAGATAGAAAAAAGTCTATATATCAACCATCAAATAATTCTCCCTTACTTGTGATGCTTCTTCAAAAAAAATATAACTCGCCTTGCCAACAAAAATATGGCTGCAAAAATAAACAGGGAAAAATCCGACTGTAAAACAATACAGAAATGTGACTGGGTAAAATCTGAATAAAAAACCGACTATAAAACAACACATGTTTCTAACTGGATAAAAATTGGGAATAAATTCGACTGTAAAAGAGCACAGAAATCTAACTGGATAACATCTGGAGAAAAAGTTGACTGTAAAACAATATAGAATTGTAATCAGATAATAATTGAGAGGAATCCGACTGTAAAACAACACAAAAATATGAATGGATAAAATCTGGAGAAAAAACCGACTGTAAAGTAACACAAAATTCTAACTGGATAATAATTGAGAATAAATCTGATCGTAAAATAACACAGAAATTTTACTGGATAAAAACTAGCGAATACAGTGAATGTAATACAATACAGAATTGTAATCAGATAACAACTGAGAAGAAATCCGACTATAAAACAACACAAATATTGGACTTGAAACGATCCTCCTCCCCACCACCTTCCTCTTCACGCGACGGCACCTGCAGGGGAAAAAGTCAGAAATGAAGCGACAAGCCAGGAGGGAGGGGCGCATACCTCAGGGATAACCTCGGTGTCGGCTGCCGTGCTGGAGCCCGAGAAGTCCTTTGCCGGAGATCGCCTGACAATCTTTCCTTTTACAGGCCTGAAGACAGGACCGGGAGACCCGCGCGCCAACCACGGTGCAGCCACAAGGGCCTCCTCCCTGGTCTTTTGGCTTACGACTTCCAGCCGGGCTCGCACTTCCTCACTAATAGGCATGGTGCAGCTACAGTTCACTCAGAAAGACAAAAGAAGGTAGGGATTCACCTGAGGGCTCGGTGGTGTATTTATAGCCAGGGAGTGGGACCCACCAGAAGATTCCGTGACAGCTCAGCACAACACTCACCGAACACACGGGTTGGATGATTTTTTTCGAGCTTGGTCAAGCTCAAAAAGAGTGAGGATTGTGTACAATCCCGTGTTCGCCGAGTGGGTCTGCCAGATCGGGCGAGCGGACGAAGGCACCTTGCTCACACCTATAACAGTATATGGGCGGGCCCCGGATGGCCAGCTCGCTCTCGCCCAAGCCAGGAAGGCGAGCCCTGCGAGCTGGCATGAAGGCATGAGGGCAGGCAGCGGATGGCCAGCTCGCTCTCGCCCAAGTCAGGCAGGCGAGCCGCGCGAGCTGTCCCTTCCCCTCTTTCTCTCTCTCTCTCGCACGCCGGGAATTCGTCGAGTAGAGTTCGGGCTCGTCATTCGTCGAACTAATATTCGGGGTTGGGTTCGGCGGGCCCAGATCAGCGAGCCCCCTTCCGGGGCTCCCGCAGTGGCAGTTTGAGACCTCGCTCTAGTACAGGCGACCTAGCCGCCAGCCCGCCTCGGCAGAGGCACAGGCAGGTCGCGGTGGCCTGGCTCGCACTCGCCCAAGAGGAGACGGCGGGAGCAGTGGCGAGCTGACCTCCAAGTCTATGGGACCTGCGCAGTG
This sequence comes from Platanthera guangdongensis, assembly GCA_039583875.1. Lineage (NCBI taxonomy): Eukaryota > Viridiplantae > Streptophyta > Magnoliopsida > Asparagales > Orchidaceae > Platanthera > Platanthera guangdongensis. Next base: position 139,831,433 of record CM077160.1, on the reverse strand, counting down.
GGGCTCAGGGGTAAAATTACCTGGATGCCCCTCCCATTGGTGCGAATAGCTTGTTATAACAGCGAAGTTGCGTTGTTGGTAGACCAAACTGGTCTGCACATAACTGTTCAAAACAGAGGAGGTTGGCTATTTGTAGGCCGTTTCCAGAAATCTATAAATAAGACCCAAGGGGCACCTCAGAAAGCACGTTTTCATACTCACTTACTCCTTAGTCTTTTAGCGCTTTCTGAGGTAGCCTTAGCTCGGCATTCAGCTAAGGAGGGGAAACACTCTAAGATCTTCCGGGTGTGTGGTGGGTCCTCCTCGCCGAGCCCTTGGGTTTGGTACTCTTTGCTTCCTTTGTCATTTTGCTTGTGAGAAAGAAGTAGGTGTGCGATCACCCCTTCCCCAAGGGTGAACTCCACAGGAACCGAGTTTTCGGTTTCAACAGGCGTAACCTCTTGTGACCGGATCTGCTTCAGCAATAGTGCAGATCCACGGAAGAAACTGTCTAACCACCAAAAAATAGGAGACGAGTGCGCTTTCTTCCAAATCGGCGAAAACAGAGCGACAAAATACGAGAGATTGGGACTCGAAAAAACACGTGATGAAAAACATTTTTCTTCCTCGAATCGGCTGATGTGTCGAGAGAGAAACACGCGAGCGCAAGTTCACAGGAGCGGCACAAGTCGGGAATCAGAAGAGCAAACTCGCAATGCGATGGAAACGAGAAAATGGGGAGCGGAAGAAACCTTAACAGGAGCGTACGTTACTTTGAGAATGTTGTGGAGGCTCCTCTCAAAATATTCTACGTACACATATCAAGTTTGTAATATGTACATATAGTACCTCCAGCGTAGAGTCTAGCCCTTGAATGACACGAACCCAATAACGCGCTCCAAGTCGACCGCAACACGTACTGACATATATTTAATATTTCTAACAACTGATGAGTTGAGTGTCTACCTACGACAAGACTTTATGCTGAAAATACTATAAATACTCATTTCAACATCTAAGGAGATATTACATAATATACTTTGAACGAGAACCTCTGTAACACAGTCATTCCATTGGGGAACAGCTTGTAGAAGCAATTTCGCCAAATTCATTTATCCTTACACACATGAAGACAAATGCCAAGGAGACACTTTGGCTGTGTTTGACCCGGCTTATTATGACTTATTTGTTTCCGTAAGTTTGGAAAAAAATATCATTATATATCAAAATTTATAACTCAAGCTACTTTTTTTAAAACATTTATGATAACATTTTTATACGAACTCACAGCAACAAATAAGTTGCCATAAGTCATGTCACTGGCCGCCTTAGTACTGTCCATCATCCGGAATTCCCCATCATCCACAGAGGCAATCACTAAATATTTGTGAGCGCCAGCTACATTATAATATAATAATATATAAATTATATTAAATTAATAATAAAATATATTTGATATATAATATATATCAAAAGCAGTTTTAATATTTGAATGGTTCAAACCTTCAAGATGGCCTGGAATTTTACAGCTAAGAAAGTAGCGCGTGTGTAATAGACAGCATAATTTTATATTTTATTTTAAATAAGTTAAGCTAATACTGTAAAATATTTAACAGCTTCAGAATACACTGACAAGCCACTAACGACGTGGCGTTCAAAAATCCGTCATGTATCAATAAATTATTATTTTTGTAATCATCTAATAAAAATAATTATTACCTTTTTGAATATATATTTAATTTTTTAAATATATTTAAATAAATATTAACAAATTAAGGATTATAAAAATCAGGGAGAAATTAAAATACAAAAAAATATATGAAATAAATTTAAATTTTAGCTTTTGAACCCGGGAAAATTCTCTACTCCAAAAATCGGATCAAGACAGTATAAGGTTATCAGCTCAACGGATAGGCTCGACGGCTAACGGGTCAAAGCACGGAAGTCACCAAACAAACAGGACCTCAGGCACTGCGGCAGGAAGATCCCACCACGTATCTGAAAGCTTAGAAGAACCAACCTCTCCACAAGCAAGATGATCGAGCAAGGTACGAGTGAGACTAGTTGGCAACTAAGTCGCTGCGACTAAAAGAAGATAGTCACTAGGTCGCGACCTGCTTTCTGAGAAAAATGAATTCACAGGCTAACCTAGCGGCCAAGAAAAGAGTCTGAGATCTCGACGAGATTCAAAGGGTTCCTCTCATAGTACCGTTGGGGTCCTATTTATAGAGAAATCCTGGGGGAGGCGGTGGGTCTTATTTATAGCACCACCCCTTGGCGACTAGGCGACTTCCTGGACGATCTCGCATGGCTTGGCGAGTATCGTGCCTAGTTGTCTCCCTGACGAGTATGCGATGGGAGCTCGCAATACTCGCCCAGGCCTTCTGCTGTCTGGCGCGCTGACTCTTACCTCTGTCTTGACTTGCTGACTTTGACTTCTGCTGACCTGACTCTGGAGGGGTCCACCCTCGACGAATACAGGTTGTACACAATCTCCACTCTTTTCAAGCGACGAAAGAAATCAGAAAAAACATTCAGTGCTTATTCGGCGAGCTGCTTGGGCCAAGTATCTGAGTTACTCGCCCTTGATGGATACCTGCTGAACTCTATAAATAGGGGATGGCTGGTCTTTGAGGCACGCATTTTGAACTCGCATGCGATGTCGAAATATGTCGAGGAAGCCTACCAAGCCAGCATCGTTGCTTTGTCCGGATTTCTCGAACTGCAGAGCCATCAAGGCCCAAAAGACCGCGAGAAGATGAAGTCGATGTTGATCTGCCTCCCGCCAAGAAGAAGCTGAGAAATTGAAGAAGTCGCTAAACTCCAAAGCCGATAATCCGCCTCCGCTGGCGGAGAAAATTGCCTCCCCAGCCTAGAAAGTTGCAAACCCATCCGACCAGCCCGAACCTTCGACTAGCACCCAACGGCTCACCGAGGATCTCGGGCTAAACTGTAAAAATCGAGGAGCACACCTTTGTCACCTCCACCTCTTCTGACGAGCTCGCGACAACCGGCGGGCACTGCATTGTCGTTGCCGTCTCCTCTACCTTCGAGCGATGAACCTTGCCCCAAACTCTACCAGGGCACCTCGGGACCTCGGATCCCGCTGGAGGGCTCGACGCGAGATCCAGAAAGGAGGCGCCCAAGCTATTTCCTGTCGAGGAATGGGAGTCGCGATTTGGGAGGTCACAGCCAGGGGCAACCCGCCGAGCGCCCTGGCGACTCGTCATTAGGCCCGCGAAAACCAGATCATCGCATCCCTTCTCCTTAACGGTCTTGATCTCCTCGACTAGGTAGCTCGCATTACTGCTGATCTGATTTGACTTGTTGCCAACTGCAAACTGATTTAGCGATTTTTGTCTGCTTTGATAGGTCGTTCGTCCAAGCCTATAGGTGCCTTCATCGATGCCCTCGGGCTCTCCAGGAAGGAATATCACCATGCTGCTGCTCGCGCCTACATCGAGCTGGAGGCCAAGTTTGACCATGTGGAAACCACTCGTCACCACACATCTTCCCAAAACCCCGAGGTAGTAGGAAGGGGGGACGGGGGTACATAAACACCAAGGACCACCCGCTGTAGGCAATGTGAGACTAATCCATCCACGGGATGGCGGGGATATTCCGCCACACGGGGGGCCCACCGGGGTCAACACCCAGACCTGGAACGCGACGGGGAAGCCCAAATATGCGGTCTCACACACACCCAATCATGTTGGACCTTGGTTCTCAACACACCCTCGCAGCGGAATGGCTCTGATACCATGTGGAAACCACCCGTCACCACACATCTTCCCAAAACCCTGAGGTAGTAGGAAGGGGGGACGGGGGTACATAAACACCAAGGACCACCCACTGCCGGCAATGTGAGACTAATCCATCCACGGGATGGCGGGGATATTCCGCCACACGGGGGTCCCACCGGGGTCAACACCCAGATCTGGAACGCGATGGGGAAGCCCAAATATGCGGTCCCACACACACCCAATCCTGCTGGACCTTGGTTCTCAACAGGCCATCTCACCTTCTGCGAACCTCATCGCTGAATCTCGACACTGGAGGTGAGGATGGCGAAGATGGAAGAGCTACGAGACAGCCTGGCGGCCTACGAGGCTCACTTTCACATGATCCATGAGATGGACAGTCTGCTAGCGTTGACTGACCATCACGTCTAACTCTTTGGTGAGGAAGTGGCTGGCATGCGCGCAAGCGTGGAGCCTGTCGGGCGGCTGGCGAGGATGGAAGAGCAACTGCGGCGAGGCAACGACGCAATTGATGTGGCCACCGAGCACTTCCGATGAGCTGATGAGATGTGATGGGCTGGGAGACATCCGCATCCACCTGATCGAGGGCCTCCAAGGATTTAGGATTTTTTTTTCTTTTCATTCGAACTCGCCTACTGACGACTATGTAAAGAACAATATTTATTTGTAATAAGCAAGTTTGAATCTCGCGCTGATTCTGCTGAGTTTATACTCTTTGTGATTGTTTTTTGCTTGTTCTTTCCATGATGTCTTGATTTTTGTGCAGGTTCTGGTGAGCTGGCAAGATTTCGACCAACCTTGTGCGAGATAGGGCTCATGCCTAGGATAGATCTAATGATTAGGTCGCGACTTAGGTGGATACTCACCCGAGAACAAAATACACCAGCTGGCCTCTGCCTATAAATAGAAGGGGTAGGTGAGACTTTAGTACGCTGTTGCGATTTCTAACTTTTGCTCGCGAGTAACTGCCCTTACTTTGCGTCTTCCTTTCGTTCTTGCCTTACTCACACTTCCTTTCACACAATCACAACTCGCTCAGGATGGTTGGAGAAGATGCCAACGCTCGCCGACAGGCCCACGCGACGAACTTTGCTAATGCGGTCTTAAAGAAGTCCGCCACCACGGAGCGAGATCTGGAAGATTTCCGCCAAAGACATCTTCCAGAGGGATACTCGACCAGGCTCCCCGCCCGGAACGAGCGACTAAACACCTACATTGAAGGTGGAATGGTGATGTCCCTTCGCCACTTTGAAGTCGGCCTGCGACTTCCATTATAGCCCGAATATCGCCAAATATTACGATATTTCGGTATCGCGCCCGCCCAAATCAATCCCAATGGCGTGGAAATCATCATGGGCTTCATCTGCTTTCTTCGGGAAGGGAGGATCACGTTCGACCTCTCCGTCTTCCGGAAGGTCTTCACCTTTGCAGCGACCTCTGAGGGGGACGTCTTTTTCAGCAGCCATGTCTGCACGCTGGTCGGCACTGCGAACAAGGTCCATCGATGAGCGAGTTTTTGGTCGTCGTCATGAGCAACTTTGAAGGTGTGCTGGGAAGGCCGCATCAACTCGTCGACGTCGCTTTCTGGCCTCTAATTTTGGAAGGTGTTCGCGAGAAACTGTTTGAAGCTTTCCGCGGGCGACGATTCAACGTCATCCATTGACGCATCAACGTTAATATGCTCGATGAAGTCCTTCCCTGCGAAGGTATAAATTCGTGAGATTCTGACATACTCACCAAGACGTCTCTGATAGTTGTTTGAATACTGCTGACTATTCTTCAATCTGCAGAGGCTCGCGATCTCCCACAAAAGTTGCTTCCTCTGGCAAAGGAAGTCGTGTCCTCGCATCAGGACACCTCGAACCTTCTTGCCGAGGTCGAGGAGATCCTGCCTCCTGCGGTCCAGCCACTCGCCGACGACGAAGGTGGCGCACGCAAGAGGAAGCTCGCCAAGGTGAAGAGCAAGGCCAAGTCAGCCGATCATGTGGGCAAGCGCACAAGGGTATCCCGCCAGCTGTTCGATGATAGGGAGTCGCCTGCCGATGCCGGTGCACCTTACTTCCACCCGAACTACAACCTCGGGCGAGAAGGAAAGGACTCCTATGGCCGTCCGCTGGTGTCATGGTGGAGAGCGAGCATTGGGTATCGTTGATCACCAACTTGCCTGCCTGGTCGGAAGACTGGGAGGTCAAGGGGGAGGCCTTCTATGTCAGCTTCGCGCTCTATGGGCGAGCGGATTCCGATTTAATGTTGGAGCTCGGCATGGAGGTTCTCGCCCACAAGACTTCTCGCTCCATCCTGTGGACCGCGGAGCTCGGGCACTATACGACGAGGAAGCTCCTCGAGACACAAGAGGCGTTAAAGATCGTTTCGTAGAAGGCGATCGAGCTCGGGATGCAATCCATCCACTGGAAGGAGTACGAGGTAACTCGCCTCCTCGGAGCGACTTAGTCTTTTTTATACTTGTAAATTTCTCTGACCGCTGGCTGATTGATCCTCGCAGGCTGCTGAGATCGAGATGGCGAATAAGTTCTCCGAGCTCGAGCAAGAACTCGCCAACACCAAAGCTGAGTTGGAGGCTTCTCAAATCTGGACCGTCGAGTTGGAAACTCGCCTAGTCGCCTTCGAAGATCGCCCGGGTCCTTCCGGTGCTCGCCCATCTGAGCCGCAGGAGGCGGTGTCTTTGTATGGGATGGGCAAGAAGATCTGCGTGCATGTGGACGAGATGCCTGCTATCCGTCGTGGGATAGTGCGAGCATCTGGGGAAGTTGTTGTCTCCAAGCTGAGGATGGACGGCTTTCTCGGCATGGAGGCCTACCACTTGACAGTTTTGTACCTCAACCTGTTCCTTCTTGTCGAGGAGTCACACTCGCCTGATCGTGTCCAATCTTCGGCTACTAGCTCTAGCAACAGCGACAACAGTAGTGGAGAGAGCAGTGACAACAGCGACAACAATGATGATGATGAGGATGACGCTGAGGACGAGGAAGATGTCATCATCGGGGACGATGAGTACAGGCCTGATACAGACGACGATGAGTCATTGTCGGCTGATGACCTCCTGCGTGCTCTCATGTAAAGAATTATATACTTAGAATATTTTGTAAACTGTCATATTTGTAAATAATACAATGCTTTTTGTTATTGTGCTTCTTTTACTTGCAAGCTCGCTGATTGATGATGCTCAGTAGACTCATAGGCGCAGAGAGATTGAGAGGTCATTGTACACTTAATCGCTTGTTGATGTTGCTCAATACTCGCGCAATCGATACTTGCACAAATATAATCGCCCTACCTAATACTCGTGCATTATTACTCGCACCTGTACGATCATAGTCGCTTACTCGCACGTTGATGCGCGCGCCACACTTTAAGGTGTGGTCCGACTCGTCAGGCAAGTAGTAGTCATGCAAGAGAGGAGCTCGTGCAGGGACTCTGACAACGGTAAATTCACGGCTCGAGGAGTTGCATCAGTGCTAAAGTAATTCGACCTGCTGCTTGGGAGCTAGCCAAAAGAATTAAACGCACCAATATTTATGAGAACTTTTAAGAAATTGCAAAAATATGACATTCTTCTTTATAATGTTGGGAGGTTGCATCTAGACTTGTTCCTGATAGTTCCTCCAATCGGAGGAGAGATGCAATTGGGGGTAGCTAGGCCGACATGCAAGGGGGGAGCTGATCCCGCCCATCAATGCAGGGGCTCGGTCTTACAAGGTTGCTTAAAACCCAAAGTATCGTCCCATCGTCCGTCTTGGGCTATTTAGGAGAATCAAGTCGAAGGCTCGTGTCCCAATCCAACCATGAAGATCTTTACAAGCTCTGCTACCTGGCTACTAAGGCCGAGATACAAGCGAAGGGAAATGACCCTCGAGGGGTCCAACAAGACACACACTCGAGCCCAGTATCCTTCTGCGAACTTGTACTTCTCAGAGCTTAGCAGGTTATCCTTTTTGGCAATAACAGAGATGCATCCTGCTCTGCATGACTAACATTCGCTAAGAGTGAGTCTTTTAGTCTTCTCAAAGACCAATGATGCATATACACAGGACATCACTTTGTGAGGTCGATTCTACATCGAGTTTGGGATGTTAGCATCCAGACCCATTCCTGATAGTTCCTCCAGTCAGAGGAGAGATGCAATCGGGGGTAGCTAGGCCAACATGCGAGGAGGGAGATGATCTCAGCCGTCAATGCAGGGGCTCGGTCTTACAAGGATGCTTAAATCCCGAGGCTATTTAAGAGAAACGGGTCGAAGGCTTGTTTCCTAAACTGATTGTGGAGTCAGACTTCATTGTTCCTAACTATCTTGAAACAAATCACAACATAAAGAAGACAACTCACAACCTCCCGTGACTCCGGGGGCGAGGAAATATATATATTGAAAGGTGATTTGCAAGAATAATTACATGTTACCGCTAAGGGTAGAACCTTTTTAGGTCATCCATGCTCCAAGTACTTCCTAGTTGCTCCCATTCATGGTCTTGCAGACAATAGCCACTAGAGGCTAAGGCATCCTGGACGATGAAAGGTCCTTCCCAGTTGGGATGTAACTTGACAACGACAGCTCCTCTTCCCATGACGTCCACCTTCTTCATGACCAGGTCTCTTGCAAGGAAATATTTGAGGTGGACATTCTTGTCGAAGTGTTTTGCCATGCGCCTCTTGATTTCCTCCTAGAGGATGGAGGCCAAGTCACGGAGCTCCTCGATGTAGTCCAGCGAAAGACTCTGAGCGTCTTTATTTTCCAAGCGCCACTCTTTGCTGCCTTCTCCTGTTGCTATGACTCTCAGACTCCGAACCTCGAACTCCACTGGGATGATTGCCTCAGACCCGCGAGATAACTTAAAGGGTGTTTCCCCTGTGGCTGAGTTAGGAGTTGTTCTCAGAGCTCATAGGACCGAGGGGAGTTACTCTACCCAGTTGCCCTTCAGATTGGTGACCTTCTTCTTCAAGAGGTTGATGATTAACTTATTGGAGGCTTCCACCTGTCCATTGCTCCGAGAATGATGCATAGAGGCGAATCGAAGATCTCTCCTTAGCTGCTTGCAGAAGTCCTCTAGCTCCAAGCTGGAAAACTGTGCACCGTTGTCGGTAATGATGACTAGAGGGATCCCGAACCTGCGGGCGATCTCTCCCAAGTTGAAGTTCTTCATGATCTGAGAAGTAGTCTTAGCTAAGGCCTTTGCCTCGATCAACTTGGAGAAGTAATCAATCATGATGAGAACGAACTTCCTCTGGCCACTAGCTTGGGGGAAAGGGCTAATCAAATCCATTCCCTAGATGGCGAAGAGCCAGGGAGCGGTGATTGAACGAAGATTCTGAGCTGGCTGCAACTGAAGAGGTGCGAAGAGCTAACACTTTGAACAATTTTTTGAGAAAGCCTCAACATCCTTCCGAACAGTCAGCCAGAAGTAGCCGTGCCATAAAAACCTCTACTTTAGAGTACGAGTCCTCGAGTGACTGTCACACTCTCCCGAATGGATTTCCTCCAAGACTTGAGGAATTTCAATCTCTGATAGACAACTGGCTAGGGGGCCTGAAATGGTCTTGCAGTAAAGCTCCCCTTCGTACAGCAGGTAGTAAGCAGCCTTGTAATGGAATTTCCTCTGATCCCCTTCTCCGACAGGAAGCCGACCCGTTGTAAAGAACTCAATGAATGGGTCTTCTTTCAATGAAGCTCTTTGTTCGATCTCCATCATCTCTCCTTCCTCGATGGATGGTCAAAACAGTTCAATCACTGTTCCCCCATCCCGGGGACCATACTTGGCCAAATAATCCTCTTCATAATTATCCTCTTGGGGCACGTGTTCGACGAAGAAGGACTGAAACCCCCTGATCAGGCCTTTGACCTTGACCAAGTACCTCTGCAAGATGGGATCATGCTCCTCAAACTCTCCTCTGATCTGTGACACAACCACCAATGAGTCAATGAAGGCCCAAAGATCTTGGATCCCCAATTCCTTGGCGAGATGCAAGCCTTCCACCAAGGATTCGTACTGCGCCTGATTATTTGTGATAGGGAAGAGGATCACTACAACTTGCTCGATCCTAGTTCCATTGGGGCTTACTAAAACTACTCCAGATCCCATGGAATACTTGCCTGAAGCACCACCCACAAACATCCTCCAAGAAACTGGGCTGGAAGAGCCTTCGTCTCCTCCTACCTCGACCGAGAAGTCGGCCAGAAAGTATGCCACTGTGTGGGCCTTGATTGCTACCCTTGGAGAGTAGGAAATGTAAAACTCACTGAGCTCCACCGCCCACTTGACCAACCTACCAAAATGCACCACTCCATCCAAGATACTACACAGCGGGTAGTCCAAGACAACCTTGATGGAGTGAGCCTAAAAATATGGGTGGACAATGACCATCGATACAGTGGGTAGTTCGATGTTTATTGCCTTGCCGGGAAATGACCATCGCTTCTCCTCCAGCTCCTCTCCGGCCTCCGTCCTGCTGGCGATCATTCCTCTCCCACTGCTGCTGAAACTATGGCCTACCAGGCTGCCTCCACTGAGGCTGATCCGCGGGGTACTGGAATCACCTCTCTTCTCCTCTCCTCTCTCGAGCCTCCACGGGCCTCCTCTCATCTGCCTCTGAGGCCTCTCCTGCCTCCTCCTCTCCTCCCTCCTGGGCTCTCCTCTCTTCTTCTTGACTCCTTTCTTCTCCTCGACTCCTCTCTTCTCCCCTCAAACTGCCTCTCCGACAGCCTTCCATCTCTCACCTTCAAAGGTTCTCCTCTCCCCTTCCTAAGGGCTCATCTCCATCTAGCCACACCAACAAGTCCTTGTTCTTCTCCTCTCCCTGAAGGATGTATTCGCCCTCTCCACCATCTCCTCAAAGGACCTCAAGGGTTTGGACCCCATCTCCATGCTAAGAGACCCTGCTTTAGACCAAACTTCAGGGCCAGCATCAGAGTGAAGTTGTCCACCTCCTCCACCTCTAAGATCTCCTCCTGGAAACGGTCGATGTAGTGGCCAAGACTCTCATGCTACCCTTGAGCAATCTTGAATAGGGCAGTTGCCTCCTTATTCCTCTTCTTGGATATCGCAAATATTGTCATAAGGCTCCAACGCAGATTCGTGAAGCAGTAGATGGAACAGGCTGGCAACTGGTGGAACTAGTCTCTTGCATTCTCCATGAAGGTGATCGAGAAGAACCTGCACTTAAAAGCGTTCGACATGTTGCGGATGAAAACCACGTCCTCAAACCATTGGAGATGCATGACCGGGTCATCTCTATCGGAGTAGTAGGCGAGGACTGGCTCTTGGAAGCACTTAGGAACTGGGGCTGTGAGGATCTCGTCACAGAAGGGGCACTTCCCTCCCTAGAGGCGACGAGTTTCACCCTCGATGGTATCATCCTCATACTCATCCCATGGGCGAGTGTCATGATATCTCGCCTACGGCTATGGATCTCGAAACTTGATCTCTTGCCTGCTCGCGGGGTAATGTCGCGACTGTATCGGTCGCTCCTCTCTCTCCCAAGCCTGCTCCTTACCAGGTCGCCTAGGCGGCGCTTCCTCACCCGACGGTGTCATACGATGAGGCGAGGTTGCCCTGACATCAGGGCGATGAGGGAGCCATGAGAGAATGGTCCTCTCGATCCTCCTCGCAAACTCCTTGAATGCAGCTACTGTCATATACTCGCTTCCTCGCGTCGAGTTACCAACTCCTGCCGAGTTGCCGACTAACTCTCCTTGCTCGCCTGTACTCACCATCTCGCCTATTAGCGAAGATTTACTTCATTGGCTGCGATCCACTCTCACCGCACCAAGTGTTGAAGCCAGGAAAATTCCCTACTCCAAAAATCGAATCAAGGCAGCCTAAGGTTACCGACACAACAGATAGGCTCGACAACTGACTTGTTAAAGCACAGAAGTCACCAGACAAACAGAACCCAAAGCGCTTCGGTAGGAAGGTCCCAGCACTTACCCGGAAGCTTAAAAGAAGCAACCCCTCCACAACCAAGATGGTTGAGCAGGGTACGATGGAGACTAGTTGATAACTAAGTCGCGGCGACTAAAAGAAGATAGTCGCTAGGTCGTGACCTGGTCTTTGAGAAAAAGGAATTCACAGGCTAAACTAACGTCTAAGAAAAGAGTCTGAGATCTCAGCGAGATTCAAAGGGTTCCTCTCCTCGTACCCCTGAGGTCCTATTTAAAGGGAAATCCTAGGGGGGGTGAATCTTATTTATAGCCCCACCCCTCGGCGACTAGGGTTCCTCGAGGAGTTCACATGGCTTGACGAGTATCGTGTCTAGTCGCATACCTGGCAAGTATGCGAGAGGAGCTCGCCATACTCGCCCAGGCCTTCTACTGTCTGACGCGTCAACTCTAACCTATATCTTGACTTGTTGACTTTGACTTTTGCTGACCTGACTGTGGAGGGGTCCACCCTCGATGAATACGGGTTGTACAGTAGCATTCTCATTCACATTTATTTATACTAATTTGCATCCCTTTTATATATTTGATAGGAAAAAAGTGTGACGACCCGGTACCGACCCACTCTGGACCACACAAGGATCACTGTGGCCTCACTGGCATCGTCCGGGTTGCAGCCTAGGCACTCAACCCCTCTCCATCAACAGGTGGGTTGTTGTGGCCACAGCCCCCCTTTGATGAGGCAAACTCGATAGTCAAGCGCGCACCATAGGGACTTCCTAGGAGGTCGCTCATCCCAGTACTACTCCAGCCCGAGCACGCTTAACGATAGAGTTTTTCCACTTCTCATCACCAGTTGAAGCTGGAGTAGTAATGAGATGGGTGACCTCCTGGGAAGTCCCCATGGTGCGCGCTTGACTATCGAGTTTTCCTAATCAAAGGGAGGTTGTGACCACCAACAACCCGCCTATTGATGGAGATGGGTTGAAGTGCTTGGGCTACAGCCCGTACGACGCTAGTGAGGCGACAACGATCCTTGTGTGGTTCAGAGTGGGTCGACACTGGGTCGTCACACAAAAGTGCAAGAACTTCATAGTTAAGCGTGCTCTGGCTGGAGAAGTACTGGGATGGGTGACCTCTTGGGAAGTCCCTATGATGCGCGCTTGACTATCGAGTTTGTCTCATCAAAGGGAGACTGTGACCACCAATAACCCGCCTGTTGATGGAGATGTGTTGGAGTGCTTAGGCTGCATCCCGGACGATGCCAGTGAGGACACAACGATCCTTGTGTGGTCCAAAGTGGGACGGCACTGGGTCGTCACAAAAAAAGTCAAGAGAATTCTACATTTCGGATATCTTTCATTTTTTATATATATTTCCATTATATGTTGCTTTTTATAATCCTTAATTTATTGTAATTTATTTCTAATAAAAAGAAATAAATTCAAAGGTATTAAGAAGTGTTAATAAAAAAAATATAAATTCAAAAATTTAATGATTATTTTTATTAAATTGTTGCGGTCTTATTCGGCACTCCTAAACCGGTCCAAATTCGACAATCTTAGCCCGGGAGCAGTCGAGTGCACCATCGGTCAAAGAATCAAAGAGCAGGTTCTCAAAATGATTTTAACGTGGAAGAACACCCTCAACCGGGTAAAAAATCACGTGAGCGCGTCTGTGCCGGTCGAACTCCACTATTTGCTTCGGGTTACAATGTTCTTGAAGAATCGAGGACGACAGGACGTTCCTCGTTACACTTTGGAGGTGAGAGAAAATTACCGACTTATAGCGGGCAACAGGCTGCTCCGCGCGAGACTGTTTTCCGTGGATTTGTCGAAGAACGAGTTGCTTGATGTTGTAGGAATATCCTTCTTGCTATACGTCGCGGACTTGGGTGGATTTAGACAGAGAGTAGGTGGCTTAATGGTGGCTTGAAGGTGGCTTGAAGACGGCCTGAAGGTGGCTTGAAAGCGACTTGAATATGGCTCGAAGGCTGCTTGAATATGGCTTGAAGGTGGCATGTAGGAGGAATACGGCAGAGCTCTGGCATGAGGAAGAAAAAAGCTGTAGAGCAAAAAAGTGAGAAATGAGGAGGCCTGAGGTCACTTTTATATCCTTCAGGAGGTGGTTTGCGGTGGTTATGTTGTTATCTGCACGCCCTAACCACCCACAAAATTATTTTTAGGATGGTTAAGGATGCGTATTTTTGTCATCAAATCCGTTATTCGTAGACCGATTTTTAAATAAAATATTCCCACACTAACCAAGATGGTTAGTGGGTGGTTACACATAAGATGGACGACGATGATCGCGCCAGAGAGATCGAATGACGGGGAAGGGCCGCCGTGGAAGGATGACCAAACTGCTGACGATGTTCGCCAGTGAAGGGGATTGCGGCCGGCAAGCTGTTTGGCCATGACGGGAGGGCTCGCGGCCGCGGGAGGCGGACGCGGGAGATGGCAACGAGAGGCGGCCGCGGGAAACGGCCACGAGAGGCGGCCGCGAGAGGCGAGGCGGCCGGGTACGGCCGGCCGCACGAGCAGTGCCTCGCGGTCGCGGGAGGTGGCCGCGAAAGGAGAGGAGTCAGGGCATGGCCAGGCTCCCGAGCGGAGCCTCACCGTCACGGGAGGGGGGGGGGAGGGGTTGGTCGCCCAAGCGGCGCCTCACGACAGCGGGAGGCGACCACGAGGGGCCGGGCGACAGGGTGCGGCCGATCGCCCGTGCGGCTCCTCGCGGTCGTGGGAGGAGACCACGAGAGGCAGGGTGGCCAGTGCGGCCGGCCGCCTGGGCGGCGCCTCGCGTCAGTGGGAGGCGACCGAGAGAGGCGGGGCGATAGGGAGCGGCCGTCCTCCTGAGCGGCGCCTTGTGATTGCAGGTGGCGGCTGCTGGAGGCGTAGTGGTCGAGCGCGGCCGACTGCCACCGCCTTGACGACGCCGGTCGCCGGTGTGTGCGCGTAGCGGGATCGTGATCGTCGATCCATGATCTTCACTATTTCTATGGAGATCATGAAGGAGTGGACTATGCACACACCAATTCCTCCTTAAAAGGGGCATCATCCCCATCAATTGCCTCCCGAAATTCTCGGTATCAGAGACCGACACGAGTGAAGAACGAGGATTTCTTTGCTCGAGAGCTTCTGGCAACGATGGTGACGATGATGAACGAAGAGAGGACGAAGAAGGAAGAGGGCGGCGCCCTGCCAGCTCAGGTAAAATTCTAGTATGGGCGGAGAATGGCGGGGACGAATACCGGAGCGTGCACTCGGAGGCGAGTACGGTTGCGAGTGCGCGCGGCTATGTCCGTGCGGGCATGTGGCAGCGCGTGCGAGTTTGGGCGCGTGATCATCTGGCCACGCGGACACCTGCGTGGGCAGCAGGACTGTGCGCACGATCTTAGGTGAATGTCTACTAACCACAATAGCAATGAAATAACAACATCCACATATTTGGCATTAAGGCCTTACATTAATAGTGTTTAACCATATAAAATGGTTTGCAAATATCGACACGCAGGCCGACAACACATGAAAAATAACTAAACAAACAATTGGGCCTTCAAGAGCCAGCTCAGCAAGAGGGCTTCAGTCCGCTATTTCCCGCTTGAATCCGCAGCACCTGCAAGCAAACATTCCACAAAGCGGTGACAAACAAAGCAACGGTCAGCAAAAGCTGACCAAATTATAACGACATCACCCCTTTCTCGGGGTGGCGGTGCTTATTCCCTGCAAGCGGATTAGCATAATCACATAAAGCTAGAATGTGTCATTCAAGCACCAAACACCACAAAGGTTGGCGCAACCGGCCCAACGTCTCATGCACTCAGGGCACCTTATCGGTGTACCGGACTTCCCCGGGTCCCACCACCATCCTCAGTCCTGGACTGAATGACAATACACTGAGCATTCGCTAGCCATGACTCAAGATCCTCGGCTCTCTCCTATGCCTATAGCAACCCACCAGTTTCCTTAGGTTGTCTAACTACACCACATAGTGCATATACAGTTCAGTCAAGCCCGTTGCTCAAATCGCCGTACCCAACATGCACGACGCGGGTCAACCTCTCCTTGCCTGTTATCGCCTATATAACTGATTGTTATGTAACAAGGGTGGCACTCATGACCACCTGAGTTGCGCACTCAAGGCGCACAACTCCGCACACTAGCCTTACGGTCTTCGAGAGACGGGCTTCGCACATACACAACAAAACTCCCCGGGAGTTAATGATGACGATCCAACGACTTTCTGAAAACATTAGGGTGTTTCCTGGAGCACACCTCCAGTACTAACTGCCGCCCCGGGCAGACCCCCATTCTGAAAAATTCAACTTCCACGGAGTATTCTCCGGGAACCCCAGAACATCGCCAGCCCAGACCAACATGTCTGGATGGGCTTCACACAGCATGCCTAAACCGTACTCGTGCTTTGGGTTGCTACTGCAATTAATAGCGGGGATGTAAACATCGACCCGTCGGAGAGCACCCTTCCCCCACCTGTCGGTGGAGAGGTGCTTCCATGAAAATATGCTAATTAAGAGCTTCACCTGCCCAAGAAGAAAAGTCATTACTCATGACGCGCGTTTTTGAGGAATGGCTCGATCCCGGACGACCTTTGTAGCAGCTTTCCATGCACGGATCGGGCTTGCACACGCCGATTCAAGCTCCAACGCGAGTTGCTCACCACCAACAACTCTGGGAGGCCTCCTCCCGTAAGCGTAAACCCAACCCTAACCCTCTTGGTCGGCCAAGAGGAGAGGGAGGTCAGTCACGACCTCAACCCTAGCTGGCGGCGGCCGGGACAAGGCAGAGGAAGGGATTGGGTTACCCCCACCCCCTACTGGCAGCGGCCAGGACAAGGAAATGCGGCGCTTGGGCTCAGGACCGCCTTCAGACGGTGACATGAGAGAAGGATGTGGGGCTTGTCAGCGGCGGCCTCTGTCGCGCGTGAGAGAGAAGACTGAGAGAGAGAGCGGGATCATGTTTCTCCTCCTGATTTCGCCGAGTGAGGAAGAGAGGGAGTGCGGAATCGAGAGGGGGAAAATGCGGCTGAGAGAGAGGGAGGGGGAGGGTTAGGTTAGGTTTTATATAAAAACCCTATCCCGAAATGATATCCGCAGACCACGCTCCCTAAATGCACCCCAACCTCATTTAACCTCGCGACGCGATTTTGGGGCATTACAATTCTCTCCTCAACGAAATTTTGTCCCGAAATTTAAAATACAAATAACGAAATGAAATTTGTCATACCTGAGTAAAATAGATTGGGGTACTCCTCGCGCATGACCTCTTCTAGCTCCCAAGAGAGCTCCTCGCGGCCACAATTGTCCCAACAGACTCTCACCATCTTGATGGCCTTTCTACACAACTGTCGTATGTAACTATCGATGATGTAAATTGGCTTCACCCTGGTAGATAGGCCACTATCCACCGGCACAACATCGGCGTCCAACACAAAATTGGGTTCCTGCACTGCCTTCCTCAACACTGAAATATAGAAGACGTCGTGCAACCCACTCAGCTTTGTCGACAAAGCAAGTCGGTAAGTTACCTCGCCGATGCGCTCAGTGATCTCAAATGACCCTAAATACCTGGGACTCAGCTTCTTCAAGCGTCAAACTCTCGACACTCCCTGGAAAGGCTTTATCTTTAAGTATACTCAATCTCCAACCGCAAACTTCACGTTCCGGTGTTTGACGTTATAATACTTCGCCTGACGATCTTGGGCGGTCAACAACCGCTCTTGTATGATCCATATTGACTCATTCGCCTCATCAACATCTTTGCGCTTCAATAGCTTGGTATCACCGGTCTCCGCCCACGCTAAAGAAGTACGACACTTTCAGCCGTATAACGCCTCGTACATGGCCATCTGAATACTTTCCTGATAATTGTTGTTATAGGCAAACTCTGTCATGTGAAGGTGATCCTCCCAACACTGTCAGAAATCCAAAATGCACATTCGCAGCATATCTTCCATCGTACGATTTGTCATCTCAGTTTGCCCATCCGTCTGCGGATGGAAGCTGTGCTAAACTTGAGCTTTGTGCCCAATGACCGATGAACGTGCCTCCAATCACCGGACGTAAACCGTCATCATGGTCCCTAACTATGCTGCGATGGACGCCATGTAATCACATGATGTTCTCCACATACAACTTTGCTAGTTTCTCCACTTGATCATTTTTCCGATTCGAGATAAAATGCGTAACTTTGGTTAACCAATCAATAATCACCCAGATAGAGTCGTTTTTCTGCAACGACTTTGACAAATCGCGCACAAAATCTATGTAAATATCATCAAATTTCCACTCCGGGATGGGCAATGATTTCAAGAAGCCTCCTGATCATTGGTACTCGGCCTTCACTAGCGCGCACATTTGACATTTTTCCATGTAGAGGGCTATGTCCTTCTTCATACCTGGCCACCAGAACAGTGTCTTCATGTCCTTGTACATCTTTGTGCTCTCTGGGTGGATTGAGTACTTGGTATTGTGAGCCTCATACATCAACTCTTCTCGTAGAGTGCCAGACTTTGGGACACACAAACGATCACCTTTCCGTAGAAGACCGTCTTCAACCAAGAACTGGGAATTTGACCCTTCCGCTGCATAGCGCTTTATGCTCTCATCGAGCTCTAACGCTCTCTGAACTCTGTCCGCAAGGTCACACTGCACCTTCGTCCAGTTCAAACATGCGTTTGCACTAGTACTCCTGTCGACACAGGTGATACCCAAGGCTTCCAATTCCTGGATTAAACGTTCATCAAGCATGCACAACCATTTTGCTCGTGCTGGAGTTCTACGACCCAAAGCATCAGCTATAACACCTCTGTCCGTCACATGAAATATAATAGAAGGTCCGGCTGGGGCCCCACGTCATATTCCACAGACAGTCGGGGACATTACTTATGAATATCAAAACCAGAATACACATCCTAATTCAGAGCATTCTAGCGGAAGCATTAGGGGTTAAACTTGAACTCATTAGCCATGAATGTCCACTATATATAAACCATTATATTTATATATATCCCACAAGAATGTATCCAAATTACACCGTTTGGCCTTACAAGTTTTCTCAATACGTGTGGATTACATACATCGGCACGCGGGCCGGCCACACATAAAAATCACAAAACACTTTTCTTTCATTGGCCTTCGAGAGCCATCATAGCAACAGCAACAGCAAAGGCTTCAGCGCACTATTTTCCACTCGGCTCTCCAGCACCTGCATGGGGATAATCCACCGCAATGGTGGCAAACAAAGCAACGATCAACATTCAGCTGACCAATTTATAACGACCCTACTCCTTACCCGGGGCAGTGATATTCTTTTCCTACAGGCATAACATTTCACAAGTAGATATATCACAAGATGTGCACTCACGCACCATCAATATATCACAAACGTCGACCACACGACCCGGCGCTCCGTGCACTCAGGGCACATTCTCAGTGTACCGTAAAACCAGGGTCCCACCACCATTCTCGGGCTTCAACCGAACGGTAAACTTGAGCATTTCACTCCACGGCCTACAATTGGAGACTTTAGTCTTAATGGCACGCGGGCCTAAGACTCTTATTATGCGTTACAACGAATGCCCAATAACATGGGTAACTCAAGTTGACAACCATAACGTGGAGACAGGACAGCCTTTACCCGTTGCTCAAATCGCTACAAATGATGCGGGTCGGCTTCTACCTTATCCGTTGGACATGAAACCTTTTAAGAGCTCATAGCTCACAATAGCCACAATGTCCATCAAGGACTGAGTTCACAATCACAAAGGGAGTTAATGTCAACGTTCATCACAATCGCTTGGAGGGATCCACAGAACTCTCTTTCTGCGTCCAAACTCAACCCAAACCCTGCAGTAACCTGTAGTGCCAGAAAACTGGCCTTTCACATCACAAATAGCTCTCTGGGAGCTATCGCCGTCGGTGACACCCACTGTCTCCCGGCGATATCAACAGCTACCAAAACTGTGATTTCACCCGGGTATTTTCCTGAAGATCCTCTCCAGTATTTCATGCTACTCCACTTCGCAGGCATAACTCATAGGCTCTGTAAAATACTCGTTTATACGCGGAGTCTTCTCCGATTCGCAAAAGGAAATATCACCAATCCAGACCAACCTGTCTAGATGGGCTTCACACATCATGCATATTCTGTACTATACATTTCCGGATCTATATGTAAACTGACTTGGGGATACGAGTATCAACCCAACGCAATCCACTTAACAGCCCACCTTTTGGTGGAGGATTCCATACACATGCAAAATTAGGAGTTCACGTGTAAAAGAAGGAAGATCGTTACCCTTATAGTTCTCTTTGGAGCCATGGCGAAGCTTTTCTCCGTGGATGGAAAGAAGCATGTCATTCGCCTCTTCACGGATCTATCCTCGAATCTGGCCTCCGACCACAAGATCTCCTTCAGTGAACTCACAAAGTTCAGCCCAACACTTCCTTAGTTTCTTCTTCCTTTTACTCAAGGGAAATCAAGAAATGAAGAAAGAGAGAGGGAGAGAGAGAAAGAGAATGAAACCTCCTTCCTATTCTTATCTGTTTAAGTGGATTCGAGATAAATCCCAGCCACATGATCTCTCATTCAAAACAAAGGCTAGAATTTGAGTAGACTGGTCAACTTTGGCGATATCGCTTGGCGATATCGATTATCGTCACTTGGCGATATCGTTCACCGCTTTGATCGCTTTAACTTAGGTCAACCACCACTTATTGGCCGCTTAACAGCTAATCCGACACGTGTCATATGCTACGTGGTATTATCGTCAAGCGATGCCCACTGTCGCACGCGATATCACGCCACTCAATGCTTTCAGGTTTCAAGTGTGTTGCGAGCACTCAACACTTTATTACTATCGGCATCCAGCGATACCCACTATCGCTCGGCGTTAACAAAGCAAGTAACTCACTCAACGCTTCTAGGCGTCGAGTGCCTCGAGCTCACTCAATGTTTTATGGCGTTGAGTGCCATCACTATCGCCGTTTGGAGATACCCACTGTCTCCACTCGGCGATATCAGCTAAATGATTTGTCAAAACTGTTGAGTTCGTCGAGCGCGGAGTGACGAACGTCACTATTGCCATCAGGCGATACCCACTGTCGCCCGGCGACAGTGACAAAAGTTCTGCTGTCAATTTTGGGGTGTTACATCAGCGACCACATTCCCCTTTCCGGGTGTGTAATGTATCTCGAAGGTGTAATCTATGAGGAATTCCATCCTTCTTCTTTGTCATATATTCAACTCCTTCTGGTTCAATAAGTACTTAAGACTCTTATGATCTGTAAAGATGTCAACCTTCACGTCATATAAATAATGTCGCCATAGCTTCAGGCGAATATCACCGTTGTTAACTCCAAGTCGTGGACGAGATAGTTTCTCTCATGCACCTTCAACTAGCGTGAGCCGTGCGCTATGACCTTTCCAAACTGTAGGAGCACGCATCCTAAACCGCTCCCCAAAGCATCGCTATAGATCGCGTAGCCGTCCGTACCACATGGCGAATTTAAAATAGGCGTCGTGGTCAGATGACCCTTCAGTTCCTCAAAAGCTCGTGCGTACTCCGGCGACCACACAAACTTTTAATCCTTTCTCGTCAAGGTAGTGAGAGGAAAAACTATCCGCGAGAAGTTCTACACGAACCGCCTGCAATAGCCGACAAGTCCAACGAAACTCCAGACTTCCACCATTGTAGTCAACACAGGCCACTCCTGTATAGCTGTTATTTTCGTCGGATCTATAGTGATACCCTCCCCACTAAAGACATGACCGAGAAACGCCACAGACGATAGCAAAAACTCGCACTTAGAGAACTTGACATATAGTCAACTCCTCCTCAAAGTGTGCAAAATCAGCCTCAAATGGTTCGCATGATACTCCTCTGACTGCGAGTACACCAATATGTTATCTATGAATACTATCACAAATCGGTCCAGATACTCCTAAAAGGTTCTGTTCATCAAATCCATGAATATCGATGGAGTATTTGTCAACCCGAACGACATTACGGTGAACTCATACTGACCATAGCGTGTGCCAAACGCTGTCTTGGGAATATCATTCTCCCTTATACACAACTGATAGTAGCCAGACTTCAGATCCAGCTTCGAGTAGACGGTTGATCCAGCCAACTGATCAAACAAATCATCAATTCTCAGAATCAAATACTTGTTCTTCTCTGTCAGCTTGTTCAGCTCTCGGTAGTCAATGTATATACGCAGGCTTTCGTCCTTCTTTTTCACGAAGAGGACCGACGCACTCCATGGTGAACCACTTGGACGTATGTAACCCTGCTTTAGCAATTCCTGTAGCTGAACCTTCAACTCTGCCATCTCCTTTGGCGCCTCTCTATATGGTGCACAGGACACAGGTTTCGCACCTGACACCAAATCAATGGGGAAGTCGATCTCTCGCTGGGGTGGAATCCCAGGGAGATCCTTAGGGAACACATCCGCAAACTCTAACACGATAGGAATGTCGCTCAAACAGGACTTCGACTCTACAACCTCCAATAGCGTGAAGAACAACTCCACACCCTTCTGAACCTCTTTGACCACTTGGAGAGCAGATATCAGTGTCTTGCTCGATCCTCGCATACCAACAAATTTGGTCTCGTATTCAATACCCTGTCCTAGTGTGATTTCCTTCGAGTTACACTCAATACATGCACGCTGCTCCGAGAGTCAGTCCATGCCAAAGATAATATCGAACTCGGATATTGGCAGCATAGATGCTTCCAAATTAAAATCATGATTCTCTATCAGCACCCAAACACAGCAGATCCTATCTACACTCATCAAGCATCTGTTACACAACAAAACATCCAATTTATTAGTTGATAAAATGGAAGGCACTCTGATGCGTAATACGAAGTCCTTTTATAGAAAGGAATGAGAAGCGCCTGTATCGAACAGTGCTCTCGCCGGATAGTCCCAAATTAGAACAAAACCTATCACCACGTCATTCTGTTTTATTGCTTCCAGCTGGCCAAGTTTGTAGACTCGAGGCTGTGCAGGAGTATAATGAGAAGCTGATGACTCCAATGCTTTCTCCTTTTTAGCATAAGATGCTCCTGTCTTCTTGTCAGTCTTAGATGGGCCACTGCGGCACTCTCGGGCACAGTTCCCCACCTTGCCACATGTATAACACTCAAATGGGCTTTGACTCGAAGTAGCTCTAGAAGTAACGGTAGGAGGGGCTGGTCCAGACTACCTAGCCTTCTTGTTCCACCTGCTGTGGAACCCAGAATTAGAAGAGGTAGGCACCTTGTACTATGGCTTCTTCACAGCCAAGTCCTTCTTACTTTGCACTCACCTCATGTCCTGATCCAAAGATCGGGCAGCGTTTATCAAAACCTGAAAGCCTTGCATCATCGGGCCTGAGAGAAGCAACCTCAGGTCATCTCGTAGTCCTTCGTAGAATCTGGTTGTCTTTCGCTCCTCATCTGCAAACATGAAACCGACATACCGCGCCAACCTTGTGAACTCATGTAAATAGTCTTCAATGGAACCTTCTCCCTGGGTCAAGCGCTGAAACTGATTCTCCAACGCAATTCTCTGCGTGGAAGGGAGGTACCTGGCCAAGAACAGTCTCAATAACTCCTCCATCGAAACGTCATATAGCTGCCTACCAGCAAGCTGGTGCAACTCCACCTCGTCCCACCATAGCCTTGCCTCTCCATCCAGTAGGAAAGTGGCTATGGTCACCTGCTGTGCTTCATCCTTCTCTGTCGCTGTCATGGTTTTGTTTATACGGGAGAACCAATCTTCAACCTGAGTTGGTGATTCCACTCCCGAAAATGTAGGAGGATTGAAACTCATCACATGCTTCATCTACTTTTTAGTTGCTCGCTTTGTCGACAAAGGCTCAGTAGGCACTTGCCTCGCCGCCACTGGCTCAACTACGACAGCCTGCACCGGGATCACCACAGGGTGTACTTGCTCTCTTGGTTGCGCATTGATCATAGCGAACACAGCTTTCGCAACAAAACAAATTATCTCGGCAGAAGGAGGATGTGTAGGCACCTCCGTCAGTGCATTACTCTCTGCAGAATACTGATTTTAGGACTGTTCAGCACCACTTCTGGTCACCTATAGTTGCGCCACACGCACTTTAGAGACTAAAAGACATAGCAAATAACAAACAAAGGAATGCTCAAGTTCCACAAACAATGTTTTTAACGTGTTTCATGTATGTTTTTCATTCCTAAGTGGACATTCGTGAGTTCTTTTCATGTTATAATGGCAACGCACATGAGCGCTCACCACCCCATAAAAGGAATTCAACCACGAATTCAAATAAGGAAGAACGACACTAGAGTCTGATACCAAATTATAGCACCCTCATCCGTCGCGAATAATATAACAGAAGGTCCGGTCGGGGCCCCACGTCATATGAAACGGACAAACATAAGAGTTACTAAATGAAACCATAAACCCTTAACATTTTGAAAACGCATCCTGACACAGAGTTGCATTCTAGCGAAAGAATAATAAGTGTTGGAACCTTAGGTTCTGATTTGGGTTAGGATCACTATTAGGCTGATTAGTTTGACCCAAAATGTATAGTCTAAGGGTCATAGAGCTCTCCAAGTATTCCTCAGAAAGAATCCCAGAAGAAGTGCAGAAGAATTCCAGAGAAAATCAATTTTAAAGTTCAGAAATTTTAGCTCTCAGAAATAGTCGAACGGAGTTCAACTATTGCAGTCCAGAGATAGTCGAACGGAGTTCAACTATTGCAGTCCAGAGATAGTCGAACGGAGTTCAACTATTGCAGTCCAGAGATAGTCGAACGGAGTTCAACTATTGCAGTCCAGAGATAGTCGAACGGAGTTCAACTATTGCAGTCCAGAGATAGTCGAACGGAGTTCAACTATTGCAGTCCAGAGATAGTCGAACGGAGTTCAACTATTGCAGTCCAGAGATAGTCGAACGGAGTTCAACTATTGCAGTCCAGAAATAGTCGAACTGAGTTCAACTATAGTCGAACGGAGTTCAACTATTTCTGTGTTCAACTCTAAGAGAACAGATAACTCAGATGCAGGTCAACTATAGTCGAACGGAGTTCAACGATAGTCGAACGGAGTTCAACTATAGTCGAACGCAGATTGGAGAAGCTTTTTAGATTAAATTTTGGTGATTTCCTGTGCAGTTATTGGAGACAACTGGCTAGAGTTATTCAAGGCTTAATTAAAGGAATTTACAGCTAATATATTTAATGCTAAATATTCTTATGAATATAGCCGTTGGGAGGCTGTATTAAATATGAATCAATTCAGAGGTTTATTGTCAGTTACCTTTCCAAGACAGTTTCCTTTCTTGAAAATGTCTCTGCCGCATCAAACAAGAATTCAAATGACTTTCCTCAGCCCAGTGGATACATATATATATTTTATACAGAAGATAGAAAAGATATATAGCAGAGAGGCTCAGAAATAACAACAAGAGACAGAGAGAGAAAAAGATTTCAAGAGACAACATATTCAGATTTGTCTACAGAGATTGCTGGAGATTTTCATCTAGTTGAAGGCCTACACCCTGAAGCAAAGCTTCCACTCCTGAACTATTCTACATCTTAGGGGGAGCTTTGACAACATCACTGAATCCACATAGTCTTCTCAGTTGCTTGAGAAAGAGAAGACTTCCATCACTCTCTCATCCCCACCTCTGTAAAGGGTTTCTCAAACTCCCTTCAAAAGTTTGTGTTTGGTTTCTGAGACCTTATCAAAACTCAGTGGTGGCAAGACACCTGATCAAAAAATCTGATTTGGTTTTTGAGCACCTTATCAAAAGCTCATTGGTGCCCAGGAC
Organism: Platanthera guangdongensis; assembly: GCA_039583875.1. Classification (NCBI taxonomy): domain Eukaryota; kingdom Viridiplantae; phylum Streptophyta; class Magnoliopsida; order Asparagales; family Orchidaceae; genus Platanthera; species Platanthera guangdongensis. The sequence continues at coordinate 139,805,977 of CM077160.1, read as the reverse complement.
ACCTGATCAACTCATCCTGCAGTGGATTCCTACCAGGGTGGTAGAAGAGTGGATTACCCAGATTTGGGGAACCACTATAAATTTCCTTGTGTCGTCTTGTTTGCTTGCTCTGTTTTCTTCCTTATGTGTTGTGAATTTTATTTCATTTTTATTTTCTAAAAACTCTTAAGCATATCAGATCTATCACCTCACTTTCAATTGGTATCAGAGCGAGGTTGGTTAAACATACCACACCTTGGTGGTTGTACAGGCTAACACCTGAATCAAAAGATCCTTGATAGATCTTATTGTTCTTAAGAGTTTTTCATGGCACAAAATGAAGAATGGTCAAGCACTGGACCTCCTAAGTGCAATCTGGACAAGCTTGCACTATGGAAGGCAAGGATTAGGCTTTTTATGAACTCTATTGATGAAGCCATTTATAATTCTATTTTGTCAGGTCCCTTTACACCATCTGCAGCTAAAGAAGCTCAAAAACAGCTTAAGATGGCTGATGCACAAGCAATGAACATTCTTGCAGAATCAATGTCTGATGAAATTTTCCAAGAGATTGCTGAATGTTCATCTGCAAAGGAAATTTGGGACTCTCTCACAGTAATGGCTGCTGGATCAGCAAAAGAAAGAACATCAAATGCTGATTCCTGGAGTAACTCTGAAGCTTCATCTTGTACAACTGAGGATGAAGAAGAAGCAAGAGCAAGAGAATTTTGTCTAATGGCAATAGATGCATCTTGCAAAAGGTATGATAAAGAATCTGAATCAGATGATGATGAAGATCAGGTTATCTCTACCCTTGACTTTTCATCAGAAGAACTTAAAACAGATTTTAAATTATTATGTAAAGATCTGATTCAATATAAGAAGGAAATAAAACTTCTTAGAGAGAAAGTAAATAAACTTTCTTCTAAAAACATAAAATTCAATGAAGATTTAGAAATTACTTTAAATCATATAGCCTCATTAAAATCAGTTAAAGATTTTCATAGCAAAGATTTTAAATCATTTCATAATCAAAAATTTAAAAATCCTTATACCAGTGGTTCATCCCTTCTAGGAAACTTCATCCACTTGGCTATAAAGATTTCCCTGGATATTACTTTACTTCAAATTATTATTGTGAAAGAAAAATAAGACCCAAGGCAAATCTGGGTCCAGAATTCCTAACATCTCCTTTCAGGAAAATTGTTCAGAAGGCTACAACTATAGGGGGAGATTATCAGAATCTCAGAATGAAAATGAACAAAAGTGCAGCTGTCACTTTATTAGATTCTATGCAGCTGCCCCTTAGTTTCTGTTTGTATTTCTTTTATTTTGAATCCCTTTTTAACAAAGCACCCATGTACATCTGCTATTATATTATAATTCAGGCAAATCTTTTTGCTTTGTATTTTGTTTTTATGTAAATAGTATCCTCACCCAAATAGGGGGAGATTGTTGGAACCTTAGGTTCTGATTTGGGTTAGGATCACTATTAGGCTGATTAGTTTGACCCAAAATGTATAGTCTAAGGGTCATAGAGCTCTCCAAGTATTCCTCAGAAAGAATCCCAGAAGAAGTGCAGAAGAATTCCAGAGAAAATCAATTTTAAAGTTCAGAAATTTTAGCTCTCAGAAATAGTCGAACGAAGTTCAACTATTGCAGTCCAGAGATAGTCGAACGGAGTTCAACTATTGCAGTCCAGAGATAGTCGAACGGAGTTCAACTATTGCAGTCCAGAGATAGTCGAACGGAGTTCAACTATTGCAGTCCAGAGATAGTCGAACGGAGTTCAACTATTGCAGTCCAGAGATAGTCGAACGGAGTTCAACTATTGCAGTCCAGAGATAGTCGAATGGAGTTCAACTATTGCAGTCCAAAGATAGTCGAACGGAGTTCAACTATTGCAGTCCAGAGATAGTCGAACGGAATTCAACTATTGCAGTTCAGAAATAGTCGAACTGAGTTCAACTATAGTCGAACGGAGTTCAACTATTTCTGTGTTCAGCTCTAAGAGAACAGATAACTCAGATGCAGGTCAACTATAGTCGAACGGAGTTCAACGATAGTCGAACGGAGTTCAACTATAGTCGAACGCAGATTGGAGAAGCTTTTTAGATTAAATTTTGGTGATTTCCTGTGCAGTTATTGGAGACAGCTGGCTAGAGTTATTCAAGGCTTAATTAAAGGAATTTACAGCTAATATATTTAATGCTAAATATTCTTATGAATATAGTCGTTGGGAGGCTGCATTAAATATGAATCAATTCAGAGGTTTATTGTCAGTTACCTTTCCAAGACAGTTTCCTTTCTTGAAAATGTCTCTGCCGCATCAAACAAGAATTCAAATGACTTTCCTCAGCCCAGTGGATACATATATATATTTTATACAGAAGATAGAAAAGATATATAGCAGAGAGGCTCAGAAATAACAACAAGAGACAGAGAGAGAAAAAGATTTCAAGAGACAACATATTCAGATTTGTCTACAGAGATTGCTGGAGATTTTCATCTAGTTGAAGGCCTACACCCTGAAGCAAAGCTTCCACTCCTGAACTATTCTACATCTTAGGGGGAGCTTTGACAACATCACTGAATCCACATAGTCTTCTCAGTTGCTTGAGAAAGAGAAGACTTTCATCACTCTCTCATCCCCACCTCTGTAAAGGGTTTCTCAAACTCCCTTCAAAAGTTTGTGTTTGGTTTCTGAGACCTTATCAAAACTCAGTGGTGGCAAGACACCTGATCAAAAAATCTGATTTGGTTTTTGAGCACCTTATCAAAAGCTCATTGGTGCCCAGGACACCTGATCAACTCATCCTGTAGTGGATTCCTACCAGGGTGGTAGAAGAGTGGATTACCCAGATTTGGGGAACCACTATAAATTTCCTTGTGTCGTCTTGTTTGCTTGCTCTGTTTTCTTCCTTATGTGCTGTGAATTTTATTTCATTTTTATTTTCTAAAAACTCTTAAGCATATCAGATCTATCACCTCACTTTCAATAAGAGTTAAATAAAAACCACGCCCAAAGGCGAATGTCCACTAATCACATTAGGAATGAAATAACAACATCCACATATTTGGCCTTAAGGTCTTACATCAATAGCGTTTAACAATATAAAATGATTTGCAAACATCGACACGTATGCCGACAACACATGAAAAACAACTAAACTAACAATTGAGCCTTCGAAGGCTAGCTCAGCAAGAAGGGTTTCAGCCGCTATTTCCCTCTTGGCTCTGCAGCACCTGCAAGCAAACATTCCACCAAACGGTGGCAAACAAAGCAACGGCCAGCAAGAGCTGACCAAATTATAACGACTCTACCCCTTTCTTGGGGTGGTGGTGCTTCTTCCCTGCAAGCGGATTAGCATAATCACATAAAGCTAGAATGTGACATTCAAGCACCAAACACCACAAACATTGGCACAACCGGCCCAACGTCCCGTACACTCAGGGCACCTTATCGGTGTACCGGACTTCCCCGGGTCCCACCACCATCCTCAGTCCTAGACTGAATGGAAATACATTGAGCATTCGCTAGCCGTGACTCAAGGTCCTCGGATCTCTCCTATGCCTGTAGCAACCCACCAGTTTCCTTAGGTAGTTGAACTACACCACATAGTGCAGGTACAATTCAGTCAAGCTCGTTGCTCAAATCGTCGTACCCAACACGCACGATGCGGGTCAATCTCTCCTTTCCTGTTATCGCTTACATAACCGATTGTTATGTAACAAGGGTGGCACTCACAACCACCTGAGTTGCGCAGTCAAGGCGCACAACTCCACACACTAGCCCTATGGTCTCTGAGAGACGGGCTTCGCACATACATGACAAAACTCCTCGGGAGTTAATGCCGACGATCCAACGACTTTGTGAAAACATTAGGGTGTTTCCTGGAGCACACCTCCACTAATAACTACCGCCCAGGGCAGACCCCCATTCCGAAATATTCAAATTCCATGGAGTCTTCTCCGGGAACCCCAGAACATCACCAATCCAGACCAACATGTTCGGATGGACTTCACACAACATGTCTAAACCGTACTTGCACTTCCAGGCGCTAATGCAATTAATAGAGTGGATGTAAAAATAGACCCGTCAGAGAGCACACTCCCCCCACCCGTTAGTGGAGATGGGCTTCCATGCAAATATGCTAATTAAGGGTTTCACCTGGCCAAGAAGAAAAGTCGTTACCCTTGACGCGCGTTTCTGAGGCATGGCTCGGTCCCGGACGACCTTCGCAGCGGCTGTCCATGCACGGATCTGGATTGCACACGCCGATTCGAGCTCCAACACGAGTTGCTCACCACCAACAACTCCGGACGACCTCCTCCCGTAAGCGTAAACCCAACCCTAACCCTCTTGGTCGGCCAAGAGGAGAGGGAGGTTGGTCATGGCCTAAACCCTAGCCGGCGGCAGCCGGGACAAGGAAGAGGAATGGATCGGGTTCCCCCTATTGACGGCGACCAGGACAAGGAAAGGAGGCTCGGCCCTTTCCATCTACAACGGGAGAGGAGGGAGAGGAGTTGGAGGATCGGGCTCTGTTCCTTCCAACAGCGACAGGAGCGGCGCTCGTGCTCGGGTCCGCCTTCAGACGGCGACAGGAGAGAAGGAGGCGAGGCTTGTCAGCGACGACCTCTGTCGCGCGTGAGTGAGAAGACTAGGAGAGAGAGATGGATCATATTTCTCCTCCTGATTTCGACGAGTGAGGAAGAGAGGGAGTGCGGGATCAGGAGGGGGAAAATGCGACTGAGAGAGGGAGGGGGAGGGTTAGGTTAGGTTTTATATAAAAACCCTAGCCCGAAATGATATCCGCAGACCACGCTCCCTAGACGTACCCCCAACCTCATTTTACCTCGCGACGCGATTTTGGGGGATTACACATAAAGTGAAATGGTCCCAAATTTCAGCTAGTGGCAAATAATGACTTAAATAACAATCTAGCAAAAATTTGGTCATTTTGAGATTGTCTAGCCATGTATATCACTTATACATGCATTATTAAATTTTTACATAAACTATAGAAAAATATTCTCCAAAAATTCTGATTTTTGGATGAAAGATCTACGTAGGTACCATTCATGTGTATCCAAAATTTCAGACCCATACAATGCGTCTAGAGTTACGAATTCACATAATAAGGTTTAGGTCACCTTTAAGATACCCCTCAGTAAAATTAAGACTCTGGGAGCTATAAAGCACTAATTAAGGTAATCTAAAATTTCTTGAAAAGTCTAGACCAAGGGATACAAAGTTTTTGTTTAATAGTTAACCAAGATTTGCCTTTAAGGCACTCAAATTTAAGCTTGAAGTCATAGAATAAAGTGTGATAGAAGTATTAATAATGTTATAATTTATAGAAATACATATAGAACTAATCTTGTAGCATATGAGCAACCCTGGCTCATCGTCTACCTCCAGCCGACGATCCTGATTGTACCATCCTGGAGCACATTTAATAGCAATTTATCGGCCACTCGGTCTCCATGGCCGACCCCCACCACCACCTTCATCGAGGTGGTGGCTGTCAATTGATGGTGGTTTGTCAGCCAGAGGCTGCCTGTATGGAGGTCCCGAGCAAGAAAAAAAGCTCAGAACTTTCTCTCCAATCTTACGTGGGATCGGCTTAATTGAGTCTGATTTCTCTTCTAAATGATTTAGAATTCTAGCACAGAGGCAGGAGAGGAGAAACACAGTTGAATTGGAGCCTGTCTGCATGTATTCCTCCGGTGATCCATGGAAGTGGCATTTTTTGACGATCTTGCTCAATCCAACAATCCTCCACCAATTTATTCAATCCAAGGCACTGGCTCGACTACTTTGGGGATGAGGAAGAGGATGGAAGGTTCAAATGGAGCTGACCATTGTTTATAATAGAATGTCATTAATGGGGTGGTCGACCAAGCATTGTTTGCTCCTCCTAGTCTCCACTTGGCACCCAAATAGTGCCAAAATGTTTGGCTTGCTCAGAGGAGTTAAGGGCTGAGCTTGGGTTAAAAAATGGAGGTGTCACGTGGGCCTCAATTTTCATTTCGCTCTTATCTCTTTAGAAAAATTGGGGAACACCAAAATTTCCTCCATGCATGTCTCTCTCCTCTAAAATCAGTGAGGAATTTGGCTATTGGGCTACAGAATGGGCCTTGGTCCATGTCCCCAACCCATTGGAATTGGTCTTGACACTCAATTTCTCCTTTAGGCCAATATTTGACCATGGTTGACTTTAGGGTTGACTTGATCAAATTGGTGAGTTGGCTAGCCCCACATGATGTTCATGGGTCCCATGGCACCACCCAATGTTGGCTGGGCTATGGTGGGGTCTTGTTGGGGCTAATTGACCTATATAGGTGTGATTTTGACCTAAGTTTGACTTTGACCAAATTGGGTGATTTGGTTAAGTTCATTATTAATTGACTCACTAATGAGATTATAAAGATAGGGGTGAGGTCAATTTGACCATTTGAAGTCTAATTGAGCCATGGTAGGGTTGATTTGAGCTATGTTGACCTATAATTGATTTTGGCCAATTTCATGAAATTGATTGAGTCCAATAGATTAGTGTTGACCTAATGACCTCTCTTCTTGTATATGTGGATAGCGGTGAGGTAAGTTTGAGCTTGTGAGTTCAATTTGAGGTGAATTGACCAAGGTTGACTTGTGTCCCATTGGATACACTAGGTGAGATCACCTTGTCACATTGGGTCCTAGGATCACCTCCTTACCCTAACACACATGTCATGCTCTAACTTATACTGGGGGGTCTAGTAGGAATGATGATGTTACAAGGATGGTGGCTGTACTACCCAGCACAAATGTAGATCTTGTGGCAGTGGAGCTGAATGTCGCCATTGCAGGCCATGGATGACCTTAATGGAATATATGGGCTCCGTTTGACATAGAAGTGACAGTCATAAACACAGTGGTTATGAATCATCGTTCGTGAACACCTGGCCTCACCTAATGAATTCATCCATTTTTATGCTCAAAACTACTTTTACTTTCTCGATGACGGTCATAAACGCAGTGGTTATGACGCCGTACATGCATTCTATATATGCCGATGACATTTTTTGTCTAATCTCATCAGAGCAAAAAAAAACCGCGACAACTCTAACGCCATTGTGGGCTGTTGATAGCAAAAATTTAATAGAATGTGACAGTGGAGACAAAATTTTATATTTCATGAATTCAATTACCATACGGTTTTACATGTATTTATATATATCTAGCTTGAGTTCTTCAGCGCCATTATGCTGACGGTGTTGATTGAATTCTTCTTCTAATAAATTGATTATCTCCCGCCTTAATTACCATATGGCAATTGGCAACAAAAGGAGAGAGCCGGGCATCCATGTTTAATCATTGGGGGAGCCTACTTCCTGCATATGCTAATAGTCTCCGTTTTCTTCTATAAATAGGACATGAAATTTGCCTGTAATTCGCACACAAACACATTATACCTCCCTCCTGCATTATAATAGCTAGCTGACAATGGCTTCCTACTCAAACCACCAGCAGCTCTTCTTCCTCCTCCTCGCTCTCCTCCTTCCCATTGCAATCAATGGCGCCGATTTCATCTTCCAGAAATGCGGGGAGAACTTCACCGCCAACGCCATCCTGCAAGGCAACATCAATTCCGTCCTCCTGCACCTGGTGGGGAACACTTCCACCCATGGCTTCACTACTTCATCCTACGGCACCGGCGCCGACACGGTCTACGGGATCTCCGAGTGCAGTGAAGGCGCCAATGCTCAGGCATGCTCCGCCTGCTTGTCCGATTCGGCGCTCAAGGCTCACACATCTTGTTCGAATTCGGCCGACATGAGCATCTGGCAGCATTCTTGTTACCTTCGTTACTCCAACAAAAACTTCATCGGGCAGCTGGATTCGGACAAGGTCGCAGTGTGGCGTTCGGTGGATAAGCCGGCGGACCAACAGGCGTACACTCGGGCGGTGGAGGAGCTGCTGGGCATGGTGGGGTCTGCGGCGTCGTGGGGAGAGAACAGAAAGTTCGGGTGGGGGGTGATGGACAGCCCCAACTTCAAAGGCAGTGTGGGGAAGCTGTACGGAATGGCGCAGTGCAGGTGGGACCTTGAACAGGCGGCGTGCATCAAGTGCTTGGCCGATGCTCTGCAAATTAGAAGGCAGTACTGCGGAGATCGGGCGGGCTGCTATGTCATCACGGGCAGTTGTTCCCTGCGGCATGAAGCCTACGCATTCCTCTTCCTCAACGCCCCGCTTGATCCCGCCACACCCGCTCGCTCGATCGCCGCCGGCAGCTTGTAACTGCTTGATCCTGTTTAGGCTCCCTTAACGAATGACAGCTTAATCCATGTGTTTATGACCGCCACCGTCATGCCAAAGGGAGCCTTAAGTCATTCTTTATGTCATGCTAGTAATAAGGAGGATTAATAAGCGGTTGCTGCCTGTCTCACCTCCCTCCTCTGCTTCCAAATAGAAGACACCTCCAAATAAGCTATTAAGTCGTTCTTCTTACATGCTCTGAATTTACCTGCTTCATGATTTGTTGGACTGCTGTTTCCTTATTATTTGTCCTAATTGTGTAAATTTTTTCAAGAAGCGAGAAAGCTCGCAGAAACACTTAATAATACCAAGTTCAAATAAATCAGCACAACAGAATGAAAGAAAAACTTGTATTATCAATCATCTTTATAGCACGGGATATACATTGCGAGACATAATTCACCAATGCACTCGATGGAAACAAAAACATACAAGCAAGATTAAACCGAGCGGACTGATAACATTAACCGCCAAAACCGTATATCTGCAAAAGTTGTCCGCTGAAGCCGCCAAGTCGCCAAACTGCAACTTAACCTCCCAGACTCCCCGTTATTGAATGCTGAAGAAATCTGTCCGCACCTGCAAGCCGCCTGACCGCAAGGTTGTCTAGCAGCCAGAACCACGAACAGAGCTGCTGCCGAACTGAACAAAGTCAAACCATCAGAGGCGGACTGACTTATTGAACTGAGAAAACTTTGCCAAAGAAAATCGTCTGGTCGCAAGTCGCGACCTGCTGCAGCCCACAGACTGTTATTCGTTAAGCCGCACTGAACCCTAACTGCTGTCAGAGCCAAGTCCCTGGTCGCCCAGTGATAGCCGCATAATCTACAATTTAGCAAAACCAGTTATTGTTGGGTACATTGGTTTAAATGTACCTGATTTGAATAAGTCTCACTCTACTCAATGATATACATCAAAATGTATTTGATGTGTTTTGAGTTTAGTTGTGCAGGTCAAGTATTTACAGGGAAAGCTGAAAAGATTCTAAGTCCATGTGTCGACACACAGGAGCAAAGTGTCGACACTTAAGAAGACTTGTGTCGACACCCAGGTAAGCAGTGTCGACACTTGGAGTAATTGTGTCGACACCAGGGATGCAATGTCGACACCAGACAGAAAGTGTCGACACATGAAGGATGTGTCGACACTCAATGAAGAAAAGTCCAGTGAAGAAGTGTCGACACTTAACAGCAGTGTCGACACCTAGAGAAACTGTGTCTACATCAGAAAGTGTCGACACTTGGAGGCTGTGTCGACACTCAGCAAAAGTCAGCAGACTCTAAGTATAAGTGTCGACATAATGAACAATGTGTCAACACACAGCAGAAGACTCAGCTCATGAAGAAAGTGTCGACATAATGAACAATGTGTCGACACACAGCAGAAGACTCAACACATGAAGAAAGTGTCGACACTAGGATGCTGTGTCGACACTCAGCAAGTTCAACAAAAATTCTAAGTACAAGTGTCGACACAAAGGAGATGTGTCGACACTCAGTCAAAGTCTCAACAAAAGAAGAATGTGTCGACACAAGGAGCTGTGTCGACACTCAGCAAGTATCAACACAGAAGGCATGTGTCGACACCAAAAAGATGTGTCGACACTGAACAAGTTCAACACATGAAGATGTGTCGACACAAAGGAGTTGTGTCGACACTTACAAGAATTCAACAAAGTGCTGAAGAACAAGAAGTTGTGTCGACACAGAATATCAGTGTCGACACATGATGAAGAAACTGTGTCGAGAAGCAAATTCTACAACACAAGAAGTTGTGTCGACACCTTGAAGGCAAGTGTCGACACTTAGTCAACTTGTGTCGACACTTAGTCTACAAGTGTCGACACTTAAAGACAGATTGTCTCGACACTTTCAGACAGTTACAGATTTTTCAAGAACTGACTGGATGACTTGACAGCTGCCATTCCAGCCGGTCTACTACACCTGTCAGAGTTGTCAGAAATCAGTTAGGAACCGGACAAGCCGGTTACCATGAAGAAGGCATATATATAGGCTTATACTGTCTACAGAAACAGAGGATCAAGTGATTGAAAAAGAAAAGAAGATCTAGCTATTCATTGAAGAATCAAGTGAAGATCTAAGAAGTTGGAGAGAGAGAGCTCCATCCAAGAAGACAGTCGTTGGAACCAGGCTGTGAAGAAGGGTTCAGACCTAGTTCTGAATCTTAAGTTACAGTGATTGAAGATCAGCTGCAGAGAATCAATCCTATTGTGTTCTACATTCAAGAAGCTTTGAAGAAAAGCCAAGTGTGATTGTTCTCAGCAGAGTTCTTACAAGAACTCATCAAGAACCTATCAACTCATCTCTCTATTCAGAGTTGTAGGTATATACACTTTGTATTTTATATTTCTTGTAGGATCCTTAGGGATCTGAGTTGTAAGCCTGTAATTATAAAGGTTGAGTGGTAGGGCCTGTGTGTCTGAGTGTAGGAGATTCTTATCTCTGAGTGTAGGCCTGTTGTGGCTGAGTGTAGGCATGTTGTGGCTGAGTGTAGGTCTTTGGAGAATACTGAGTTGTAGGGCCTTGGGCCTGAGCTGTAGGAACCTGTTTTGGGGTTCTGAGTGTAAGATCTGAGGATCTGAGATAGTGGAGGAGTTTGGCCGAATCTAGTACACTACTAGATATGCGAAGGGGGAAAGTGGATGTACCCAAACCTTGAGGAACCACTATAAATTTGTGTGTTCACTATGTGCTTGATTGATTGCTGTGATTGCTGATTGACTGCTGTGTAGAATTAGTTATAAATCTGTGATATAATCTGCAATCTGCCTAAAAAGTTTTAAAAAGATTAAGTCACCTATTCACCCCCCCCCCCCCTCTAGGTGATTAGGTACAATTTCTTTCAAGTGGTATCAGAGGGAGGTTACTCAAAAAGGACTTAACTGTTTGAGTAGATCCTGTTGGCAGATTCAGTCTAAGTAAATTGCAGAATCAAGAAAATCAAGAACCATGGGTTCAACTGAGAATCATAAGGAACTTGGATCCATGAAGTTACCCATTTGCAGAAAAGAAATTTTTGGCATCTGGAAAGAAAGGGTGAGACTATTTTTGGAAGCCTCAGACCCTAGGATATATATCACAGTTAAAGAATGTCATATGTGCCCATGAAGGTTTCAGTCCTGGATGCAAATCAGAGAACACCTAAAGACTTCTCTGAAATGACAAAAGATGAGATAATTCTAGCCACAATGGACAAGAGGGTTCAGAATATCATTGTGAGTGCCATAGATGATGCTACCTTTTAGAACTTAATACACTGTAAGACATCTAAGGAGATGTGGGATACTCTTATAGTGTACATGGAGGGTTCAGAAGAAGTGAGACAGGATGGAAAATCTTTGTTAAACCAAGAATATGAAAGTTTTAGGCAAGGTAGGTCTGGTAGCATCACAGAATGCTATAAGAAGTTCTATAGGATTGTCAATGAGCTAATGTCCTATGGAAGAGAGTTCAGTAATTATGAGCTTAATGATAAGTTTCTGAGGTCCCTAACAAAGGATTGGGACACCAAGATCTATGTCATAAGGGAAATGGCAAAATTAGCAGATATCCCTCCACCAACACTGTTTGGAAAACTGCTATCCTATGAGATGCAGTTGATGGTGAGAAAAGAAGAGGAGAAGTCTACAAGAAGTGAACATAAAGAAAGGACAGTGGCATTCAAGACAGAAGCCACCAGAAAATACAGAAGTAAGTCACCAACTCCACCTCCTAAAGTAGCTGAGACTGAGTCAGATGATTCAGAAAGCAGAAAGTCTGAAAGCAGTGAAAGTGATGAGGACTTTGCAGCATTCACAAGACACTTTCAAAAATTTCTAAAGAAGAAATAGTGGAGGTCAAAGCCATCCACTTCATAGGGCAAAGATGACTATTATCAGAACAAGAAGTCATCAAAGAAAGACAGGAAAAAGACCAAGTCAAGCAAAGCAACTTTATCAAAAATTGTTTGCTATTGCTGTAACAGACAAGAACATGTTATTGTTGACTGTCCTGAGAGAAGGAAAGAGTCTAATGATAAGAAAAACACTCAATTCAAGGGCAAGAAGGAAAAGTCTTTTGTTGCCAAGAAGGACAAAGGCTTGTCAGACATGTCTTCTTCAGAAACTGAGTCAGAAGTTGAAGCTTACATAGGACTATTTGCTGAAGAAGAGGAAGAAGAGTTCATCCAGATCATGAACTCCATATGTAACACCCCCTATCCGTCGCATAGCATTTAGCAGTAGGTCCGGCCGGGGCCCGACGCCATATACCACAGACAGACCGGGTGGTTACTCAATGGAAACCATCCAACTAATCATAACGTCCTACACAGAGCATTCTAGCGGAAGCAGTTTAAGTTGAAATAAAGAACCCAGCACTAAAGCATGAATGTCCATTAGAATAGCCAACCAGGAATGAAGCACATACACCAGTACTGGCCTTAAGGCCTTACAAAAAGGTTTATTTAATGTTACATGATTTACAAACCACGACACGCAGGCCGGTCACACATGAATAAAGCAGTAAACACTCCAGTTGGGCCTTCAAGGGCCAGCTTCGCAATTTGGGCTTTAGCCCGCTATTGACCGATTGGTCTAGCAGCACCTGCAAGCAACATAACCACCGCATGGTGGCAAACAAAAAGGCAACGGTCAGCAATGCTGACCAAATTATAACGATCCTGCCCCCAACTCGGGGCGACAATGCTCCTTCCCTGCAGTTTTATTAGCACAAGCGAGCAATATAATAGCATTCATTTCATCACAGGCATAGGCTCACAAGGCCACACACCCTGTGCACTCAGGGCACATTCTCAGTGAACCGGTCGATGTCACGTCAGTTAAAGCCATGGACATTCCGGACGCACCACCGCCACTTTGACGGCCAAACATATGAGCAATTTGTCTTCCCGGCATGGGTCACGTCAATTTAAGCCATTGACCGCCGAAGACTCCCATCTATGCCAACGGGAAGTGCCACGTAACCTTAGGTCTCTTTAACCCGAACGACATAGATATGGGTACGGTTCCATCTAACTCGTGCTCACGTCGCAATGACAATTTAAGCCATTTGCGCAGGTCAAACTTCTCCCGAGTCCCATTTTCGTCACACAATTTCACATAACTCGGTTATGTTCAAGTTGGCTCTCAGGCCTCCATTTTGGCAAGATCTCGTATCCGCCCAGTTTTCCGGGTGCACCTTTGGGTTAGTCCCCAAGGCTCCCTGCTGCAATCAGCCGCGTAGAAAACCCGAAAAACAAACCATAGCACAGAGTCTTCTCCGGCATTTATGCAATGCAACATCACCGATCCAGACCAACATGTCTGGGTAGGCTTCACACATCATGCCTATGTCCGTTCTCGCTTACGGACTCTAAACAACGGGGACTTCACATATCTACCCGAAGGAACGCCTCCAACTCTCCGCAAACTCGCGAGAGCGGGCTTCCTATGCAAAGAAAGAGAGCTACTCATGCTCAATATGAGGATCGTTACCCTTGCGTTCCTCTTTGGCGCCATGGAAAAGTAATCGGATGAAAACCACCGCACTAGTGTTGTCTTCGTGGATCCGGAGTCGGCTCGCGATTCGGAGCTCCGAAGCTCCTCCAATGGCGGGATCTAGCTCCTTCTTCCTCCCTTGGCTCTCCTCTCTCTCTAAGGTTTTAGAAAGATGAGAAGTTAAGAAAAGTAAGGGTTTTCCAAGTCCATTCACGGGTATATCCCTTCAGGAACAACCCCCAGCCGTTGGATCTTCAGTTAAAGAAATGAACGGCTTCGATTCGGGGCTGAAATGCCCAATCTGGACCGAACACGGCCTGACACATGCCCGTGTCCAGGGCCGTGTGCCTCATTCGCCGTCAAAATCGAATCACCTGGAACCTCACACGGGTATCGAACACGCCCGTGTTCGAGCTGACACGCCAGTGTTCCACCTGCACGGCCGTGTGGCCGGCCGTGTACCCCATCATTTTTCCCCAAAATCAACCCGAGCACTGCACGGGTTCTAGGACACGCTCGTGTCCTTGCCCATGTCACCTTGACACGCCTGGGCTCCAGGGCCGTGTACACGGTCTCCACACTCGACACGGCCTCGGACACGCCCGTGTCCTAGGCCGTGTGCCTTGTCTCGATGATCGTCGAGCAAGATTCGTCAACTTCCGGGACGAGTGTCGACACGGGTCGACACGCCCTGCGACACGCCCGTGTCACAGGCCGTGTGCCCACTCTCGACGCATCGTCGAGCGAATCTCGTCGACTCCCCGGGACGATCGTCGACACGGGTCGACACGCCCTGCGACACGCCCGTGTCGCAGGCCGTGTGCCCAGTCTCGACACAATGTCGAGACCAAAGTGTCGACTTCCCGTCTTAGTGTCGACACAGGCTTGACACGCCCTGGGACACGCCTATGTCACTGGCCGTGTGTCTGCAGCCAGAACTCAAACTGGCCCAAAACGTCCCCCTTTGCTCCTTTGAGTTTCGGGGCGTTACAACTCTCCCCCTCTTAAAAGAATTTCGCCCACGAAATTACATAACGGAAAGACATGTACAAAACCAAATTTTGTACCTGAGCGGAACAACTCCGGATACTCGTCAAGCATAGTCTGCTCTCGCTCCCAAGAGAGCTCCTCACGACCGCAATTGTCCCACCGGACCTTGACCATCCTGATCTCTTTATTGCGTAGCCGCTTGACCTTTGAGTCCTCAATACGCACGGGCTTGACCTTTGTCGTCAGCCCACTATCCACCGGCACTTGATCAACCGCGATAACTTGCGTAGGCTCTTGCACCGCCTTCCGAAGTACCGAAATATGGAATACATCGTGTAAACCACTAAGCTCCACTGAAAGCTTCAACCGATAGGCTGCTTCACCAACTCGCTCCAGAACCTCAAACGGTCCAAGGTACCTCGGGCTTAGCTTTTTCAATCGCCGCACCCGCGAGACACCCTTGAACAGCTTGATCTTTAAGTATACATAATCACCCACAGCGAACTCCACGTTCCTGTGCTTGGCATTATAGTACTTTGCTTGCCGGTCCTGAGCGATAAGCAACCTCTCACGAATGGTTCTCACCAAAGAAGTAGCATCATCCACTTCCGATCGCTTATACAACTTTGACTCACCCGTTTCTAACCAAGACAACGGCGTGCGACATTTCCTACCATATAGGGCCTCGAAAGGCGTCATCTGAATACTCGCTTGGTAGCTGTTGTTGTATGTGAACTCCACCAAATATAGGTGGTCTTCCCATTGCTTTCCAAAATCCAAGATACACATGCGAAGCATGTCTTCCATGGTTCTATTGACCCTCTCGGTCTGCCCATCCGTTTGCGGATGGAAGGCTGTGCTGAATTTCAGCTTTGTTCCCAACATTTGCTGCACCAGCCTCCAATCATTGGACGTGAACCGCCCATCTCGGTCACTCACGATGCTGCGGGGCACACCATGAAGTCGTACTATGTTATCCACATAAAGCTTTGCCAACTTCTCCACCGGATCATCCTTCCTATGCGGAATAAAATGCGACACCTTCGACAACTGATCTACGACCGCCCAAATGGCGTCGTTCTCCTTTTGCGACCTTGGCAAACTGTGCACAAAGTTCATAGAGCTGTCGTCGAATTTCCAATCCGGAATAGGCAAAGACTTAAGAGATCCTCCCGGCTTTTGGCACTCTGCCTTCACCAAGGTGCAAGTTCGGCACTTCGCTACGCATAGCGCCACACCTTTCTTCAAACCCGACCACCAAAACAGTTTCTTAACATCACGGTACATCTTTGTGCTCCCCGGGTGAATCGAGTACTTGGTATAGTGTGCCTCGTACAACAACTCCACCCGTAAATTGCCCACACTTGGGACGCACAGACGACCATCTTTCCAAAGCAATTCGTCCTCCACGACGAATTGGGAATTTGACCCATCCAGAGTCTCTACCACGGACTGCTTCATATGAGCATCCATATCCTAAGCCTGCCGAATACGATCAGCCAGGACATATTGGACTTCAGTCCAATTCAGAACTGCTTCAGCACTTGATTGCTTGTCCACATAAACAATCTCCAACGCCTCCAACTCTCGCACCAACCGCTCATCATGCATCGATAGCCAATTGGCTTGAGCTGGGGCTCGACGACTCACCGCGTCAGCAGCCGCATTCCCTTTATCAGGCGCGTAGTGGATCTTGAATGTATAGTCTCCCAAGAACTCCATCCACCTATGCTGCCGCAAAGTTAGATCCTTCTGACCAATCGATACTTCACGCTCTTGTGATCGGCGTAGATATCCATCGTCATACCGTACAAATAATGCCTCCACAGCTTCAAGGCTAAAACTCACGGCCACTAACAACAGGTCATGGACCGGATAGTTCCTCTCGTGCACTTTTGGCTGTCTCGCGCCATACGCTATTACACTTTTGTGTTGCAGTAGTACGCAACCCAACTCACTGCCCGAAGCATCGCTATTAAATCTCATAGCCTTCGGTCCCACTCGGCGAAATCAGCACTGGCGCCGTGGTCAACCGACATTACAACTCCTCAAAAGTTCGCGCACACTCCGGCGTCCAAAAAAACTTCTGCTCCTTCCTCGTCAAAGTAGTGAGGGGTAACGCTATCCGCGAGAAGTTCTCTACGAAGCGCCTGTATTAGACGGCAAGCCCCAGAAAACTCCGGACTTCCGCTACCGTACCGTATAAAGCTCAGGCCACTCCCGCATCGCAACAATCTTCGTCGGATCCACAGCAATACCCTCTCCACTTACTATATGCCCGAGGAACGCCACTGAGGATAGCCAAAACTCGCACTTCGAGAACTTGACATACAACTGATTTCTCCTTAGCGTCTCCAACACCAAATGAAGATGCCTGAAGTGATCTTCCTCACTTTGCGAGTACACCAAAATATCGTCGATGAAGACGATCACGAAATGGTCCAAGTACTCCCTGAAAGTCCTGTTCATCAAATCCATGAACACTGACGGCGCATTAGTCAGCCCAAACGGCATGACCCTAAACTCGTAGCGTCCGTATCCTGTACTGAATGTTATCTTAGGGATATCACTCTCCCTTAACTACTTTAGAGTACTCCGTTGGCCCGACCAACTGATAACAAAGATCATCGATCCTTGGGATTGGGTACTTGTTCTTTGCCGTCAACTTGTTGAGCTCCCGATAATTAATACATAGCCTCAAGCTTCCGTTCTTCTTCTTACTAAAGAGGGTCGGTGCGCTCCAAGGCGAAGGACTTGGACGCACATACCCTTGCTCCAACAACTTTTAGAAGTTGCACCTTCAGCTCCGCCATTTCCTTAGGCGCTAGCCGATATGGAGAGCGTGACACAGGCTTTGCACCTGGTACTAGCTCAAACATGAAATCTATCTCCTATCGAGGCGGGGCTCCAGGAAGATCTCTAGGGAACACATCAGGGTATTCCGATACCACTGAAATACAATCCAATGTGGGCTTCGGCTTTGCAACCTCCACTAGTGTAAAGAACAGTTCTGCTCCGGCACGAACCGCCTTCACCACCTTAAGAGCAGACGCCAACGTCTTGCTCGACCTCTTCTATCCCGTAAAGGTCATCTCACGACTTGCTCCCAGCTTGACTTCCTTGCTACCGCATCTATATTGGCTTGCTGCTCCGAGAGCCAGTCCATACCAAATATAACGTCGAACTCCACCAACGGAAGTAACGACGCTTGCAAATCGAACTCCTGATTCCCAATCCAAAACTAAGCGCAACAACGTCTACCCGCGCACAATGAGCACCATTAGACTATAACGCATCCAATTTGTCTTTTACCATCGAAGGAGGTACTCTGACGCACAATATAATTCCTAATAAAGAAATGCGAAGCTCCCTAAATGAACGGTGCTCTCGCAGATAAAGTAAAGTCGCAACAAACCTTAGCACAAATAGTTCTAAGCTAACATGCATAAGGGCGACAAGTGTTTAAGGCAAAACTATCTTTAAACCATACCTGTCGTCACGACGGCGTGCTTCCTCCAGGGCTTTCGGCACTCACGAGCATAATGCCCCGGCTCCCCACAGTTGAAACATGTGCCCGGGGTCTGACTCGTAGTCGCCCCAGAAGCACTAGAAGGAGCTGAACCCGAAGTCCTATGCTTCTTATACCATTTAAGATATACAGACTTTGAGGTGTTCGGCACTTTGAATGTCGTTTCCTTTGCACTAACATCCTTGACTGCTCCTGACATAGTTTTCTTACCCTTCTGAGCACCATTCCAACAGTCTCGGGCAAAGTGCCCTTTCTTTCCACAAGTATGACAAGTGTAAGTAGCTTTACTAGTCGATTTCATAGCCCCTTTCTCCAGCATTCTGCCGGATGCAGCTCTTATGGGGTTTGTATAGTTCGATACCATGGTCGCTGGCATCGGGAGGGTCTTCCTCAGATCTGCCTCCAAAGATCTAGCTGATTCCACCAAGGCTCGGAATCCCAATAACTTTGGTCCTAGCAGTAGAACTCGTAACTCGGCACGCAGGCCATTATAAAATCTATCGGCTGTAGCTTGTTCGTTATCCAACTCGAAGCATGGGTAGAGACTTATCAGAAGAAATGTTTGCAAATATTCCTCAACTGTGTGCGCTCCCTGCACTAAATGCATATTCAACTGCTGCCCCAATGGTCTACCAAAGGTCATCTGCTGCATCACGCCCACCGGCGTTGAAGCCACAACAGGGGCGCAGGGTTGTACATTTCCTCCAAGCTGTGCACCCGTCACAGCGAACACCGCTTCTACGATCCTTCTAACGGTTTCATACGAAGGAGGAGGCTCAAACACCTCACCGGGTGCACTATGCTCCTCAGAAACCGGACATTCTGGCTGTCCATCACCGCTTCTGGTCACCTATAGTGGTACAAAACACTGTTAAGCGACCAAATAAAATTGTGAATAGCAATTATAGGAACACGCAGGTTCCTCAAACACGAGTATTTTCATTCCTAAGTGGACATTCATGGGTTCTTTTTACTGTTATTACGATGACGCACACAATGTGCTCACCACCCCTTAAAAAGAATTCGTCCACGAATTCCCTTAAGCCCGACCAAAACCAGTAGTCTGATACCAAATTGTAACACCCCATATCCGTGGCATAGCATATAGCAGTAGGTCCGGCCGGGGCCCGACGCCATATACCACAGACAGACCGGGTGGTTACTCAATGGAAACCATCCAACTAATCATAACGTCCTACACAGAGCATTCTAGCGGAAGCAGTTTAAGTTGAAATAAAGAACCCAGCACTAAAGCATGAATGTCTACTAGAATAGCCAACCAGGAATGAAGCACATACACCAGTACTGGACTTAAGGCCTTACAAAAAGATTTACTTAATGTTACATGATTTACAAACCACGGCACGCAGGCCGGTCACACATAAATAAAGCAGTAAACACTCCAATTGGGCCTTCAAGGGCCGGCTTCACAATTTGGGCTTTAGCCCGCTATTGACCGCTTGGTCCAGCAGCACCTGCAAGCAACATAACCACCGCACGGTGGCAAACAAAAAGGCATCGGTCAGCAATGCTGACCAAATTATAACGATCTCGCCCCCAACTCGGGGCGGCAATGCTCCTTCCCTGCAGTTTTATTAACACAAGCGAGCAATATAATAGCATTCATTTCATCACAGGCGTAGGCTCACAAGGCCACACACTCCGTGCACTCAGGGCACATTCTCGGTGAACCGGTCGATGTCACGTCAGTTAAAGCCATGGACATTCCGGACGTACCACCGCCACTTTGACGGCCAAACATAAGAGCAATTTGTCTTCCCGGCATGGGTCACGTCAATTTAAGTCATTGACCGCCGAAGACTCTCATCTATGTCAACGGCAAGTGCCACATAACCTTAGGTCTCTTTAACCCGAACGACATAGATATGGGTACGGTTCCATCTAACCCGTGCTCACGTCGCAACGACAATTTAAGCCATTTGCGCAGGTCAAACTTCTCCTGAGTCCCATTTTCGTCACACAATTTCACATAACTCGGTTATGTTCAAGTTGGCTCTCAGGCCTCCATGTTGGCAAGATCTCTTATCCGCCCAGTTTTCCGGGTGCAACTTTGGGTTAGTCCCCAAGGCTCCCTACTGCAATCTACCGCGTAGAAAACCCGAAAAACAAACCATAGCACGGAGTCTTCTCCGGCATTTATGCAATGCAACATCACCGATCCAGACCAACATGTCCGGGTAGGCTTCACACATCATGCCTATGTCCGTTCTCGCTTACGGATTCTAAACAACGGGGACTTCACATATCTACCCGAAGGAACGCCTCCAACTCTCCGCAAACTCGCGAGAGCGGGCTTCCTATGCAAAGAAAGAGAGCTACTCATGCTCAAGATGAGGATCGTTACCCTTGCGTTCCTCTTTGGCGACATGGAAAAGTAATCGGATGAAAACCACCGCACTAGCGTTGCCTCCGTGGATCCGGAGTCGGCTCGCGATTCGGAGCTCCGAAGCTCCTCCAATGGCGGGATCTAGCTCCTTCTTCCTCCCTTGGCTCTCCTCTCTCTCTAAGGTTTTAGAAAGATGAGAAGTTAAGAAAAGTAAGGGTTTTCCAAGTCCATTCACGGGTATATCCTTCAGGAACAACCCCCAGCCGTTGGATCTTCAGTTAAAGAAATGAACGGCTTCGATTCGGGGCTGAAATGCCCAATCTGGACCGAACACGGCCTGGCACACGCCCGTGTCCAGGGCCGTGTGCCTCATTCGCCGTCAAAATCGAATCACCTGGAACCTCACACGGGTATCGAACACGCCCGTGTTCGAGCTGACACGCCCGTGTTCCACCTGACACGGCCGTGTTGGGTACATTCATCTAAATGTACCTGATTTGAAGAATCCTCACCCAACTCAATGATATACATCAAAATGTATTTGATGTGTTTTGAGTTACCTTGTGCAGGCTAAGTATTTGCAGGAAAGATGTTAAAGTTTCTAAGTCCATGTGTCGACACCCAGAGGGAAAGTGTCGACACTTAAGAAGACTTGTGTCGACACCTAGGCAAGCAGTGTCGACACTTGGAGTCATTGTGTCGACACCAGGGATGCTGAGTCGACACCAGACAGAAAGTGTCGACACAAGGAGCTGTGTCGACACTCAATGAAGAAGAGTGCAGTGAAGCTGTGTAGACACTTAGCAGTTGTGTCGACACCCAGAAAAACTGTGCCTACACCAGAAAGTGTCGACACTTGGAGGCTGTGTCGACACTCAGCAAAAGTCAGCTGAAACTAGTACAAGTGTCGCACCAGAGAACATGTGTCGACACTCAACAGAAGAGTCAAATTTGAAGCAAGTGTCGACACCCAGATAATGTGTCGACACTCAACAGAAGTCAACACTTGAAGTAAGTGTCGACAAACAGAACAATGTCAACACTTAGCTGAAGACTCAACACTTGAAGAAAGTGTCGACACAAGGAGCTGTGTCGACACTTAGCAAAGATCAGCAAAGTTCAACAAAATATTCTAAGTACAAGTGTCGACACTAAGGAATGTGTCGACACACATCAGCCAGAGTCTCGACTGAAGAAGAATGTGTCGACACCCAAGCAATGTGTCGACACTCAACAAGTATCAACACTGAAGATATGTGTCGACACCAAGAAACAGTGTCGACACTTGACAGATACAACACATGAAGATGTGTAGACACAAAGAAGATGTGTCGACACTTAAAAGAATTCAGCAAGATACTGAAGTACAAGTACTTGTGTCGACACTCAATTTTAGTGTCGACACATGAAGAAGAAGTAGTGTCGAGAGACAAAATCTACAACACAAGGAGTTGTGTCGACACCTTATAGACTAGTGTCGACACTTAAACAACATGTGTCGACACTTGGTCTATAAGTGTCGACACTTAAAGACAGACAGTCTCGACACTTAAAGACAGTTACTGAATTTTCAAGAACTGACTGGATGACTTGACAGCTGCCATTCCATCCGGTCTACAACACCTGTCAGAGTTGTCAAAATTCAGTTATGGACCGGACCAGCCGGTTACCATGAAGAAGGCCTATAAATAGGCTTATATAGTCTACAGAAGCTGTGGCTGAAGAGAAAAAAATTCAGATCAAGTGATTGTCTAAATAAGATCTAGCTATCAAGTGAAGATCAAAGAAGTTGGAGAGAGAGAGAGCTCCATCCAAGAAATCAGCTGTTGGAACCAGGCTGAGAAGAAGGGTTCAGATTCACTCTGAATCTTAAGTGGCAGAGATCAAGGATCAACTACAGAAGGAGTCAATCTTATTGAGTTCTACTTTCAAGAAGCTTTGAAGAAAGCTAAGTCAGATTGATTTCAGCTGAGTTCTTCCAAGAACTCATCAATAAACTCACAACTCTTCTCTCTCTATTTTCTGAGTTGTTGAGTCACAAGTTTATATTCATTTTATCTTGTAGGATCCTTTGGATCTGAGTCTTGTATGCCTGTAATTATAAAGGCTGAGTGTAAGGCTTGAGAGCCTGAGTGTAGGAGATTGAAATCTCTGAGTGTAGGCCTTGGTGGCTGAGTATAGGCCTTGGTGGCTGAGTGTAGGCCTTTGTGGCTGAGTGTAGGCTTTGTGAAGAAGCTGAGTTGTAGGGCCTTGGGCCTGAGGTGTAGGAACCAGTTTTGGGTTCTGAGATGGTGAAGAAGTTTTGCCGAATCTAGTACACTGCTAGATAGGCGAAGGGGGAAAGTGGATGTACCCAAACCTTGGGGAACCACTATAAAACTGTGTGTCTTCTGTGTGCTGTGGTTTGCTGTGAATGCTATGTGATTGCTGTGCAATAGTAGTTTAAATTTTGTGTTAAAAACTGATTGCTGCCATAAAAAGTTAAACAGAATTTGGTCACCTATTCACCCCCCCCCCCTCTAGGTGTTTAGGTACTATATCTTTCAAGTGGTATCAGAGGGAGGTTCTCAAAAAGCGACATAACTGTCTGAGTAGATCCTGTTGGCAGATTCAGTCTAAGTCAATAACAGAATCAAGAAAATCAAGAACTATGGTTCCACTAAAATCACAAGGAATTGGATCCATGAAGCTACTTATATGTAGGAAAGAAATCTTTGGGATCTGAAAGGAAAGGGTGAGACTCTTTATGGAAGCTTCAGACCCCTAGGATTTATATCACAGTAAAGGAAGGGCCATATGTGCCCATGAAGGTGTCAATATTAGATGCAACTCAGAGAACACCAAAGGATTTCTCTGAAATGACAAAGGATGAGATTGTTCTAGCCACCATGGACAAAATGGCTCAAAACATTATAGTGAGTGTCATAGATGATGCAACTTTTCAGAATCTAATACACTGTAAGACACCAAAGAGATGTGGGATACTCTTATTGTGTATATGGAGGGTTCTGAAGAAATCAGGCAAGACAGAAAATCCTTGCTAAATCAAGAGTATGAAAGTTTTAGACAAGGAAAGGGGGATAGCATAACTGAGTGCTATAAGAAGTTCTACAGAATAGTGAATGAACTCATGTCCTATGGCAGAAAGTTCAGTAATTATGAACTCAATGACAAGTTTCTAAGGTCTCTAACTAAAGATTGGGACACCAAGATCTGTGCCATCAGGGAAATGGCAAAGTGGGAGAAATTCCTCCACCATACTGTTTTGGCAAACTGCTGTCCTATGAAATGCAGTTGCTGGTGAGGAAAGAAGAGGAGAAATCCACAAGAAATGAACACAAGGAAAGAACAGTGGCCTTTAAATCAGAAGCCCCCAGAAAGTACAGAGGTAAGTCACCTACTCCACCTCCAAAGGTTGTTGAATCTGAGTCAGATGAGTCAGTCAGCACAAAATCTGAAAGCTGTGAAAGTGATGAGGACTTTGCTGCCTTCACAAGACATTTTCAGAAATTCTTAAAGAAGAAACAGTGGAGGACAAGACCTTCTACATCACAGGGAAAGGAAGACTTTTATCAGAATAAAAAGGCTTCAAAGAAGGACAGGAAAAAGACTAAGTCTAGCAAGGCAACTCTTTCAAAAATAGTTTGCTATTGCTGTAATAGACAAGGTCATGTTGTTGCTGATTGTCCAGAAAAAAGAAAGGAGTCTAGTGACAAGAAGAAGACTCATTTCAAAGGCAAGAAAGAAAAGTCATTGTTGCCAAAAAGTAGAAGACTCTGTCAGATATTTCTTCATCAGAAACTGAGTCAGATGTTGAGGCATATATAGGGCTGTTTGCTGAAGAAGAAGAAGAAGAGTTCATGCAGATTATGGATTCTATATATGAACAAGAAGACAGTCAATGCCAAGGGCTAATGGCATTACAGAAAGTGACAAAATCCTGGAGCAGCCAGGACCTAGTAAGGTACAACATTGTTCTTCCAGTTCAGTTTCTTGTGCCAGTACAGAATCAGATTCATCTTCATCAAGTGATGAGAGTGTATCTGAGTCTGAAGAAGATATTCATCAGCTGATAGATGAATATAAGTTCTGTTGCAAGCTTATAAGAAGAGCAAGTCCCTAGCCAAAAGTCAGGCAAAGGAAATTGCTAATCTCAAAGCTATGGCAACTGATTCTGAGAAATTGTTTGATCAAAAGCTAAATGAGATAGCCAGACTGAAGCACATAACTGTGATTCAGATGGGGACTATCACATATAAGAATGATCAAATCAAGAGTCTGGAGATTAATCTTCAGAAGGAGAAGATCTAGTTGCTAGGTTTTCTAAACCTAAGTCAGTTCTACCTTTAATTGATGAATTTGTTCATCACAAAGGTAAAGCTGGACTAGGTTTTACTAAACCTGCAAGGACTGTCCAGTCCAAGTTCAAGGGCAAAGCCCCAACACTCAACAAGCCAGCTGTGATAAAACAGCTAAGACTGTA
This sequence comes from Platanthera guangdongensis, assembly GCA_039583875.1. Lineage (NCBI taxonomy): Eukaryota > Viridiplantae > Streptophyta > Magnoliopsida > Asparagales > Orchidaceae > Platanthera > Platanthera guangdongensis. The sequence continues at coordinate 139,780,850 of CM077160.1, read as the reverse complement.
CCTAAGCAAAGGTACAATAAGTTTGAGTGTTGGTGTTGTGGCAAGATAGGCCACTTTGCAATGGACTGTTGGCACAATGCTAGTGCCAAAGTGTGTAGCAAACTGCCTATTGGAAAACCAGTAGGTAGCTTTGTCAGGATGCAAACTAACAAGTACCAAGGACCCAAGAATTCTTTGGGTTCTAAGGTTCACTAATCTGTTTTGCAGGTGAGTCCAAGTGGCCATGCCCCAATATGGTACTTGGACAGTGGATGTTCCAGACATATGACTGGAACAAGGGGTTACTAAAGGACTATATACCCATCAAGGATGGTCCAAAAGTCACCTTTGGTGGTTCTGAAAAGGGATCATCAAGGGTTTTGTAACATATCTAACTCCTTTATTACAATTACTCAAGTGGCTTATGTTAAAGTTTGAAACATAACCTTATTAGTATAAGTCAATTGAGTGATGTAGGATATGACATCTCATTTGTGAAAATGGTTGTCATATCAGGAGGTCAACTGATCAAGAGATCATTTTGACTGGTTATAGAAAGGGAATGTCTACTGCTTAGACATTATGGTTGAGAACAATGGTTCTCCAGTGTGTCTTGTAGCTGATGAGACAGTCTCTCATTGTGTCAAATGGCACAAGAGGCTAGCCCATCTAACTACAAGACAATTGGCAAACTCTTTAGCAAAGAGTTAGTGAGGAATGGTCCTCAAGTTAAGTGTGTTAAAGATGGTATTTGCTCAGCTTGTCAAAGAGCAAGCAGACTAGATCCACCTTTAGAAGCATAGAAAACAAAGATGCTGTGAGGTGTTTTATACCTCTTGCATATGGATCTCTTTGGTCCAATGCCAGTTCACAGCCTAGGTAGGAAAGGTCTATACCTTTGTAGTTGTAGATGACTACTCAAGGTTTTCCTGGGTGTTCTTCTTAAGACAGAAATCTGAAACACCTAGTGTCTTCTATAGCTTTGTCAAGCAAATTCAGAATGAACTAGACAGTACAGTGGTCAGATTAGAAGTGACCATGGTACTGAATTTCAGTCTGATAGGTATGACAAAACTATGTGAAGACTTTGGGATATTTCAAGATTTTTCTTCACCTAGAACACCTCAGCAAAATGGCATTGCTGAGAGGAAGAATAGAACCTTGATTGAGGCAGGTAGAACCCTATTAAGTGATACATCACTACCAGAATATTTCTGGCTGAAGCAGTTAATACTGCATGTCATGTTATTAATAGGGCTACCATTATAAAGGTCCTCAACAAGACCCCCTATGAGGTTGTGAAAGGCAGGAAACCAAACCTATCCTACTTCAGGATCTTTGGTCGTAAGTGCTTCATACTTAACAATGGAAAGTCTTACTTGACTAAGTTTGCTGTCAAGTCCCAAGAGGGAATTTTTTTTGGGTACAACAACAATAGTAAGGCTTATAGAGTCTACAACTTGTCTACTCAAGTTGTAGAAGAGACTGTACATGTAGTATTTGATGAAACTAGGCTTATTAACTATGAGTTGTCTAGTAGTGTATGCAGCCCCACAGGTTTAACAAAGAAGATGGACAAGCTCACTCTAGAAGAAGAATCTACTGCAAGACAGCAAGTAGAAGATAGTAGCTGTTGTCCAGGGGAGTACTACATGTACCAATATGCAGAAGAAGTACAAGGAGTGCAGCAAGATGAAGGAACTGAAGTGCTTCAACCAGAAGTTAGGATGCCTCCAGCCTATAGGCATCTTAGAGATCATCCATTAGAGCAGATCATTGGTGATCCAAGACAAGGGTACAAACAAGGAGCAGAAATCTGAATACAGCAATCTACTCAGTTTTCTATCTCAAGTTGAACCAAAGAAGTTTGAAGAAGCCATTCTAGATCCACAATGGACTGAAGCAATGCAAGAAGAGCTGAATCAGTTCAAGAGGTGCAAGGTTTGGGAACTTGTTCCTAAACCTAAAGACCACAATATAATAGGAACCAAGTGGATCTACAGGAATAAGATGGATGAACATGGAGTCATCATTAAGAATAAAGCAAGATTAGTTGCTAAAGGATATAGGCAGGAAGAAGGTATTGACTTTGATCAAACCTTTGCTCCAGTAGCCAGACTGGAAGCCATAAGGATGTTCCTGGCCTATGCAACTTTTCAAGGATTCAAAGTTTACCAAATGGATGTCAAGTCAGCATTTTTGAATGGTAATCTTAAAGAGGAAGTCTATGTGGAACAGCCATCAGGTTTTGTTGATTCAACTCTACCTAATCATGTCTATAGACTTAGGAAAGCATTGTATGGGTTAAAGCAAGCCCCTAGGGCTTGGTATGAAACCATGTCTAGTTTCCTCATTGAGAATAAGTTCACAAGGGGGAAAATAGACAAGACCCTATTCCTTAGGGAATCTAGAGGCAAAGTAATACTAGTCCAAATATATGTAGATGACATTATATTTGGGTCTACTGAAAGTAGCCTTTGCAAAAAGTTTGCAAAGCTAATGCAAGGTCAATTTGAGATGAGTAGTATGGGAGAGCTAAAGTTATTCTTGGGTCTCCAAGTAAGACAGACTGAGAGTGGTTTATCCATATGCCAGTCCAAGTTCACCCTAGAACTCATAAGGAAGTATGGTATGGATTCATCCAGCACCATGAAGACTCCTATGGGGTCAAGTATGTCTCTTAGCAAGGATGATGCAGGAAAGCCTGTAGATGAAACCTTGTATAGAGGGATAGTTGGCTCCCTATTATATTTGACTGCAAGTAGACCAAATATCATGTATGCTACATGTGTCTGTGCAAGGTATCAAGCCTGCCCTAAAGAGTCTCATTTGACAGCAGTCAAAAGAATATTGAGATATCTAAAGGGCACTCCTTATCTAGGCCTCTGGTACCCTAGGAATGGGATTTTGATCTAACAGGTTATTCAGATGCAGACTTTGCAGGATGCAAAGAAGATAGAAAAAACACTACTGAAACCTGTCAATTCCTAGGTGGAAGACTAATTTCATGGAGTAGCAAGAAGCAAACAAGTGTGGCTATCTCCACTGCAGAATCAGAATATGTGGCTGCAGGAAGTTGCTGTGCTCAACTTCTGTGGATACAACATCACCTTGAGGACTATGGAATTCAGGTAAGTAGAACTCCACTCTTTTGTGATTCTACTAGTGATATTTCAATAGCCAATAATCATGTATCCCATAGTAGAACAAAACACATTGAAATTAAATATCATTTTCTTAGGGAGCATGTAGAAAGAGAAGATATTTTACTGAATATGTTAGAACAGATAATCAACTAGCTGATATGTATACTAAGCCCCTAGAAGAAACTAAGTTCAATAGGTTTAAAATTGAACTAGGTATGATAAACTTAGAGTAAGTTTACAGAATTGGAAATGGCTAAGTAAAAAGGTGTCGACACATAGAGATTTCTGTGTCGACACAGTAAGTAGGTGTCGACACTTCAGGAAAAAGGTGTCGACACAACTAGGAAGTTGGTGTCGACACTTCAGAATATTAGTGTCGACACATGACAAGTAGGTGTCGACACATCCAAAGTGGTGTCGACACTTAAGTTTTACTCAGTATTTCTAAGTAAAGTCTCGACTAATGTCGAGTTGAGTGGTGTCGACACATAAACAAGTGTCGACACATATAATCTGTTGACTAAACTTGTGTCGACACATATGTGTCAGACATTATAAGTCAGTGTCGACACTATTGCAGTTGTCGACACAATTTAAGTTAGCTGCCCGCCTTTTCATCTTCAAACCTAGAAAGGTATAAATAGGATTTTGCCTTAGTTTGTCGACGCCACTTTCAAAAGTTTCGAGACCAAAACTTCTGTGTCGACACCTCTCTTCTCTCAAGTCAAATTCTTCAAACCCTAATGGCGCCAAAGCTTGAGGAGAATGTCAACGAAGGATACGAACTGGTGCGCGACGCATTTGGGATGCTGACTGGAAATCAAGAACGTGATAACCCTAGTTGCAGACTCAGAGTTAGAATATCTTGTTTCAGAGCCTACAAAGATCTGGAAGAAGGAAGTCTTGGAATTTCTCAATGGAGCTAAGGTAGATGAAACTGGATTCAAGATCAAATCCAGAGTCCATGGTGAGAAGGTGAAGGTATCACCTAAGAGCTTGAAGAAGATTCTACAGCTACCAAGAACTAAGGAAGAGGATGAAGTAACTGCTTCTAAGACAAGAGAAGCATTGACATGGTGTGGTCTAGATTCTAAGATGAAGATTGGTTCAGTTTTCAATAGAAAAGGCATGAACAGCCAAGGAAAATTCATGTCTGAGATTGTTGGAAAAGTAATAGTATGCAAACCTGGAGGGCATGATAGAGTATCATGCCCATATGTTCAGTATAATGACAAGGATCATCTTCACTTTGAAAATAGATTGTCTGTTATCATCTTTGAAAGATGAAGGAAAGCTTGAAGAAGCCCAATTGGGCAGGATCATAAGTCTATACCTAGCTGGTACCATACCAAGGTTATGCAACAAGCTGCTGGAAGCAAAATCAATCACATGAGAAAATGGATATGAGATTTTCTCTAGATGGGACAGGGTGTTGTCTAAAGAGATGTCAACCCCTGAGAAGATAGTTCCTGAGAAGTATCACCTCCAAAGAAGAAGAGGAAACTGCTCCAGTGGCTCAAGTGTCCACTAGCAGCTCTAAAGTGAAGAGCAAGTGGTTTTTACACCAGATGAGAAGAGGAAGGAACTACTATAAAGTCTCCTGCTCCTCAATATGTTGCTGAGATCCAGGGGGAGCTACCTCAAGCTAGCCCCATACACAGGATCACATCCAGGGGGAGTCTCTAGTTGTAGAAGAACCAACTACACTAAAAGTGAGCAAGCACCAACACAATACTAGAGGTAATCACTGAACTAAATGCTTTAGATTTTCCTATAGAGGATACTGATTTGACTGATGTTCATCAGCAAACTCAGCTGGATAGCCAAGTCCCAGATGCTGTCATGGAAGACACATCTGTTGAAGTTGTAGTTACTGATCTAGTGGTTGAAGAGCCAAGACTTTCTCCAGCTCATTCACCCCAAGAATTTACAATAGAAGATTTATTCCTAAATCTGGATCAACAAGACTTTGACAAGGACACTCTGCTGCTGAGTGGAGAATGCTCCAGTTGAGGGGAGCAAGTAGTTGTCATGTTGCAGAACCTGAGAAGGCCCTAGCTGTGCAGAAGGACCCCCCAAGCCCTAAGGAGATGGTAGAAATTGCTAGCTCCTCAGCTTCTGAAGATGAGGAGACAGCAAGAGCTAAGAAAAAAATTTTATGTATTCAAGAAGGAGTCAGAGTTATAAGAAAGCCTTACAATCTATTGCACCATAGCCTATATCACTGTCAGCACCAACTATTGATTATAGTGCACTGATGGTTGCTATGCAGATTAAACTGGATGAACACAGGAAGGCCATTGAGAATATGTGGATGAAGGGCAGAAATCATTGTAATTTGATTGGCCCAGGACATAAAGTCATAAGATTTGAGATGAATCTTAATAAGAAGGAGATGACAGACTGCTTCCACAAGGGGGAATGCAGTAGTGTACTTGGCAACTCATCAAGAGAAAATAAAGGCTTAAGTAGATGTCATAGCACTGAAGCAGGGATATGTTCTAGAAAATCAAATCAAATGAATGACAATTTGACAGCATCTCACAATGTTATTGTCACAGAATGAAGAACATAGCTGCTGGACCTTCTACCTCTACTGCTACTGTTAAAGCTGAATTTGACAAAGTATTCCAGGAAGAAATCACTGCTGTTAAGACTGCCATTCAAGATCTCAAAAGATCATAACTGACAAACTCCAAGGTTAAAACCTTTCTTTAAAGATGGAGTTAATTATTTGGATAATCAAGTCAGATTTAAAAGATGATATCAGAGATCATATAAAAGAGAAGTCATAAAGGGGGAGAGGGTTTTAGTCAAAGCTAGCTCTGATCATGCCAAGTGGATATCTAATTCCATCAGAGCTACACTGGGTTATCCTCCTCTTTGTGATGATGACAATGTTGCTGAATCGGATTCATCCTGCATATTTAAGAGGGGAGCAACCAGAAGTGCTCAAGTTATCTACCCTCCTCCAGATTTGACATGATTCATGCTGACATACAGTCCATGTATAGCCCACCTGGGGGTAAGGACAATGTAATTATTGAGAAAGTTGTTCAGCCTATATCTGAAGCTATGCAAGAAGCACTGCAGAAAGAAGAAGAGACTAGATTGTCTAAGAAGAGGTTCAGGGAGCAAGCTGAACAAAGATCTGACTTTGAGCAGTGGAGCCTCACCTCAAGAATATTATTTTGACTGCCTGGAAAGCTGCAAAGATAATGTGCATGACAGGAATAAATGGTTTTCTGAGGCTGAATGCAGAAAACATGAGATCAGGCAGGAGGAATAGTCCAGTATAGAAGAAAGGCCAAGATGGGAAAGCTACCTCCTACTGCTTAGGAGCCTAGCAAGTACTTTCCTAAGCCTTATCATTATTTTGAAAGGCAAAAGATTAAGCTGAGGAACTTAAGAAGAAAGATCTGAAGGCAAGAGGCCTGCTGATGCTGAAGTTGCTGTAGCTCCTGTTCAAGCCAAAGTTCAAGCTGGAAAGGAATAGTGATTAAGGAGCCAGAACAGAAATAGAATAGAATTTTCTTAAAGTTTACTTTGTAATCTTTTTGATGTAAAACATTCTGTAAACTTTTTGAAATATGTATATGACAAAGTATTGGAACAATGTGTTGTGTAATAAATTTACTATGTGTTAAATTTATTTCATAATTGTTCTGTGATGCAATCTATGTGTACATGTTTGTTTCATACATGTTTTATGTTGCCCTGATTTATAATCCTGCTTCACATCATTTTGTAATTTATTATGAATGGTGTATATCATTGACTAAGGGTTATGACTTCTCCAAATAGGGGGATTGTTGGGTACATTGGTCTAAATGTACCTGATTTGAATAAGCCTCACCCAACTCAATGATATACATCAAAATGTATTTGATGTGTTTTGAGTTACCTTGTGCAGGCTAAGTATTTGCAGGAAAGATGTTAAAGTTTCTAAGTCCATGTGTCGACACCCAGAGGGAAAGTGTCGACACTTAAGAAGACTTGTGTCGACACCTAGGCAAGCAGTGTCGACACTTGGAGTCATTGTGTCGACACCAGGGATGCTGAGTCGACACCAGACAGAAAGTGTCGACACAAGGAGTTGTGTCGACACTCAATGAAGAAGAGTGCAGTGAAGCTGTGTCGACACTTAGCAGTTGTGTCGACACCCAGAAAAACTGTGTCTACACCAGAAAGTGTCGACACTTGGAGCTGTGTCGACACTCAGCAAAAGTCAGTGAACCTAAGTACAAGTGTCGACACCCAGAACAATGTGTCGACACTCAACAGAAGAGTCAACTTGAAGCAAGTGTCGACACCCAGAATAATGTGTCGACACTCACAGAAGAGTCAACACTTGAAGTAAGTGTCGACACCCAGAACAATGTGTCGACACTTAGCTGAAGACTCAACACTTGAAGAAAGTATCGACACAAGGAGCTGTGTCGACATTTAGCAAAGATCAGCAAAGTTCAACAAAATATTCTAAGTATAAGTATCGACACTAAAGGAATGTGTCGACACACAGCCAGAGTCTCGACTGAAGAAAAAGTGTCGACACCCAAAGCAATGTGTCGACACTCAACAAGTATCAACACTGAAGACATGTGTCGACACCAAGAAGCAGTGTCGACACTTGACAGATACAACACATGAAGATGTGTCGACACAAAGGAGATGTGTCAGCACTTAAAAGAATTCAGCAAGATACTAAAGTACAAGTACTTGTGTCGACACTCAATTTCAGTGTCGACACATGAAGAATAAGTAGTGTCGAGATACAAAATCTACAACACAAGGAGTTGTGTCGACGCCTTGTAGACTAGTGTCGACACTTAGATAACATGTGTCGACACTTGGTCTATAAGTGTCGACACTTAAAGACAGACAGTCTCGACACTTAAAGACAGTTACAGAATTTTCAAGAACTGACTGAATGACTTGACAGCTGTCATTCCAGCCGGTCTACAGCACCTGTCAGAGTTGTCAGAATTCAGTTATGGACCGGACCAGCCGGTTACCATGAAGAAGGCCTATAAATAGGCTTATACAGTCTACAGAAGCTGTGGCTGAAGAGAAAAAAATTCAGATCAAGTGATTGTCTAAAGAAGATCTAGCTATCAAGTGAAGATCTAAGAAGTTGGAGAGAGAGAGCTCCATCCAAGAAATCAGCTGTTGGAACCAGGCTGAGAAGAAGGGTTCAGATTCACTCTGAATCTTAAGTGGCAGAGATCAAGGATCAACTGCAGAATAAGTCAATCTTATTGAGTTCTACTTTCAAGAAGCTTTGAAGAAAGCTAAGTCAGATTGATTTCAGCTGAGTTCTTCCAAGAACTCATCAAGAAACTCACAACTCTTCTCTCTCTATTTTCTGAGTTGTTGAGTCACAAGTTTGTATTCATTTTATCTTGTAGGATCCTTTGGATCTGAGTCTTGTAAGCCTGTAAATATAAAGGCTGAGTGTAGGGCTTGAGAGCCTGAGTGTAGGAGATTGAAATCTCTGAGTGTAGGCCTTGGTGGCTGAGTGTAGGCCTTGGTGGCTGAGTGTAGGCCTTTATAGCTGAGTGTAGGCTTTGTGAAGAAGTTGAGTTGTAGGGCCTTGGGCCTGAGGTGTAGGAACCAGTTTTGGGTTCTGAGATAGTGGAGAAGTTTGGACGAATCTAGTATACTGCTAGATAGGCGAAGGGGGAAAGTGGATGTACCCAAACCTTGGGGAACCACTATAAAACTGTGTGTCTTCTGTGTGTTGTGGTTTGCTGTGAATGTTGTGTGATTGCTGTGCAATAGTAGTTTAAATTCTGTGTTAAAAACTGATTGCTGTCATAAAAAGTTAAAAAGAATTTGGTCACCTATTCACCCCCCCCCCCCCTCTAAGTGTTTAGGTACTATATCTTTCAGGCTGTGTGGTCGGCCGTGTACCCCATCATTTTTCCCCAAAATCAACCCGAGCACTACACGGGTTCTAGGATACGCCTGTGTCCTTGCCCGTGTCACCTTGACACGCCTGGGCTCCAGGGCCGTGTACACGGTCTCCACACTCGACACGGCCTCGGACACGCCCGTGTCCTAGGCCGTGTGCCTTGTCTCAACGATCGTCGAGCAAGATTCGTCGACTTCCGGGACGAGTGTCGACACGGGTCGACATGCCCTGCGACACACCCGTGTCGCAGGCCGTGTGCCCACTCTCGACGCATCGTCGAGCGAATCTCGTCGACTCCCCGGGACGATCGTCGACACGGGTCGACACGCCCTGCGACACGCCCGTATCGCAGGCCGTGTGCCCAGTCTCGACACAATGTCGAGACCAAAGTGTCGACTTCCCGTCTTAGTGTCGACACGGGCTTGACACGCCCTGGGACATGCCTGTGTCCCTGGCCGTGTGCCTGCAGCCAGAACTCAAACTGGCCCAAAACGTCCCCATTTGCTCCTTTGAGTTTCGGGGCGTTACAACCAGCTCAATTGGTGATGAGAGTTGAAAGAACTCCATAGTTAAGCGTGCTTGTGCGAGAGTAGTACTGGGATGGGTGACCTCCTGGGAAGTCCCCGTAGTGCGGGCTTGACTATCGAGTTTACCTCATCAAAGGGAGGCTGTGGCCACCAACAACCCGCTGGTGGGCTGGAGAGGGGTTGGGGTGCTTGGGATGCAGCCCAGTAGCGTCGCCTAGAGCGGAGCCGTGACACTGTCACGTTGGATCGGCTAGGGTCGTTACACCATATATGAGCAAGAGGACATCCAGTGCAAAGGACTGATGGCATTAACAGAATGTGACAAAATCCAGGAGCAGCCTGGACCTAGTAAGGTACAAAATTGTTCTTTAAGTTCAATTTCTAGTGCTAGTTCTGATTCAGTTACATCAGCATCAAATGATGCCAGTGGATCTGAATCAGAAGGGGATATTCATCAACTGATTGATGAATATAGAGTTCTGTTGCAAGCTTTTAAGAAGAGCAAGTCCCTAGCCAAGAGTCAGGCAAAGGAAATTGCTAGTCTCAAAGTTGCTGCAACTGATTTTGAGAAAATGATTGATCAAAAACTAAATGAAATAGCCAGACTGAAGCACATAATTGTGATTCAGATGGGGACTATAACATTTAAGAATGATCAAATCAGGAGTCTGGAGATTAGTCTTCAGAAGGAGAGAGACATTGTTGCAAGGTTTTCTAAACCTAAGTCAGTTCTACCTTTGATTGATGAGTTTATACCTCATAAGGGAAAAACTGGATTAGGTTTCAGAAAACCTGCTAGGACTGTCAAGTCCAAGTCTAAGGGCAAAGCCCCAGTTCTCAAAAAGCCAGCTGTAGATAAAACAGCTAAGAATGTACCTAAGCAAAGGTACAATAGGTTTGAGTGCTGGTGCTGTGGCAAGGTAGGCCACTTTGCCATGGACTGTTGGCACAATTCAAGTGCCAAAGTGAGTAGCAAACTGCCTGTTGGAAAATCTGCAGCTAGCTTTGTTAGGAGGCAAACTAACCAGTACCAAGGACCCAAGAATTCTTTGGGTTCTAAGGTCAACTAATCTGTTTTGCAGGTAAGTCCAAGTGGTCATGCCCCAATATGGTACTTGGACAGTGGATGTTCCAGACACATGACTGGAACTAGGGGATTGCTAAAGGACTTCACACCAATCAAGGATGGTCCTAAAATCACCTTTGGTGGTTCTGAAAAAGGAATCATCAAGGGTTTTGGTAACATTTCTAGCTCCCATATAACTATTACTCAAGTGGCTTATGTTAAAGGTTTGAAACATAACCTTATTAGTATAAGTCAACTGAGTGATTTAGGATATGGCATCTCATTTGTTAAAGATGGTTGTCATATCAGGAGGTCAAATGATCAAGAGATCATTTTGACAGGTTATAGAAAAAGAAATGTCTATTGTCTAGACATTATGAGTGAGAACAATGCTTCTCCAGTGTGTCTTGTAGCTGATGAGAAAGTCTCTCATTATGTCAAATGGCACAAGAGGCTAGCCCATCTTAACTATAAGATAATTGGTCAACTCTATAGCAGAGAGTTAGAGAGGAATGGTCCTCAAGTTACGTGTATTAAAGATGGAATATGCTCAGCTTGTCAAAAGGGCAAGCAGACTAGATCCACCTTTAGTGGCATTGAAAACAAAGATGTTGTGAGGTGTTTATACCTCTTGCATATGGATCTCTTTGGTCCTATGCCAGTTCACAGCCTAGGTAGGAAGGTCTATACCTTTGTGGTTGTAGATGACTACTCAAGGTTTTCCTGGGTGTTCTTCCTTAGACAGAAATCTGAAACACCTAGTATCTTCTATAGCTTTGTCAAACAAATTCAGAATGAACTAGACAGTACAGTGGTCAAGATAAGAAGTGACCATGGTACTGAATTTCAGTCTGATAGTATGGCAAAACTATGTGAAGAATTTAGGATATTTCAGGAATTTTCTTCACCAAGGACACCTCAGCAAAATGGCATTGCTGAGAGGAAAAATAGAACCTTGATTGAGGCTGGTAGAACCTTATTAAGTGACACATCTCTACCAGAATATTTCTAGGCTGAGGCAGTTAATACTGCATGCCATGTAATTAATAGGGCTACCATTACTAAAAGCCACAATAAGACCCCCTATGAGATTGTGAAAGGCAGAAAACCAAACCTATCATATTTCAGGATCTTTGGTTGTAAGTGCTTTATACTTAACAATGGAAAGTCTTACTTGACCAAGTTTGCTGTCAACTCCCAAGAGGGGATCTTTGTTGGGTACAATAACAATAGTAAGGCTTATAGAGTCTACAACTTGAGTGCTCAAGTTGTAGAAGAGTCTATACATGTAGTATTTGATAAAACTAGACTTATTAACAATGAGTTGTCTAGTAGTATTTGCAGCTCCATAGGTATAACTAAGAAGATGGACAAGCTCACTATTGAAGAAGAACATACTGCAAGACAGCAAGTAGAAGATAGTGGCTGCTATCCAGGGGGAGTACTACATGTATCTAATGAAGAAGAAGTCCAAGGAGTGCAGTAAGTTGAGGAAACTGAAGAAGTTCAACCTGAAGCCAGGATGCCTCCAGCTAATAGGCATCTAAGAGATCATCCACCAGATCAAATCATTGGTGATCTAAGACAAGGGGTATAAACAAGGAGCAGAAATCTGAGTGCAGCACTCTACTCCAGTTTTCTATCCCAAGTTGAGCCAAACAAGTTTGAAGAAGCCATCCTAGACCCTCATTGGATTGAGGCAATGCAAGAAGAGCTGAATCAGTTCAAAAGGTGCAAAGTCTGGGAGCTTGTTCCTAAACCAAAAGACCACAACATAATTGGGACCAAGTGGATCTTTAGGAACAAGATGGATGAACATGAAGTCATCATAAAGAACAAAGCAAGATTGGTTGCTAAACGATATAGGCAGGAAGAAGGTATTGACTTTGATCAAACCTTTGCTCCAGTCGCCAGACTGGAAGCCATAAGGATGTTCCTGGCCTATGCAACCTATCAAGGATTTAAAGTCTACCAAATGGATGTAAAGTCAGCCTTTCTGAATGGTAATCTAAAGGAAGAAGTCTATGTGGAACAACCATCAGGTTTTGTTGATTCAACTCAACCTAATTATGTCTATAGACTTAGGAAGGCTTTCTATGGGTTAAAACAAGCTCCTAGGGCTTGGTATGAAATGCTGTCTAGTTTCCTCATTGAGAATAAATTCATAAGGGGGAAAATATACAAGACTCTATTCCTTAGGGAATCCAGAGGCAAGATAATACTAGTCCAAATATATGTAGATGACATCATATTTGGGTGTACTGAAAGCAGTCTTTGCAAAAAGTTTGCAAAACTAATGCAAGGACAATTTGAGATGAGTAGTATGAGGGAACTTAAGTTCTTCTTGGGTTTCCAAGTTAAACAGACTGAGAATGGATTATCCATATGCCAGTCTAAGTTCACCCTAGAACTCATAAGGAAGTATGGTATGGATTCATCCAGTACCATGAAGACTCCTATGGGGTCAAGTATGTCTCTTAGCAAAGATGATGCAGGGAAACCTGTAGATGAGACTTTGTATAGAGGGATAGTTGGCTCCCTACTCTATTTGACTGCAAGCAGACCAGATATCATGTATGCTACATGTGTATGTGCTAGGTACCAAGCTTTCCCTAAAGAGTCTCATTTGACAGCAGTCAAAAGGATACTGAGATATCTAAAGGGCACACCTTATCTAGCCCTTTGGTACCCTAGGAATGGAGACTTTGATCTAACAGGTTATTCAGATGCAGATTTTGCAGGCTGCAAGGAAGATAGAAAAAGTACAACTGGAACCTGTCAATTCCTAGGTGGAAGACTGATTTCATGGAGTAGCAAGAAGAAAACAAGTGTGGCTATCTCCACAGCAGAATCAGAATATGTGGCTGCAGGAAGTTGCTGTGCTCAACTTCTATGGATATAACATCAGCTTGAGGATTATGGTATTCAGGTAAGTAGAACACCACTGTTTTGTGATTCTACAAGTGTTATATCTATTGCAAACAATCATGTTTCCCATAGTAGAACTAAACATATTGAAATCAAATATCATTTTCTAAGGGAACATGTAGAAAAGGAAGATATTTCACTAGAGTATGTTAAGACAGATAATCAACTAGCTGATATGTATACTAAGCCTTTAGAAGAAACCAAGTTCAATAGATTTAAAATTGAATTAGGTATGATAAACTTAGAATAAGTTTACAGAAATGGCTAAGTAAAATAGTGTCGACACACAGAGTTGTCTGTGTCGAGACAGAAAATTGGTGTCGACACTTCAGAGAAAAGGTATCGACACATCTAGGCAGTTGGTGTCGACACTTCAGACAATTAGTGTCGACACATGATAAGTAGGTGTCAACACATCCAAGGTGGTGTCGACACTTAGGCTTTACTCAGAATTAGTAAAGTAAAATCTCGACTATGTGTCGAGCTAAGTGGTGTTGACACATAAACAAGTGTCGACACATATATTCTGTTGACTATACTTGTGTCGACACATAGGTGTCGAGACATTATAAGTCTGTGTCGACACTTTTCAACAGTGTCGACACAATTTAAGTTAGTTAACCCACCCTTTCATCTTCAATCCTAAAAAGGTATAAATAGGGTTTCAACATTGTCTGTCGACACACTCACTAAAATTTCGAGACCAAACTTGTGTGTCGACACCTCTCTTCTCTCAATTCAAATTCTTCAAACCCTAATGGCGCCAAAGCTCGAAGAGAACGTAAATGAAGGCTATGAACTGGTGTGGCATGCGTTTGATGATGCAGAATCAGAGATCAAGGATGTGATAACCCTAGTCGCAAACTCAGGGTTAAATTTTCTTGTTTCAGAGCCGACTAAGATCTGGAAGAAAGAAGTATTGGAATTTCTGAATGGCGCCACACTAGACGACTCTGGATTCAAGATCAAGTCAAGGGTTCATGGAGAAAAGGTGAAGGTCTCACCAAAGAGTTTGAGAAAGGTACTAAACCTACCAAGGACAAAGGAAGAAGATGAAGTTACTGCTTCTAAGACCAGAGAAGCTTTAACATGGTGTGGACTGGATTCCAAGCTGAAAATTGGATCAGTATTCAATAGAAAGGGGATGAACTGTCAAGGCAAATTTCTCTCAGAAATTGTTGGCAAGGTGATCTTAAGTAAGTCTGGAGGGCATGACAGGATATCAGCCCATATGTTCAATCTTATGACAAGGATTATCTTCACATTGCAAACTGATTGGTATGTTGTAGTCTTTGATAAGATTAAAAAGAGTCTGAAGAAACCCAATTTGGGTAGGATACTCAGTCTTTACTTGGCTGGTAGTATACCAGAAGTAATGAGTCAAGCTGCTGGATCAAAGATCAACCACATGAGAAAGATGGACATGAGACACTTCTCAAGATGGGATAGGGTCTTGTCTAAGGAGATGCCTACTCCTGAGAAGATAACTCCTCAAAAGAAGAAGAAGAAGATAGCCCCAGTGGCTCAAGAATCATCCAGCAGTTCAGAAGAACAAGTTGTCTTCACTCCTGATGAAGAAGACACTGGAGATGCTGGAAAGTCTCCAGCTCAACAAGATGATGCAGACAGGCAGGGGGAGCTACCTCAAGCTAGCCCAGTACATCAGGATACTATATAGGGGGAGTCTCTAGTAGTGGAAGAGCCAACTCCACTAGAAAGTGAGCAAGCTACAAACACCATACTTGAGGTACTCACTGAAATCAATAACTTAGTTTTACCTATAGAGGATATTGTTTTGTCTGATTCATTAAATAATGTTAATCAGCAACCTCAGATTGATAGTCAACCCCCAGATGTTGTCATGGAGGACACATATGTTGCAGCTCAAGTTGTATCTGATCAAGTTGTTGATGAGACAAGGGAATCTCCATCACAACCTCAACAAAAATTTATAATGGAAGATCTCTTCCTTAATCTGGACCAAACAGACTTTGAAAAGGAAAGTGCTGTTGCTAAGGGGGAGAATGCTCAAGTTGAGGGGGAGCAAGTGGAAATTCTAGAAGAAACAGCAAGGAAAGAGTCTGAGAAGCCAAAGGAAGTTGAGGAGCTACCTAGGGAGAGGGTAAACATAGCAAGCACCTCAGCTTCTGAAGATGAGGAGGATACAAGAGCAAAGAAAATGAAATTTCAAGTCTTTAAAAGAAGAAGCCAGACTTATAAGAAAGCTCTGCAAACTATAGCACCACAGCCTGCACTACAGCTAGCACCAACTGTAGATTACAGTGCTTTGATGGTTGCTATGCAAATTAAGCTTGATGAGCACAGGAAGGCCATAGAAACATATATGGATGAGGGGCATAAGTCTTTACAGTTTGATCTGGCCCAGGACATTAAATCTATAAGATTTGAAATGAATCTAAATAAGAAGGAGATGACTGACTGCTTCCACAAGGGAGGGAATGCAGTAGTATATCTAGCAACTCATCAGGAGAAAATAAAAGCTCAAGTGGATGACATTGCACTGAAGCAAGGATATATTCTGGAGAACCAGCTCAGAATGAATGATAATTTGACTGCTTCACACAATGCTATTGTCACAGAGATGAAGAATATAGCTGCTGGACAGACTACTTCTACTGTTACTGCTAAGGCAGAGTTTGATAAAGCTTTACAAGAGAGTATAACTGCTGTTACTTCTACTATTGAAAACTCTCAGAAGTTGATTACTGAAAAACTCCAAAGGTTAAAACCTTTCTACAAGGATGGAGTCAATTATCTTAATGCCCAAATAAGATTTCAAAAGGATGATCTAAGAGATCACATAGAAAGAGAAGTCATAAAGGGGGAGAGGGTGTTAGTCAAAGCCAGCTCTGATCATACAAAGTGGATTTCTAATTCTATCAGAGCAACTCTTGGTTATCCTCCTTTATGTGATGATGATAATATTGCTGAGTCTGGGATTAATCCTGCCTATCTTGGAGGTGAGCAAGCTGAAGTAGCTCAGGTGATCTATCCTCCACCAGACTTTGATATGGTACAAGCTGATATATAGTCTATGTATAGCCCACCTGAGGGTCAGCAAAATGTTATCATAGAAAAGGTGGTTCAGCCAGTATCTGAGGCTTTACAGGAAGCTATACTGGAAGAACAAGCTGAACAAGAAGCTAGATTGTCTAAGAAGAGGTTCAGAGAGCAAGCTGAACAAAGGCCTGATTTTGAGCAGTGGAGCCCCACTTCAAGAAATATTATTTTGACTTTTTGGAAGGCTGTCAAAGATAATATACAAGACAGAAACAAGTGGTATTTTGAACTAGAATGGAGAAAGCATGAAAACAAGCAAGTAGCCATAGTGCAATATAGAAGAAAGGCAAAGATGTGAAAGCTACCTCCTACTGCCCAGGAGCCTAGCAAGTACTTTCCCAAGACCTATCATTACTTTGAGAGGCAGAAGATTAAAGCTGAAGAGCTAAAGAAGAAGGATCTGAAAGGGAAAAAGCCTGCTGATACTGAAGATGCTGAAGCCCCTATACAAGCCAAGATACAGTCTGGAAAGGGAATAGTGATCAAGGATGTTGAGCAAAAATAGAATAGAATTTTCTTCAGTTTACAATTGTAATCTTTAGATTTTAAATACTTTGTAAACTTTTGAAAAATGAATATGACAAAGTTGATAGAACAATGTGCTGTGTGATAAATCTATTTCATAATTGTTCTGAGATGATATCTATGTATACATGTTTGTTTAATACATGTTTATGTTTTCCCTAATTGTATAATCCTGTTTACATCATACTGTGATTTGGTTATGTATGGTGTATATCATTGACTAAGGGTTATGACTTCTCCAAATAGGGGGAGATTGTTGGGTACATTGGTTTAAATGTACCTGATTTGAAGAAGTCTCACCCTACTCAATGATATACATCAAAATGTATTTGAGGTGTTTTGAGTTTAGTTGTGCAGGTCAAGTATTTACAGGTAAAGCTGAAAAGATTCTAAGTCCATGTGTCGACACCCAGGAGCAAAGTGTCGACACTTAAAAAGACTTGTGTCGACACCCAGGCAAGCAGTGTCGACACTTGGAGTAATTGTGTCGACACCAGGGATGCAGTGTCGACACCAGACAGAAAGTGTCGACACATGAAGGCTGTGTCGACACTCAATGAAGAAAAGTCCAGTGAAGAAGTGTCGACACTTAACAGCAGTGTCGACACCTAGAGGAACTGTGTCTACATCAGAAAGTGTCGACACTTGGAGGCTGTGTCGACACTCAGCAAAAGTCAGCAGAGTATAAGTATAAGTATCGACATAATGAACAATGTGTCAACACACAGCAGAAGACTCATCTCATGAAGAAAGTGTCGACATAATGAACAATGTGTCGACACATAGCAGAAGACTCAACACATGAAGAAAGTGTCGACACTAGGATGTTGTGTCGACACTCAGCAAGTTCAACAAAAATTCTAAGTACAAGTGTCGACACAAAGGAGATGTGTCGACACTCAGTCAAAGTCTCAACAAAAGAAGAATGTGTCGACACAAGGAGCTGTGTCGACACTCAGCAAGTATCAACACAGAAGGCATGTATCGACACCAAGAAGATGTGTCGACACTGAACAAGTTCAACACATGAAGATGTGTCGACACAAAGGAGTTGTGTCGACACTTACAAGAATTCAACTAAGTGCTGAAGAACAAGAAGTTGTGTCGACACAGAATATCAGTGTCGACACATGATGAAGAAACTATGTCGAGAAGCAAATTCTATAACACAAGGAGTTGTGTCGACACCTTGAAGGCAAGTGTCGACACTTAGTCAACTTGTGTCGACACTTAGTCTATAAGTGTCGACACTTAAAGACAGATTGTCTCGATACTTTCAGACAGTTACAGATTTTTCAAGAACTGACTGGATGACTTGACAGCTGCCATTCCAGCCGGTCTACTACACCTGTCAGAGTTGTCAGAAATCAGTTAGTAACCAGACCAGCCGGTTACCATGAAGAAGGCATATATATAGGCTTATACTGTCTACAGAAACAGAGGATCAAGTGATTGAAAAAGAAAAGAAGATCTAGCTATTCATTGAAGAATCAAGTGAAGATCTAAGAAGTTGGAGAGAGAGCTCCATCCAAGAAGACAGTCGTTGGAACCAGGCTGTGAAGAAGGGTTCAGACCTAGTTCTGAATCTTAAGTTGCAGTGATTGAAGATCAGCTGCAGAGAATCAATCCTATTGTGTTCTACATTCAAGAAGCTTTGAAGAAAAGCCAAGTGTGATTGTTCTCAGCAGAGTTCTTCCAAGAACTCATCAAGAACCTATCAACTCATCTCTCTATTCAGAGTTGTAGGTATATACACTTTGTATTTTATATTTCTTGTAGGATCCTTAGGGATCTGAGTTGTAAGCCTGTAATTATAAAGGCTGAGTGGTAGGGCCTGTGTGCCTGAGTATAGGAGATTCTTATCTCTGAGTGTAGGCCTATTGTGGCTGAGTGTAGGCCTGTTGTGGCTGAGTGTAGGCTTTGTGAAGAAGCTGAGTGTAGGTCTTTGGAGAAGACTGAGTTGTAGGGCCTTGGGCCTGAGCTGTAGGAACCTGTTTTGGGGTTCTGAGTGTAAGAGCTGAGGATCTGAGATAGTGGAGGAGTTTGGTCGAATCTAGTACACTACTAGATAGGCGAAGAGGGAAAGTAGATGTACCCAAATCTTGGGGAACCACTACAAATTTGTGTGTTCACTGTATGCTTGATTGATTGTTGTGATTGCTGATTGACTGCTGTGTAGAATTAGTTATAAATCTGTGATATAATCTGCAATCTGCCTAAAAAGTTTTAAAAAGATTAAGTCACCTATTCACCCCCCCCCCCCTCTAGGTGATTAGGTACAATTTCTTTCAGTTACTTTCTCTGTTGGAGCTAGTGGAGACAGAGCGGACCTGTGTCTTACCGCAGCGGTCTACTGGTCTCAGCGACCTGGCGGTTTGGTCCAGCGGTGTGGTGATGAACCTCAGCTTGCGGTCAGGTGCAGCAGTGGCGGTCTGAGGTCTAGCCGCAACAGCGGTCTGGATGTAAGCCGCAGCAGTCTGAAGGTTAGCCGCATCGGTCTGGATGAAGTCGCTGCAGTCTGGCACAGAGCCGCAGCAGCGGTCTATCGGTTAGCCGCAGCGGTCTGGTTGAAGCCGCAACAGTCTGGTTTAAGCCGCAATAGTGGACAGGTGGTTAACCGTAACTGCGGTCTGGTGGCAACTCGCGGTTGCAGTCTGATAGCTTGCAGCAGTTTCGGTCTGGTGGGTAGCCGCAATTGCGGTCTGGTGGCAACCCGCAGTTGCGGTCTGGCGGCCTGTGTCAGCTGTCTTCCCTGGAGTAGAGAAGCGACTTTGCTAGCTGTCGCTTGTTTTAGTATTTGTTGTATAGTGAGCGGTTTGACCGTGTCAAACCGCGTAGGTCGCCCGGCTTATAATTAGTCCCACATCGGTTGTTGTATTCTCTCATCCCCCCCCCCATTTCTATAAATAATGGGGCATACCTATGTATTGATTACCTTTTGGAGTAATAAAATTTGTCTTTATTTAGCTCTTTGTCCATTTTCACTTAGTATTAGAGCTCTCGATCCTTTGCTCCAATTCGCACGGTTTCTACTCTGTCCGCAAGGCTTCTCTTCTGTTCGCACGGCTTTCATTCTGTCTGCGCGGTTTCCCTCCCTGCCCTCCCTTGCCTCTCTTTCTGGTCGCGTGGTTTCCTTGTGCGCGTGCTTCCTTTGCTTCTTCTCTCTTCTCATTGTGGTTTCTCTAACCGCTTCGAGTTTGCATTCTGGTCGCGACTTCTTTTTCTTGCCGCTGGTGTGTTGTCACCTTGACCGTGCGGTCTTTTTTCTTCTTGCTGCTTGTCTGTCCGAGCAGCTTCTCTTCCCTTTTGCGGACTCCACATTTTGGTCGTGACATTTTTCTTGTCGCTGGTGTGTTGACACCAAGACCGTGCGGTCTCTGATCCTGTTCGTGCGGCTTGTTGCGCTGTTTGTCCACGCGGGTGGTTCTGTGAAACCGTGCGGTTTCTTTTTGTTTCTATGGGCACTCCTTCTACTCTCTCTATTCCTCCTTTTTCTACTTCTTATATCTTTGCTGGTCGTGGTGGCCGTACTGGTGGTCAAGGTGGTGGACGTGGTTATTCCAAGCATCTTTGCTCTCATTGTGGTCGGCTTTGTCACTTGGTTGATCGGTGTTGGACCTAGTATCCTCATCTTCGTCCAATATCTGCTGATTCCTCCAAGCCGCCCACGTATTCTCTTGCTACTTCTGGAACCGCTCAGTTGGCTACTACGGGTTGGTGGCTTATTGTTTCTGGTGCCACAAATCATATGACCGACAATTCTCGCCTTTTCTATTCTCTGAACAAGAGCAACCAGTTACCTCTGGTGCTTATTGTGGATGGTTCTCTTTCTCTGGTTTGTGGATCTGGCACTGTACATATCACTCACTCTCTTCCCCTGCAGGACGGCCTTTATGTCCCGAATTTTCCATGCAATCTTCTTTCAGTTACTGCTCATTGTAAATAGTTGCACTGTGAAGTTATTTTTACTGTTTCTACTTGTACGTTTCAGATTCCTCATTCCAAGGAGGTGATTGCTACTAGGACTAAGAGCGGCTGCTTGTTCTACCTTGATACTGTTTCTGCTTTTTTTGCCTCTTCTCTGCTTTAGTGGCATCTTCGTCTTGGACATCCTCCTCCTCAGATTCTTTATCAGCTTTTCCCAGATTTACCTCGCGACAATTCTACTCTGGAGTGTGAAGCTTGTCAGTTTGGCAAGCATGACCGATCTTCTTTTCCTGCTAAGCAAGGCCGCAGTTCCTCTCGCCCTTTTGATTTAGTACATTCTGATGTTTGGGGTCCTGCTCCCTTTCAAACTATTGGTAGGGGTAGTTTATATTTTGTTACATTCATTGATGATTTTTCCAGCTGTACGTGGTTATATTTGCTCCGCGAACGATCTGAGATTTTCTCGGTTTTTCTGCCTTTTATAATGAAATACGTACACAATTTGATACCCCTATTAAAATTTTTTGTAATGAAATGCTAAGGAATACCTTAGTCATCAGTTTACTTCGTTTTGTTTGGATCATGGCGTGGTCCATCAAACTACTTGCCCTTTTACTTCACAACAGAATGGTGTTGCTTAACGTAAGAATCGTCATCTTTTAGATGTGGCTCGTAGTCTTCTTATTCATATTCATGTTCGTCGGTCCTATTGGGGTCATGCAGTTCTTCTTTCCTGTTTTCTCATTAATCAAGTTCCGTCATCGGTTCTCAATGACAAAACTTCCTTTTCTATTCTCTATCCTGATGGGACACCCTTTCTGTTACCTCTTTGTGTCTTTAGTTGCACAGCGTTTGTTCACACTCCTGCTTCTAGACGTGACAAACTCTCTCCTTGTTCTGTGAAGTGTATCTTTTTGGTCTATTGTCCGACACAGAAAGGGTATCACTGTTTTGATCTTGTTCTTCGGAAACAGTATGTGTCGGCAGATGTTACTTTCTTTGAGAATGCTCCCATCTTTTCTTCTCCCCTCTTCCTTCTTCTTCTTATAGTTCTTCTCCTTCTCCCGTTATTTCGGTACCACTTTTGAAGCCTGTCCTGCTTTCTTCTTCTCCTATTTCTGATTCTTCTCCTTCTGACTACTCTCCTATCCCTGCTTCTTCTTCTGATCCGCTGCAACCAGTTCCCAGGACAGTAGTCTCCTCTTTGGATGGGGCTAATACAGTAGGCAGTTCAGATCTAGATCTTCTGATTGCTCTTCAGAAAGGTGTTCGCTCCTGCACCCAACATCCTGTTCAGGTTGTGGTCTCTTATGCTCGGTTCTCTCCTCTATCTAGGAGCTTTACTCTAGCCCTCTCGGCTAATGTTGTTCCTGCTTCGTATCAATATGCTCTTGTTATCCCTCATTGGAAGGCTGCTATGGATGAAGAGATGCATACTCTTACTGAACGGGGTACTTGGGCTCTTGTTCCTACACCTCCCGGTGCTAACGTGGTTGGATGTTGTTGGGTCTTTGTTATTAAGTTTCTACATGATGGATCTATTGATCGTTACAAGTCCCGACTTGTTGCCAATGGTTTTACGCAAACTTATGGAGTGGATTTATTTGACACTTTCTCTCCTGTAGCAAGGATTACTACAATCTGTGTGCTTTTTTCGGTGGCTGTCAAAAGAGATCGGGAAATATCTCAGTTGGATGTGAAGAATGCTTTTCTTTATGGTGATTTGCTGGAAACTATCTATATGGAGCAACCTTCTGGGTATGTTGTTCAGGGGAGTCTCGGGTCCATAAACTGTGAAAGGCAATCTACGGCCTTAAGCAAAGTCCCAGGGCCTAGTTTGACAAGTTCAATGAGATCATTTCATTGGTTGGGTTTACTAGAAGTGCTGCGGATCACTCGTTATTTATTTGCAAGACATCAGCTGGTCTTGTTGTCCTTGTTGTTTATATGGATGATATTCTTCTTACAGGGGATGATAGAGAAAGTGTGGAAATGACCAAGAAGCATCTCTTTAAGCATTTTGTTACTAAAGATATGGGATCTCCAAAGTATTTCCTTAGCATTGAGATATCCAGGAAATCAGGGTCTATTGTTATTTTACAGAGAAAGTATGCATTGGACCTTTTGAAAGAGACAAGTCTCCTTGGAGCTAAACCGGCTCGTTCTCCGATATCGATTGGAGATGACAAGTGTTGGAGTGAGCACTCATCCCTTCTTGAGGATGCCACCAGGCACAGATGGCTTGTGTGGAAACACATTTTTCTGACAGTCACAAGACCAGATATTTGCTATGATGTTGGAAGAGTGAGTCAGTTTATGCAAGCTCCTAAGGAGTGTCATCTACAGTCGGCAACAAAGATTCTAGAGTATGTGAAAGGTGCTCCAGGGAAAGGACTTTTGTTTCAGAAAAGGGGACATTTGAAGGTTGAGGCATATTCTGATGCAAACTATGAAGATGATAAGAAATATAGGAAGTCCACATCTGGGTTTTGTACCTTTATTGGCGAGAATTTGGACAGCTGGAAGAGAAAGAAACAAGTTGTTGTCTCCAGGTCAAGCGCAGAAGCTGAGTATAAGAGCATGGCTATAACAACTTGTAAGTTGAAGTGGTTACAAACACTTATGCTTGATTTTAGAGAGCTTTATGATCATCATCTGCCAATATTCTGTGACAACAAGGCAGCCTTATATATTTTGAGGAATCCTGTCTTCCACGAGAGGACAAAGCATATCGAGGTTGATTGCCACTTCATTAGAGAGGAGATTTTGAAGAATCAGATATGCACACCATTTGTTACTTCAGAGAGAGAACTTGTTGATTTCTTCACCAAACCAATTACTCCTTCCGAGGAGGTTTGTATCAAGCTCGGCATGGTAAAAATATATGCTCCAGCTTGAGGGGGAGTGTTGGAGCTAGTGGAGACCGGGCAGACCTGTGTCTAACCGCAGCGGTCTACTGGTCTCAGTGACCTAACAGTTTGGTCCAGCGGTATGGTGATGAACCTCAACTTGCAGTCAGGAGCAGCAGTGGCGGTCTGAGGGTTAGCCACAGCAGCGATCTGGATGTAAGCCACAACAGTCTGAAGGTTAGCCACAGCGGTCTGGATGAAGCCGCAGCAGTCTGGCAGAGAGCTGCATCAGCGGTCTATCGGTTAGCCGCAGTGGTATAGATGAAACCACAATGGTCTTATTGAAGTCTCAGTAGCGGACAGGTGGTTAACCGCAACTGCGGTATGGTGGCAACCCGCGATTGCAGTCTGATAGCATGCAGCAGCTGCGGTATGGTGGGTAGTCGCAACTGTGGTTTGGTGGAAACCCCAGTTGCGGTCTTCCCTGGAGCAGATAGGCGACTTTGCTAGTTGCCTCTTGTTGCGTTATTATTTGTTGTATAGTGGCCGGTTTGACCGTGTCAAATCGCATAGGCCGCCCGACTTGTATTTAGTCTCACATCGGTTGTTGTATTCTCTCATCTCCCCCGATTTCTTTAAATAAGGGGGCATACCTATATATTGATTACCTTTTTGGAGCAATAAAGTTTTCTTTTATTTAGCTCTTTGTCCATTTTTCACTTTCTCTAAGCCGCATAGTTAAGAAAACCAGATCACGAGTTTTAACTGAAGCTTCAAAGCTTACTGTTCATGTTATATATGACAAGCCCGGGGCCCCTATTTATAGGCAAGCGAAGGGAGTAAAGTCACCGCCAATGCGATAGGGAGTAAAGTCACCGCCAATGCAATAGGGTAACCATTCATCAGCGTGCGGCTAGCCACACCAGATCACACAAGAGTGCAGACACAAAGACAGATCGTGCAAGACAATCTACAAGTCACCGCTAACTCCGCATCCAGTACGCCCAAAACATACAGACTCGACGAACTAGATAACAACCGGACTTGGCCCATTATGGTGACCAAGTCCAAACATTCAACAGTCTCTGGCTGAACCTGGCGCGAACTCAATATAGGCGGACTCTGTAATCCGCGAGCACAACACTAGGAGGACTCTGCAATCCACAATAACACATGCAGACTCAACACAGGCAGACTCCACAATCCGCGAGCTCAACACCAACCAGACAACCTACCATAACAGCGGACACCACTGTTCCTAGAACCATAACGCGTCGGTCTCGATGAACTCCAGATGAGTCTGTAAGCATAGAATCATGCCGGACTCGACGAACTCCAAATGAGTCGGCCACACTCGTTGTTAGACATTCTTAACTGTTCGGTTACAAACCAGGGAACTTGCTGAAACAGGCCGCAGAACACTAGCCGAACTGGCTAGTCCGCCAACTACTAACTGTGGGGTCTGCCCGATCAGACCGCCACTTTCATTTCAACAAATTCAACACTCTCTCTTGAAGTGAGAAGTGGAGAACTGCCTAAGTAATCCTCGTAACCATTCAAACAGTCCCTTTGAGAGTGGCTTCGTGAAGATGTCCGCGATATTGTCCTCGCTCCGCACATACTCAACCATCAGAGATCCCTCCAGCACTTCTCCTGAATGAAGTGATACTCAATCTCGATATGTTTTGTCTGTGCATGATAAACTGGATTGTTAACCAGTTTGAGAGCACTCTCGTTATCACCGTATAGCAGAGTAGGACCTCACATCTCCTCATGAATTTCCTCCACTAGCCTCATAAGTCAGATGGCTTCCTGAGCTACCAAGGCCGAAGCCTTGTATTCAGCTTCCGTAGTAGAACAGACACTGAATCCTGCTTCTTGCTGCACCACGAAATACCTGTTGATCCACATATAAAAACGTAACCAGATATCGACTTAGAATCATCTGAGTCGCCCCCATAATCAGCATCTGTGTAACAGTACTGGTGAAGCTCGTTCCCCTCCCACAAAGGAGACCCATATCTGAGGTGGATTTCACGTATTTTAAGATATTCTTGGCCGCCCGAAGACGAGGCTTCTATGGCTCCTCCATATATCGACTTACTTGGCCCACAACATAAGCAATATCCGGCCTCGTAATCATCAAGTATTTAAGACTTCCAACCAGAACCCAGAACACCAAGGGATCTGGAAGAACCCTTCCCTAATCACGTCGAAGCTTCATGCCGACCTCCAGTGAAGTAGAGATTCTCTTCCCCTCTTGCATGTCGAATTACTTAATGATCTTCTCTGCATTGCCTTTTTGGGAAACAAGTACACCGCTCTTCTTCCTCTCCACCTCAAGTCCAAGAAAATGGTAAAGCTCACCCAGATCCTTCATCTCGAACCGAATAACTAGCTCAGCCCTGAGTCTAACTACCTCCTACTCCGAGTTCCCCGTGACGATCATGTCGTCAACATACAACAACACTAAGACTTGAAGCTCCCCTTCTTATTTACGAACTTGCTTGAGTCATAATCAGATGCAAAGTATCCGCAGAACTAGAGATATTCTGCAATCTTTTGGTACCACGCCCGAGGCCCCTGCTTCAAGCCATAAAGGGCCTTCTTGAGCTTGCAGACATGTCTTGAATGATCTTTAGAAACATAACCAGGTGGCTGCACCATGAAGATATCCTTGTCAATCTCGTCGTAAAGAAAAACATTCTTCACATCGAGTTGCCAAATCTTCCACCCTTGACAAGCCGCTAAAGCAATCACCACTTTTACTGAAATCATCTTGGTTACAGGACTGAATGTCTCCTCGTAGTCTTCTCCGCACTATTTTGAGAATCTCCGAGCTACAAAACGAGCCTTGTATCGCTCAATGCTTCCATCAACCATCTTCTTTAGCTTATAAATCCACTTGCACGTCATAGGAGTAATGTCTTCGACTTTGGGCACAAGATCCCAAGTATCGTTCTTCCTGAGGGCAGTCATCTCCTCATCCATTGTATCATCCCACTCCTTAAACCCAGTGACGTTCTTAAACAATGAAGGCTCCCGCTCGTCCAGGGGACCTGTAAAGAAACATGGGGCAAAACTCACCATGTTCACATCTGTATACTGAGCTCGTGGAATAATAGTCCTCTTGGACCTCCACAGGGCTTGACCCTGATCCACCACTCCCGCTACTTCTTATGTACTAGCTATAATCTTGGGCACACTTGGAGCATCGCTCCTCCTGCTTCCAAATCCAGAAGCCTCCGCCTTAGAGCTAGATATAACCGGAGTACTTGGTGACACATGCAACTCCACCAGAAGATCCAGAGCAACTTCCTATTGGCCTTCGTCTGACCTGTTATCCTATAGGTCCACAAATGAGATACCTTGATAAGATGTAAGTTTGTCAAAAACAACGTCTTTTGAGATGACTATTGGGTACATTGACCACAATGTCCCAAATTTGAAGAAGGCCCACAAGTCAATGATATACACAAGTATGTATTTAATATTTGTTTAATTTCATATATGTAGGATGTCTGTTATTCAATGATTAGCAAAGAGAGGATGCTAGTGGCTGAGTCTTCCAAGCCAAAGACAGTGTTGCCACTGATTGACTCATTTATGTCTCAAAATAATAAGAGTGGATTGAGGTTGTGGTGGAATGCTAGAGCTGCCCATTCCAAAGGGAAAAGTTCTGAAGGTAGTTCTCCCTTCTAACAGGTATGACCATGACAGCATGTATGGTCACTAGAAGAACGGAAGTTCTTCTTGTAAGAGTATTAATGCAACTTATAATGGAATAAGAAAGGGCATGTGGTTGAGTGCACTGAAGGCTACCCATGAAGAAATACAAATGACCCACCATGGACCATTTGTGTTTAGTGATCCAACACCCACTCTCAGAAGTAGGTAGTGGCCTCCACCCAAGTTCTTTCATCAAAGAATAAGATTGTAAGCCTGACTGCAAGTAAGCATCATTTGGCTTTTTCTGATGCCATTAAAACCTTGTCAGTTGCAAAGCAGACACATGTTGTTGTCAATCAGAATAAACTAAGAGAACCTACTGGCATGCTAACTTTCAGTCAAATTCTAGTTGGGAGAAATAGGAAGAGGGTTGTTGCACTTCCGTCTAAACAGAAAAAATCTGATGGTTCACACACATTTATGGTTGTTCAAAAGAGGATATACAATATTCATGAGTGTTGCTACTGTGGCAAGGTGAGATGTTTTGTCATAGATTGTTGGCACAACAACCCAAATGTGCCAAGGGCAAAGGTGAGTCTTCCTGTTAGGACTATTCAAATTTATGCTAACAATAACCGAGGACCCAAATCCTTTTGGGTACCTAAGGTAAACAAAATTTGTGATTGCAGCTTTGTCCAAGTACCTAAAAAATGCTTATATGGTACTTGTACAGTGGATGCTTCACGCATATGACTGGAACAAAGAGCAATCTAAAAGACTACACTCCAGTGAGGAATGGACCCAAAGTCAAATTTGGTGGCTCAGACAGAGGAGTTATTAAAGGTTTCCCTTTTCTCATCCTTGTCCAGATACATAGTTGAACCCATTGGAGTCCTCATAGAGCTTGCATTCTCTATTCCAAATTTCTTAAAAATCTTCTTGGTGAATTTCGTCTGAGAGATGAAAATTCCATCTTCAGATTGTTTCACCAGAAGTCCTAAGAAATACTTTAGCTCTCTCATACTGCTCATTTCAAACTTCTCTTGCATAAGTTTGGAAAACTTCTTGCAAAGGTTGTCTTCCGTATAGCCAAAAATAATATCGTCGACATAGATTTGCACTAGCAGAAGCTTATCTTTTATTTCCCTAAGAAATAATGTTTTGTCTATCTTCCCTCTTATGAACTTATTCTCAAGGAGAAAACTAGACAATGACTCATACCAAGCTCGTGGAGCTCGCTTTAAGCCATATAGAGTTTTCTTAAGAAAATAAACATGTTCAGGGTGAGTTGAGTTTAAAAAACCTGGGGGTTGCGCTACGTATACTTCCTCTTTCAGATTCACATTGAGGAATGATGACTTCACATCCATTTGGTATGCAGTGAAGCCTTTGAGGGCAGCATACGCAAGAAATAACCTGATCGCCTCAAGCCTAGCTACTGGACCAAAGGTCTGGTCAAAGTCGATCTCTTCTTCTTGTATGTATCCTTGAGCTACAAGCCTGGCTTTATTCTTGATAATGACTCCATTTTCGTCTAGCTTATTTCTGAAGATTCATTTGGTGTCGATCATGTTCTAACCCTTGGGCCTGGGTACCAACTCCCAGACTTTGCAACGTTCAAACTGATTGAGCTCCTCTTGCATTGTCAAAATCCAAGAAGCATCCTTGTTTGCCTCTTCAAATTTATTTGGCTCAACCTGTGATAGAAAACAAAGATGCATAATCTCATTAGTTATACCTCTTCTGGTTTTAACATTATCGCCTGGCTCTCTAATTATTTGATCAACTAGATGATCTCTTAGGTGTCTGAACCCTAGATTTCTTGCTCTCCCACCAGCAGTCTCCTCAACATTTGGTGCATCCTCTAGAGGTTAAAGCAATTCTTCCTCTAGCAGTTCTACATCCACTAAGCCTGGATCAACGATCTTGACCGAGCTTGGAGCTACTTCCTTGGCAGCTTCATCCAATCTTAATTCATTGAACCTGGTACCTGCATCTGCACCAATAATACTAGGCATGCTGCTTTGGAGCAGGCTTGTCTCATCAAATACAACATTAATCGACTCTTATACCACCAGAGTTTTCTTATTGAAAATCCTATTTGCCTTACTATGGCTACTATAACCTATAAAAATACATTCAAAACATTTTTCACTAAACTTCATGCGGTAATACTTCTCATTATTAAGTACAAAGCATTTACTTCCAAAGATTCTAAAATAGGACACAGTCGTTTTCTGCCCTTCAATAGCTCATAGGGGTTCTTACGATAGCTTTTGTTGATAAGTGCTCTGCTTTGCACGTGACAAGCTGTGTTGACTACTTCATCCCATAAGTACTCCTGAAGTGAAGCGTCGTTCAACATAGTTATATATGCTTCAATTAGGGTTCTATTCCTTCTATCAGCAACTCTATTTTGTTGTGGAGTGTGCGGGGAGGAAAACTCATGAAAGATACCTTGACTTCCACAAAATTCTGTCATGGCACCCGACACAAATTCTATTATATGGTCACTTCTGATTTTGACCACTGAGCAGTTTAATTCGTTCTGAATTTGCTGGACAAAATTTGTGAAGGTGTCGAAGGTGTCTGACTTGTGTTTCAGAAAGAACACCCAAGTAAAACACGAGTAGTCATCAACAATTACTAATGTGAAGACCTTACCTGCTAAACTGTGAATAAGCATAAGACCGAATAAGTACATATGAAGTAAGTATAAACTTCCTGAAGAATCATTTTCAACAATATCCTTGAAGGTAGCCCTTGTCTGCTTACCCATTTGGCATGAGTGACATAGACTCTCTTTAAGACACTTAATGTTGGGGGCATCTCACACTAAGTTGTAAGAAAATAACATATTTATTATTTTGAAATTAATATGTGTTAATCTTTTGTGTCATTAGTCACAAACAGACGTACTATCTTTTGCAAGAAAACAAACTAGTGTAGAATTGTATAAGAAAAGAAAATTTAAACAGAAAATATTTCTGCACCGAGTGTCTGTTAAGACCGTCTCCAAATTTGTGTATGACTTTATCAAACACTTGTCCTTGCAGAACTCAACGATGTATCCTTAATCATATAGCTGACTTATGTAACGCCCCCACTCGTCACGTGGCATATAACGGTGGGTCTGGCTGGGGCCCCACGTCATATGTCACAGACAAGCGGCGGAATTACTTGTGGAAATCAAAATCTATTCGCACCCTAACCCAAACCATTCTAGCGCAGCATTTGAAGTTAAATGAACTCAGCTCAGAGAATGTCCACTACTATATAAACTCCACATTTATATATATCAAAACCAGGAATGTATACAACCCACGCACACTGGCCTTAAGGCCTTACACGTTTCTCTTTTAACCAATACATTTTCGTACATCGGCACGCAGGCCGGTCACACATGAAATCCAACCACGTTTCTTCGCACGGCCTTCAAGGGCCTTTAGCAGCAATCCAGCACTCTGCTCACTTCAATGCCATCATCAGCACCTGCAATTCATGATCCACCCAAGAGTGGCAAACAAAGTAACGGACTCGAGTGCTTTTCCACCTACTCGAGAGAAAAGTGTCGACTACTCGACACAGCGGGACACGCCCTGTGACATGCCCGTGTCACAGGCTGTGTACCCCATACTCGACGATCGTCGAGCGCAGTTTGTCGATCAAAACTCTGGTGTCGACCAAGGGAGGACACGCCCTAGGTCACGCCCCCTGACACGCCCGTGTCACGGGCGTGTACCTCCTGACAATTCGTCGAATGAATTTCGTCGACCACGCGCCCATCTAACCCGAGCAGGACACGCCCGTGTCCTAGGCCGTGTCACCCAATTTTTCCCAATCTGAAATTTGGGCTGTTACAACTTATGCTTATAAGATTATGGTGTAATCCTTCAACATAAGCCATGTCTGTGAATGAGACTACTCCGTTGGAAATCATACCATAGTCTTTTGTAGTTCCCCGGTCTGACCCTCTAAAGATGACTTTTGGTCCATCTTTGACTGGGTTGAAATCAAGCAACAGGCTTCCTGTCCCGGTTATATGCCGAGAGCATCCACTGTTCAAATACCAGATTGGATTTTTGTTGGTCTTTGGACATACCTGCAATGACAAATCACTTTATCTTAGGAACCCAAACATATTTGGGTCATTGGTTCCCAGTCATCTTAACACCACTAAGAACATTAACTTTGCGAGTGGTCTGTCTCGCAGGGTTAACTCGTGGAGTTACAATATTAGTAGGGTTAAACCAACAATCTGCGCCAAAATGACCAATTTTGTCGCAGCACCAACATTCAAATCTATTGTACCTTCTCTTGTATTCCTGCTTTACCTTTTGAATGTAAGGTCTAGCAGGGGCAATATACTTGGAGGTGGAAGCCTCCTAATCACAACATACGCATGGCTTATCCATCTCTTTTGCCTTCGGTATAAAAGTTTTGGCTTTTGGTGCCCTCTTATGAATATGTCCATGAATATAAGGACCATAACTCTTGAGTTCAATCTCTTCATAAGGTGCTTTGAAAATACTGACACCATAGTCTTCGAGACGGGTCCATCCCTGGTATCTCTTCTTGGGCTTTATATAGGTAGGTTTAGCCAGATGACCGTAGGATGACTCAAGGTCAAACTTGTTCATAGGGAAGATTACCTTCCTAAACAAGGGTTGTCTTAGAGGAGCCTTCCCCTTTTCTTTGGCACTGGATTTCTTGGTAACCTTACCTTTTCCAACTACATGGCCAAGACCACTACCCTTCTTCGGAGCTGAGAACTCATCAATGAGAGGGAGAACAGTCCTCGGCTTGGAGAGACTCTCAACAAGTTTTTTCTCTACCAAGAGCTTTTCTTCTAGCTCATCAAGATATTTCTCTTTTAAACTTAATATTTCAGCCGAGCTTTTCAATTCCTCTTGCAAGGAGTGAACTTCACTTCTGAGATGAGTCAATTCTATAATTTCCTCCCTCAAGCTTAATTCTGCTGCCTTGAGAGAGGCAATCTCTTTTGC
Source organism: Platanthera guangdongensis (assembly GCA_039583875.1). NCBI lineage: Eukaryota > Viridiplantae > Streptophyta > Magnoliopsida > Asparagales > Orchidaceae > Platanthera > Platanthera guangdongensis. The sequence goes on along the minus strand of CM077160.1, from coordinate 139,748,233 downwards.
CTGCTTTTTGACTACCTTATGGCATTTATCAAAAGCTTTCAAAAGTTTCTCACGTTGAACCATTAATTCAAAATCTCTTTTCTCAGAAGAATAGCCTTCATGACCATTGGATGACGTTTCTGACTCAGAGAGTATCACGTGTGAGTTTACCTTCCCGCGATACTCTGAGTCACCAACTTCCTCATCTTACTGAGCCATAAGCTTGAAGTATGCTTCCTCATTCTCTGAGTTGGACTCTGTTATGTACATTGTAAAATGTGTACCAGATTTGGAGAATCCTAACTTAGCTCAATGATATTCATCAAGGTGTATTTGATGTTGTTTTGAGTTTATATGTGCAGGTTAAGAATATGCAGGAAAAGTTTCTAAGTCCATGAGTCGACACCAGAAGAAGCTGTGTCGATACTTGTGAAGACTTGTGTCGACACTTGAGAAAAGCTGTGTCGACACCTGGAGTCAATTGTGTCGACACTTGGAGAAGCAGTGTCGACACACAGAAAGTTCAGTCGACACACAGAAAGTTCAGTCGATATTAACTGTGTCGACACACAGGACTTGTGTCGACACACAGAAAGTTTAGTCGACATCAACTTTGTCGACACACAGGACTTGTGTCGACACACAGAAAGTTCAGTCGACATCAACTGTGTCGACACACAGGACTTGTGTCGACACACACACCAGAATTTCTTTTAGGTTAATTGTGTCAAGACAAGAAGTGACTGTGTTGGAACACCCTATTACTAATTTGGGTCAGGACCACTATGTCTCTAGGGAACCAATGTTTGACCTCCTGTATAGCTCAAAAGGTTAATTAGATTTGAGTCTAAGGGTTAGAAGTCTAAGTTTGGAAGCTGCCCTCAAGACCAAGACTCTTTCAGTTTGAGACTAAGTCATATCGTCGAGCTCAGCACGACGATTCGTCGAACTCCGATCGACAATCGTCTAGCTCAACTTCGACAGATCGTCGAACTCCATTCGACGATCGCTGAGCTCAACTTCCACATATAGTCGAACTCCATTCGACGATCGGTGAGCTCAGTTCGACGATCTTTGACTCAGTATTTGTTCTCTATCTCTGAGCTCAGTACGACGATCTTTGAGCTCAGATCGACGATATTTTGTTGCAGTATAAGTCCATATTGCTGAGCTCAGTTCGACGATAGCAGAGCTCAGTTCGACGTTTTCTGATATCCTTAAGGTTTTTCAAGATTCAAATTCAGATCAGTTAAGGAGTTATTCTGCAATTAATTCAGAAGATTTCCTAGCCATTTTCATTTATTTCTGGACCAAGTTTCAAGGGATTTTCAAGGAATGTTTCTTTGGACTTTCCTCCAGAAGACATTTTGCAATTAAGGATGCAATTAATGCAGGCCAACGGCTATTCTTGACAGAGGATGTTCTTCCATTCAGTACCAGAGAATAAAAGACAAGAATTTTTGAATCTCTAATACAGACAGACAGACATCAGTAATCTCTAGAACAAGAACAAAATATTCCCTGTCTCAAAGAATTCTCAAGAACACACATCCAAGGAGATCAAATTTTCTGAAATCCTCAGATCTCTCTAGTCTCAAGTGTTCAAGGCCAACATCTTTCAAGACTCCAGACATCCAACATTTCAGTTGTTGCTGAAATCATTTATTGCTGAAGATCAACTTTTGAAGGCCTATCACCCTACAACAAAGCTTCTTTTCCTGAAGATCTCAGCACTCAGGGGGAGCTTTGACACCATCAAATCCACATAGTCTTCTCAGTTGTTTGAGAAAGAGAAGACTTTCATCACTCTCTCACCACATCTCTGTAAAGGGTTTCTCAAACTCCATTCAAAAGTTTGAGCTTGGTTTTTGAGCACCTTGTCAAAAGCTCATTGGTGGCAAGACACCTGATCAAAAAATCTGATTTGGTTTTTGAGCACCTTATCAAAAGCTCATTGGTGCCCAGGACACCTGATCAACTCATCCTGCAGTGGATTCCTACCTAGGGTGGTAGAAGAGTGGATGTACCCAAGTTTAGGGGAACCACTATATTTCCTTGTGTCATCTGGTTTTGCTTGTCTTTATTTTTGTTTCTGGCTGTGATTGTTCTGTGATTAGCTTATGATTAGTTTAGCTCTGTGATTAGATTTATTAACTGCTTCCTTGCTCACTCACATTACAACAATTGTTGTAAAAAGTTTTCAAGCACCATATACTCTATTCACCCCCCTCTAGAGTATATCAGATCTAGCTGCACTTTCAATTAGTATCAGAGGGAGGTTGGTTAAACATACCACACCTTGGTGGTTGCACAGGCTAACACCTGAACCCAAAGATCCCTAGTTAGATCTGTTTTCTTTTGAGTTTAGTATTAGATTTTATTTTCACAAATCATGGCCCAAAACTAAGATTATGCTAGCACCAGACCTCCAGTGTGCAATCTATCCAAGTTTGCACTTTGGAAAGCAAGGATCAGATTATACATGAATTCTATTGACGAGGATATTTTTAACTCTGTTTTGACAGTTTGCCCAAGACCTCCAGAGAACTCAAGTACAAATGTTGTTCCACCTTCATCAGGAACAGATGCTGACATCAAGAAATGGAAGGTAGCTGATGCCAAGGCTATGAACATCTTAGCCTAGACAATGTCTGATGACATCTTTCAAAAGGTGGTTGAATGCAATTCAGTAAAGGAAATTTGGGACAAACTCTCTGAAATAGTCTCAGGCTCAGCTGATGAGAGAAAGGATAGGAGATCACACCTCATATCTCAATATGAGAATTTCAAGAAGCGAGAAACTGAGTCAGTGGGAGATATGTACAACAGGCTCAGTCTAATAGTCAGTGAACTCAGGACATTGGATAAAGAGATCTCACTAACTGAACTCAATGACAAAATTCTAATGTGCTTCCCTAGCACTTGGGATTCAAGAATCTGGCCAATCAAAGATGCCAGAAGTTTGAATGAGATCACCACTGAAGCTCTATTGGGTAAGCTCAAATCTTATGAGCTACTCATCAAGAATAGAGAAGAAGAACAGAAGGCTGCCTCACCAGCCACAAGAAAAGAGAAAACAATAGCCTTCAAGGCAACTGAAGATCATCCTGAAGACAAAGTCATAGGCAATGATGAACTGCTCAGTCTCTTGGCCAAAAGATTTTACAAGATGGCCAGAAAGGACTTCAGAAGGAGATCATACAAAGAGCATGATAAGCCAAGGTATGACAAGTCAATTAATAATAAAGAAATTGTTTGCTTTGGTTGCAGGAAACCAGGGCACATAGTTCCTGACTGTCCAGAAAACAAAAACAAGGACAGAAGGGACAAGAAAGAAAGAAGAAAGGAGAAAGACTCCAAGAGGAATGACAATGGCAAACCCTCATCAAGCAAAAACAAACATACAAGAAAGGGGTTTGTTGCTGAATCCTGGAGTGAGACTGAAGAGGAGTCAGAAGCCTCATCCAGCTCCAGTGATGATGAAGATGATGCAGAAGAAAAAGAGTTCTGCATGATGTCAATCAATGCCTCACAACATAACTCAGATGAAGAAGAGTCAGAGTCAGACTCAGAGACTCAGCTTGAAGAAGATCAGGTAATCAGTTCATTTGATTTTAATTCAGAGGACTTTAAATCTGAATTTAAAGCATTATGTTTAGACCTGCTAAAATCTGAGAAAGAAATTATCTCTCTCAGAAATCATTTATCTGAACATAATACTTTAAAGTCAGAAAACCTCAAACTCTCTCAGGAGTTGGAGTGTTGTAGGGAGCAGATAGCTTCACTGAAAAATGAGCTATCTGAGGCCAAGAAGCTTGAAGAATCCCTTAATGGGAGAAGCATCAAGCTGATGGACATCACAAGCACAGTGAACTCCAGATTTAATAGTACATTGGGCTTGGGTGCCTCATCCAGCCAACTCATAGTTCTAACAACTCCAATCAAATTCATTTCTGATAAAGGAAAGGGAGTTGTAGAGGTAGCTAGGAAAACTTCTGATCTGCCCCAGAAAACTAAGTCCCAGCAGAAATCGTCGAACGGAGATCGACGATCGCCGAATGCAGATCGACGACCGCCGAACGCAGATCAACGATCTCAGGCAAAATCGTCGAACTCAGGTCGACGATCTCAAGTTCCTGAACTCTGTTATAGTCGACCGTCGAACGGAGCTCGACGATCTGACCCAAGATCGTCGAACGCAGCTCCAAGATCGTCGAACAGAGGTCAGAGCTCTGGAATTTTTTTTTCAAGGGCAAATCAAAATTCAATCCTAAGGGTCCTTCATCCCAAATCTTTAACCCTTATACTGAATGGATTATACCTCCAAGGAGATATCATCCTGAAGGATATAAGAGTCAACCTGGGATGTCTTTTATTTCAGAGTTTAAAGGTTATCAACCTAGGCCCAAGATAAACTGGGTCAAAAACAAATGAATTATTTTATGTGCAGGTGAAGACCTATCCAACATCTAACCAGCAATGGTACTTGGATAGTGGGTACTCTAAGCACATGACAGGGAACAAGGACAACCTCACATCCTTTAGAGCCAAGCTTGGACCCAAAGTTATCTTTGGTGACTCAAAATTTGGACAGACTAAAGGCTATGGTGCATTCCAGATTAGATCAGTAACATTCAAGAAGGTAGCTTATGTGGAAGGACTGAAGCACAACTTAATAAGCATCAGTCAGCTGTGTGATGAAGGCTATCAGGTGACCTTCAGCAAAGCTTTATGCAAAATCAAGTCAGAGGACAACACAACTGTGTTGACAGGTAAAAGGAAAGGTAACATCTATCTAGTAGATTTTCTTTCTACAGATGTAGATATTTGCCTGTTCAATTCTGTTTGTAGACCAAATATTTTATGGCATAAGAGACTAGGACACCTAAACCTTAGAACTATTGCTAGGCTATCCAAGGACAACCTTGTTAGAGGACTACCTTCTGGCCCCTACAAGAAGGAAGGACTCTGCAGGGCTTGTCAATTAGGCAAGCAAACTAAAACAGCTTTAAGTCACTTAATAAGAGTGATTCACCTAGGATATTGTATCTGTTACACATGGATCTTTTTGGACCCATCACAGTACAAAGCCTAGGAGGGAAATCTTACACTTTAGTAGTTGTAGATGACTTCTCTAGATTTACTTGGGTGTTCTTTCTAAGGAAGAAGTCTGATAACTTTAAGTGTCTGACAGAGTTTCTCAAATGTATACAGATTGAGTTCAATACTCACATTGCCCTGATCAGAAGTGATCATGGGACAGAGTTTGATTCTCTTCTTATGCAAGAGTTCTGTCAGAGTGAAGGGATCAGGCATACTTTCTCAGCTCCTAGAACTCCTCAACAAAATGGGGTAGCTGAAAGAAAAAAAAGAACATTTATTGAATCTGCCACTACATTGTTGTCAGATGCTCACCTTCCTCTATCCTTTTGGGCAGAGGCAGTGAACACCTCCAACTATGTGCTGAATAGAAGTTTGATACATAAACTAAAGGGAAAAACTCCCTATGAATTACTCAAAGGGAAGAAACCTAAAGTTGATTATTTTAGAGTTTTTGGTTGTATTTGCTACATACATAATAATGACAAGAAATATTTAGCAAAATTTCAAGCTAAAGCTGATGAAGGAGTGTTTCTGGGATACTCCATGATTAGCAAGGCTTATAGGGTTTATAATAAATCATCTCTAAAAATTGAGGAATCTGTTCACATATCATTTGATGAATCTAACATGTCTTTCAAGGAGAAGATACCTTCTACCATAGAACCTTTGCAGGAACAATCTCTAGTTGAAGACTTGAACAAGTTACAGGTTACTCAAAATGATGAAAGTAGTGAAGATGAAGAAAGTGTTCAACATATTGAAGAACAACTTGAAGAGCCAGTTGTTGTACCACAAGAGGAAACAACAACACAGGTTGGTGAACAATCAACACCCCCTGTTGATTTAGTAACATCAAAAGACCATCCAATTTCCCAAATAATTGGAGACATCTCAGCTGGTGTGCAAACCAGAAATCAGGTCAACCAAAACCTGTTGCACACCTGCTTCCTATCTCAAATTGAACCTCAGTCCATTCAAGATGCAGAGCAAGATCCACACTGGATCATTGCAATGCAAGAAGAGTTGCATCAATTTGAAAGGAACAAAGTATGGGAACTAGTGCCAAAGCCTAAGGATCACTCCATTGTTGGAACAAAGTGGGTATTCAGAAACAAACTGGATGATCAAGGAGTAATTGTAAGGAACAAGGCAAGGCTAGTTGCTCAGGGATATTCTCAAGAAGAAGGAATAGACTACGACCAGACTTTTGCACCAGTTGCAAGATTGGAAGCCATCAGAATATTTTTAGCTTATGCAGCACATAAAGGCTTCAAGGTATATCAGATGGATGTCAAAAGTGCATTCCTAAATGGAGACATCAAAGAGGAAGTATATGTCAGACAACCTCCAGGTTTTATCTCTCCAACTTATCCTGATTATGTTTTTAGATTGAACAAAGCATTATATGGTCTCAAGCAAGCTCCTAGAGCATGGTATGAGACCCTAGCATGCTTTCTTTTGGAAAATGGATTTTTGAGGGGTAGAGTAGACCAAACTCTTTTCATTAGAACTCATAAGTCCCATACCCTACTATCACAGATTTATGTAGATGATATTATTTTTGGTTCTACTGACTCCAAACTGTGCAGAAGGTTTTCCAACCTAATGCATTCTAAATTTGAAATGAGTAGCATGGGTGAGCTATCCTTCTTCCTAGGATTGCAAGTCAAACAGCATGCTGAAGGCATCTTTATTTCTCAAACCAAGTATGCAAATGCATTGGTTAAGAAATTTGGCATGTCTGAAGCATCTTGTATGAAAACACATATGTCTACTAATGCTGTATTGTATGCTGATGAACATGGGAAACCTGTTGATCAGACAACATATAGATCAATGATTGGCTCTTTACTGTACCTTACAGCTAGTAGACCAGATATAATGTTTGTTGCATGTATATGTGCTAGGTTCCAAGTAAGCCCTAGAGAGTCACACCTAACACTAGTAAAGAGGATTCTCAGGTATGTTAAAAGTTGTCCAAATCTAGGTCTCTGGTATCCAAAAGATTCAGCATTTGATTTAACTAGATTTTCTGATGCTGATTATGCTGGATGCAGAATTGATAGGAAAAGCACCAGTGGAACTTGTCAGTTCCTTTGTGACAGACTTGTCTCCTGGTTTTGCAAGAAACAAACTTCTGTGTCAACTTCAACTGCTGAAGCTGAATATATGGCTGCAAGCAGTTGTTGTTCACAAATCTTGTGGTTTCAAAACCAACTCCTAGACTATGGCTACAACTTAGAGAAGTCTAAAATTTTTTGTGATAACACCAGTGCTATTTCTATAGCTCAAAATCCAGTCCTCCATAGTAGGACAAAACACATAGAGATTAGGCATCACTTTTTAAGGGATAATGTTGAAAAGAATAAAATTGAACTTCAATATATCCCAACTGATTTACAAAGGGGAGATATTTTCACCAAGCCCTTGGATGAAAAGAAACACACCTTCTTCCTAAATCAGTTAGGAATGTTAGATGGAGGAAGTCTTAAATAATATCCAAGATTTTAAAAGCTTAAAAATTGACCAAGACTAGGCAAACATCTTGATTTTTCTTAGTGTCTAGAGTTTTTCTGATCTCTGAACTGCACTCGACGATTTTCCCCCAGATCGTCGAACGGAGATCGACGATTTCTGAAATCATCGACCTGAGTTCAGCGTTTCTCAGATAGTATGAACTATCTCTTTCGGTCAGCGATCGTCGAACGGCGCTCGACGATTTTGTTCTCTGAACGATCGTCGAACAGAGCTCGACGCTCCCCAATATCGTCGAACGGAGATCGACGATGTTGAAGACTCTTCAGATTCCTTTAGAAGCCTCGATCGTCGAACTGAGTTCAACGATCTTTCCATTTCTGCGTCGAACCCTAATATAAAATTCATTTTTCGCCGTCGTTCTCCTTTGCGCTTTCGATTTCTCTGCAAGAACTTTCTTTCCCTCCAAACATTTCTGCACATGGTCGTTTTGTTTGTTGAATCTTTGCAGGTAACCATGGTTGTTTCTGTTGCTGTTCTCGCCGCCATGAAATTTGATGCTGGCTTCGACATAGATATGGAATCCTTCAGCACAACAGACCAGGTTTTTCAGGATATTTTAGAGCTATTCAAAGAGTAGAAACTGGCTGCAATCATGACTACAAGGATCAAGCTTGCTTCTGATGAGATCAAAGAGTGGGTCTACACTGCCCACAATCAGGACCACAACACCATTGTTGGATCAATCTCTGGCACACAGGTACCTTTGACCCCAGCAATTCTAACAGAGGTTTTTGAGTTAAGAACTGGTGGAGATTCTTTTGATTTGTTTGGAGAAGAATATGTTGACTTGCTTGCCAGAATGGGTTACTCTAAGGCTAACCCTAGCAAGCTATTGAAAAAGAATCTTTCTGTGGAATACAGATTCCTGGCTGATGTAGTTGGGAAAGTCCTACTGGCTAAGCACTCTGCTCATGATACAATTTCCAGTTATCAGCTCTGCCTAATGGGAGCCCTAGTAGACAGGAAGAACCTGAATTGGGGAGAGGTCTTCTTTGACCTCATTAAGAAGAAAATTAATAAAAGTTTTATAAATTTTGGAAGAATATTAGGAATTTTTCTTCAGAATAGGTGCCCTGCTTTGCTGGTATCCTCTAGGATACACATAAATGCATCCAAGAGACTATCTTGTGCCCTTTTTGGTAAATGGGACAGGCAGATCCTCAAGCCTAGCAGGCCCTCTTCCAGCACTCCTTCAGGCACCAGGACTATCAGAGTCACTTCCCCTCAGGTCTCTGCCCCTACAGATGACCTGTCTGCTGCTGTCTCTCCTCCTCCTCCTCCAATTCCATCTCTTCCCATTCCATCTACCATTCAAACTCCATCCACCATCATCATCTCCAGCCCCTCTCCAACATCTACACCATCTCCAATCCCTACTTTACCAACCACAGAAGAACAATTCCATCCCTTATACTCCTACCCTCAACCAGATGCCACTTCATCACCCTCCATTCCCTCCTTCAACCTCATTGATGATTCCTTCATGCATGATTCACCATCCTCTCCTCCTGAGCTTCCCTCATCATCAACATCCTATCAAGATCTTCTGCAAGAAATCATTGACCAACCCACCTTCACCCCATCTATCTCCATCCCACTGTCCTCCATATCCACCTTACCCACACCTCAGCCATCTCTTCCCCCATTCACCAGCTCTCCACTACCATCATCAACAGCTACACCTCCATCCTCTACCTCTGCTCCAGTCACTACTGAGCAAGTAGATATTCCAGCCCTTGCTGACAGGCTTTATAAATTGCTAGCCCCAGGCTATCTCTTCTTTTGGAGACCTCCTTGGCTCCATTAATCCTGTCAGTGGCATCCCTTTCTGCCAGGCTCTTCTCTTTATTCCCTCAGGCAGCTCCTTCAGCAGTGTGCCTTGATCCAGCCATGTCTGAATCTAGGTAGGGGGAGATGCCCTATGAAGTGAGCCTGCCTGCTGCTGCTGCTATTGATGTTTCTTCAGCTCCTGTTACTGCTTCTCCTGCTGCTGTGTCTCAAGATCTAGTTCCTCCTGCTTCAGTCTTTGCACTAGACCTCAGGTCTTTGCTCTCAGCATTTGATTCTATATATTTCAGATGTCTGCCAGAGGAAGCTTGTCTTTCAGAGACAGTTGCTATCCAGCCCCCAGAGGATCTGTCCAAGGCCCTTGTGCCTTTCTCTTGTTGTGACCCCAGCATCATCACTTCATTTGTCAACTCATTTTATGCTGCTGCTACTTCTGCTGAAAGCAGTGTGGTTGTTTCTGTTGGTGCTTCCCCTCCTGATGCTGAAAATTCTGTTGATAATATTGATGTTACTGCTGATGAGCCAATTTCTAAGGAGATCCTTATGACAGAGGCACATGAGTTTGAGCCTTATGTATTTTCTGATGATATTTCTGCTACTGATATTGTTGTTAGTGAAACTGTTGCTGTTGTTGTTGTTACTTCTCCAGAACCTGTAGTATCTGCTGCTGTTGTTACTGTTTCTATTTCAACTGCCACACCTTCTGTATCTGCTGTTGTCACTACTGCTACTGCCTCAACTTCTGCTACTACAACTCCTGCTACCAGTTCTGTATCTGCTTCAATCCAGCTCAAGAAAGATTTGATGAAGAAGATTGATGCCCTTTATGATGATCAAAGTTCTGAAAGTGATGAGTTCAGAACAGATTCTGATGATTCTTCTGCTACCATTGCCAGGAAGAGAAAGACAAGGAGCAAAGTCATGAAGAGAGTACCTCCTGCCAAGGTCAAGGATAACAATGATATACCATATTATATTCTTCATGATTGCCCCATAACTGAGCACTGGATGCAGTACTCAAAGAATCAACTCAAAGCAATGCAGAAGAAAAGGAAAAATGAAAAGGGCTCTTCTCAATTCCAACATTCTCATCCTCCTCCACCACCACCTCCTGATGCAGGTGCAGGTGGAAGTTCCCCTGCTAGAAGTCAAACCCCCTATCAGCCACATGCTAGATCCTATCATAGGGGAAGCCAGTCCAGGGGTTCTCAATCCAGAAGAGGAGGATATAGAGGCAATCAAAGAGAAGTCCAGGTTTACTCCAAAGGATACTCAAGGCAACATCCATACTCCAGGGAAGGACAAATCTCATCTGACACCACCTCTGGTCCTTTTCCCTATAAATTGAAGTAAACTGTTTCATCCAGGCCTCCTCAAGATAACCCTTCTAATAGATATGAGCCACCAGTACCTTTTGAAGACCCTGAGAATAATCCAGCTGCTTGGACTGCAAGGATGAAAGAACTTGCTGCACTGGATCAGATCAAGAAAGCTAAAGAGCTAGGAAGAGACTCCTCCAACATCACTACAATGTCTGAACAGAGAAAGAAAGAGTTGGAAAAATATGGGTCAAACAAATTTTTTGATTCTGACAGATACATGGAACTGCATCCTGAAGCTGTAGTTCCCAGGCCCAAACAGCAAACCACTTTAGGTGCAGCAGATGATACGAGATCAAAGAAAGAAGCCCTCAACCCCAATAGAGAAATCAAACTCATTAAGGGCAAGGAAAAGAAATGATTATGTAAGGTGACAATCAACTTAACTTCTGATTATTATCTGGGATGATATATATATCTGTGGTTCTGCAATGTCCAGCTTGTTGTTTTTCTGTATTGCTGCTTGTATGTTGTTTAAATTTTTTCAAACTCTGTAAATAGTAATCCTAACCCAAATAGGGGGAGATTGTTGGAACACCCTATTACTAATTTGGGTCAGGATCACTATGTCTCTAGGGAACCAATGTTTGACCTCCTGTATAGCTCAAAAGGTCAATTAGATTTGAGTCTAAGGGTTAGAAGTCTAAGTTTGGAAGCTGCCCTCAAGACCAAGACTCTTTCAGTTTGAGACTAAGTCATATCGTCGAGCTCAGCACGACGATTCGTCGAACTCCGATCGACGATCGTCTAGCTCAACTTCGACAGATCGTTGAACTCCATTCGACGATCGCTGAGCTCAACTTCCACATATCGTCGAACTCCATTCGACGATCGGTGAGCTCAGTTCGACGATCTTTGACTCAGTATTGGTTCTCTATCTCTGAGCTCAGTACGACGATCTTTGAGCTCAGATTGACGATATTTTGTTGCAGTATAAGTGCATATCGCTGAGCTCAGTTCGACGATAGCAGAGCTCAATTCGATGTTTTCTGATATCCTTAAGGTTTTTCAAGATTCAAATTCAGATCAGTTAAGGAGTTATTCTGCAATTAATTCAGAAGATTTCCTAGCCGTTTTCATTTATTTCTGGACCAAGTTTCAAGGGATTTTCAAGGAATGTTTCTTTGGACTTTCCTCCAGAAGACATTTTGCAATTAAGGATGCAATTAATGTAGGCCAACGGCTATTCTTGACAGAGGATGTTCTTTCATTCAGTACCAGAGAATAAAATACAAGAATTTTTGAATCTCTAATACAGACAGACAGACAGAGAGACAGACATCAGTAATCTTTAGAACAAGAACAAAATATTCCCTGTTTCAAAGAATTCTCAAGAACACACATCCAAGGAGATCAAATTTTCTGAAATCCTCAGATCTCGCTTGTCTCAAGTGTTCAAGGCCAACATCTTTCAAGACTCCAGACATCCAACATTTCAGTTGTTGCTGAAATCATCTATTGCTGGAGATCAACTTTTGAAGGTCTATCACCCTACAGCAAAGCTTCTTTTCCTGAAGTTCTCAAGGACTCAGGGGGAGCTTTGACACCATCAAATCCACATAGTCTTCTCAGTTGTTTGAGAAAGAGAAGACTTCCATCACTCTCTCACCCCATCTCTGTAAAGGGTTTCTCAAACTCCCTTCAAAAGTTTGAGCTTGGTTTTTGAGCACCTTGTCAAAAGCTCATTGGTGGCAAGACACCTGATCAAAAAATCTGATTTGGTTTTTGAGCACCTTATCAAAAGCTCATTGGTGCCCAGGACACCGGATCAACTCATCCTGCAGTGGATTCCTACCTAGGGTGGTAGAAGAGTGGATGTACCCAAGTTTAGGGGAACCACTATATTTCCTTATGTCATCTGGTTTTGCTTGTCTTTATTTTTGTTTCTGGCTGTGATTGTTCTGTGATTAGCTTATGATTAGTTTAGCTCTGTGATTAGATTTATTAACTGCTTTCCTGCTCACTCACATTACAACAATTGTTGTAAAAAGTTTTCAAGCACCATATACTCTATTCACCCCCCTCTAGAGTATATCAGATCTAGTTACACTTTCAGACTGTGTCGACACACAGAACTTGTGTCGACACATTCTTACAGAAGCTATGTCAAGAAGCAGTGTCGACACCATGAGAGCTGTGTCGACACCACCAAGGATTGTGTCAACACTTAGTCTACTTGTGTCGACACATGTGAAGTTCAGACTCGACATGTTGCTGACAGAGACAAAGTTTCAAGAAGTGACTGCAAGACTTGACAGCTGCCATAACCAACAGGTCTACTGCAACTGTCAGATCTGTCAAAAGTTGGTTAGCAACTGGATCAGCCGGTAACCTTGGATGAAGTCTATATAAAGACAGATTCTATCAACAAAGTAGAAGAATGGAAAAAAAACGTTGTTCACAAATCACAATTACAACAGAAGATCCAACATACACAAGGAAATCCAGGCAGAGATTTCAAGTGGATCTAAGTGAAGAATTTCAACATATCTTCAGAAGAATTTGTAGAGAGAGAGAGCTCCAACAATTCAAGTGAAGAAAGAGACTATCAACAACTAGTCTCTTAAGTACAGATCCTGAACTAATCTGTAAAGAAGAATTCAGATTGATTTCTGGATTTTAAGAAGGAAGCTGATTGAAGATCATCTTCAAGAAATTCAACCTTATTGTGTTCAGATTCAAGAACCTTTGAAGAAAGCCAAAGACAGGTTGATTTCTGAATAATCAGATTTTTCAAGAACTGATCAAGAAATCTTTCTACCCATTCTCTCTCAACTTGGGTGGAAGATAAAACTTATTTTTATCATTTTTCTGTAAGATCATTATTGATCTGAGTTGTAAGCCTATTTTATAAAGGCTGAGGTAGGGCTGAGTGCCTGAGGTAGGAGATTTACATCTCTGAGTTGTAGGCCTTGGGGAGGCTGAGGTAGGGTTGTGTGCTTGAGGTAGGAGATTTGATTCTCTGAGTTGTAGGCCTGGGTGATGGCTGAGGTAGGGCTTAATTGCCTGAGTTGTAGGAGTGTGGACTCACTCTGAGTTGTAGGAACCTTGACTGGGTTCTGAGTTGTAAGATCTATAGATCTGAGAAGGAAGGAAGAAGTTAGGCCGAATCTAGCACACTGCTAGATAGGCGAAGGGGGAAAAGTGGATGTACCCATTATTTGGGGAACCACTATAAAACTGTGTGTCATCTGTGATTGTGTGATTTCTGTAATGTGGTAGCAGTAGATCTGTTTGATTCTATGTGATTAACTGAATTAATATTCTGCCTAAGAGTAAAAAGGAATTGTACCTATTCACCCCCCCCTCTAGGTGTTTAGGTTATCTTGAGACCAATTCTTTCAAGTGGTATCAGAGCCAGGTTGCTCAAAGATAGACTTAACAGTCTGAGTAAGATCTGTGAGGAAGAATAAATTAGAACAGATGGGTTCAGGAGAAAATCATAAGGAACTTGGTTTTATGAATTTGCCCATATGCAGGAAGGAAATCTTTGGAATATGGAAAGAAAGGGTCAGATTGTTTATGGAAGCATCTGATCCAAGAATATATATAACTGTTAAGGAAGGGTCCTTATATTCCAATGAAAGTTTCAGTTCTTGATGCTAATCAGAGGACACCAAAAGACTTTTCAGAAATGACTAAGGATGAGATTATCTTGGCTACTATGGACAAGAGAGCTCAGAATATTATAGTGAGTGTCATAAATGACTCAACATTCCAAAATCTGATTCACTATAAACCTCCAAGGAGATGTGGGACACATTGATAGTCTACATGGAGGGATCAGAAGAAGTTAGACAAGATAGAAAGTCAATGCTTAATCAGGAATATGAGAGCTCCAGACAAAGTAAATCAGACGGCATCACTGAATGTTACAAGAAGTTCTTCAGAATTGTGAATGAACTAATGTCATATGGAAGGGCATTTAGTACATATGAGTTGAATGATAAATTCCTTAGATCTTTGACTAAGGATTGGGACACCAAGATCTGTGTCATCAGGGAAGTGCCCAGACTTGTAGAAATCTCTCCTCCAACACTATTTGGCAAATTGCTTTCTTATGAAATGCAACTCATGGCCAGAAAGGAGGAAGAGAAAAGTACTAAAGTTGAACATAGAGAAAAGTCAGTGACCTTCAAGGCAGAAGCCACAAGAAAGGACAGGAGGATGTCTCCATCTCCTCCTAAGAAAGCTGCAGAAGTGATCTCTGAAAGTTCTGATAGTCACACCTCAGACAGCAATCATTCTGATGAGGACTTTGCTGTCTTCACAAGGCAGTTTCAGAGATTTTTGAAGAAGAAGCAGTGGAGAACTAAGCCATCCTCCTCTCAGTCCAAGGATGAGTATTATTAGAAAAGAAAGTCATCTAGAAAGGACAAGAGTAGGTAAAAAACTAGTAAATCAACAACTACAAAGATTGTGTGTTATTGCTACAACAGACGTGGACATGTTGTAGCTGATTGTCCAAACAAAAGAAAGAAATCTGCAGATAAGAAGAAGTCTTAGTATAAAAACAAGAAGGAGAAATCTCTTATAGCAAAGAAAGAGAAAAGCTAGACAGATTCATCATCTTCAGATTCTGAATCTGTTGCTGAAGCTTATATTGGTCTGTTTGCAACAGAAGAAGAGACTGAGTTCTTGCAACTGCTAGACTCAATAAATGGAACTGAAGATCATCAGTGCAAAGGGCTGATGGCCCTGACTGATGAAGATCACTGTCAGGATCAGCCTGGTCCAAGTAAGGTAAAAAACTTATCTGAAGATTCTGATTATTTCACTCGCTCAGAATCAGAAGCATCTGCATCAAGAGATGTGGATGGATCTGAATCTGAAGGAGATATTCATCAACTTATAGATGAATATGGTGATTTGCTGCAGGCATTTAAGAGATGCAGAAAACCTGACTAAAATTCAGGCTAAGGACATTGCACCTCTTAAGTTGGCTGCATCTGATTCAGAAAAACTGTTGGATCAAAAGATGAATGAGATTGCCAAGCTGAAAAACATAATTGTTATTCAGATGGGAACAATCACATTCAAGAGTGATCAAATCAAAAGTCTGGAAGTCAGACTTCAGAAGGAAAAAGATCTAGTGGCTAATTTCTCTACGCCAAAATCTGTCCTACCCTTAATTGATGACTTTGTGTCTCAAAAGGGTATGGCAGGATTGGGTTTTAATGGAAATAGTAGGGCGGCTAATTTCAAAAGAAAAAGGAAAGCCCCAGTTAAGCCACTTGTCTTTAATCTCCCTATTGCTCTCAGAAAAGTGCAACAGCCTACCAATAGTAATGATCATGATATCATACATGGTCATGGTAAGCCTGACATTCTGAATGACAAGTAGTATCCAGCACTCAAGCAAAGAAAAATTATACCTACAGCATAAAGAATAGCTGACAGCAAAGCTGTTAAAACTGTACCTAAAAAGAGGTATAATAGATATGAATGCTGGTGTTGTGGCAAGGTGGGACACTTTGCCATTGACTGTTGGCATAACACTAGTGTCAGGATTGTTAGAAACCAGGCCGGGGGGTCCCACATATTTTGGGTAAAGGCCCCGGTCCTGGCCGACTGCAGTCGAACGGCACAGCATCCCCAACCAAATCTCCTGGGCTCCACCTCGGTTTAATCCCAGGTAGGTTGTTGAGGCCTGGTCTCGACCCCAGGACCTCCTTTATAAGAGGTGCCTTAGCCAACCTCTCACACCCAACTGCTGCAGTGTAGTTGGGTGTGAGAGGTTGGCTAAGGCACCTCTTATAAAGGAGGTCCTGGGGTCGAGACCAGGCCTCAACAACCTACCTGGGATTAAACCGAGGTGGAGCCCAGGAGATTTGGTTGGGGATGCTGTGCCGTTCGACTGCAGTCGGCCAGGACCGGGGCCTTTACCCAAATATGTGGGACCCCCGGCCTGGTTTCTAACAAAAGATGGCCATCTTTTGTTAGAAACCAGGCCGGGGGGTCCCACATATTTTGGGTAAAGGCCCCGGTCCTGGCCGACTGCAGTCGAACGGCACAGCATCCCCAACCAAATCTCCTGGGCTCCACCTCGGTTTAATCCCAGGTAGGTTGTTGAGGCCTGGTCTCGACCCCAGGACCTCCTTTATAAGAGGCGCCTTAGCCAACCTCTCATACCCAACTGCACTGCAGTGCAGTTGGGTGTGAGAGGTTGGCTAAGGCGCCTCTTATAAAGGAGGTCCTGGGTCGAGACCAGGCCTCAACAACCTACCTGGGATTAAACCGAGGTGGAACCCAGGAGATTTGGTTGGAGATGTTGTTGCCGTTCGACTGCAGTCGGCCAGGTCCGGGCCTTTACCAAAATGTGTGGGACCCCGGCCTGGTTTCTAACAAAAGATGGCCATCTTTTGTTAGAAACCAGGTCGGGGGGTCCCACACATTTTGGGTAAAGGCCCCGGTCCTGGCCGACTGCAGTCGAACGGCACAGCATCCCCAACCAAATCTCCCGGGGGTCCCACGCATTTTGGGTAAATGCCGGGTAGGTTGTTGAGGCCTGGTCTCGACCCCAGGACCTCCTTTATAAGAGGCGCCTTAGCCAACCTCTCATACCCAACTACACTGCAGTGCAGTTGGGTATGAGAGGTTGGCTAAGGCGCCCTTATAAAGGAGGTCCTGGGGTCGAGACCAGGCCTCAACAACCTACCCGGGCATTTACCCAAAATGCGTGGGACCCCCGGGAGATTTGGTTGGGGATGCTGTGCCGTTCGACTGCAGTCGGCCAGGACCGGGGCCTTTACCCAAAATGTGTGGGACCCCCCGACCTGGTTTCTAACAAAAGATGGCCATCTTTTGTTAGAAACCAGGCCGGGGGTCCCACACATTTTGGGTAAAGGCCCGGACCTGGCCGACTGCATTCGAACGGCACAGCATCCCCAACCAAATCTCCTGGGTTCCACCTCGGTTTAATCCCAGGTAGGTTGTTGAGGCCTGTCTCGACCCCAGGACCTCCTTTATAAGAGGTGCCTTAGCCAACCTCTCACACCCAACTGCACTTGGCCATCTTTTGTTAGAAACCAGGCCGGGGGGTCCCACACATTTTGGGTAAAGGCCCGGACCTGGCCGACTGCAGTCGAACGGCACAGCATCCCCAACCAAATCTCCTGGGCTCCACCTCGGTTTAATCCCAGGTAGGTTGTTGAGGCCTGGTCTCGACCCCAGGACCTCCTTTATAAGAGGTGCCTTAGCCAACCTCTCACACCCAACTGCACTGCAGTGCAGTTGGGTGTGAGAGGTTGGCTAAGGCACCTCTTATAAAGGAGGTCCTGGGGTCGAGACCAGGCCTCAACAACCTACCTGGGATTAAACCGAGGTGGAGCCCAGGAGATTTGGTTGGGGATGCTGTGCCGTTCGACTGCAGTCGGCCAGGACCGGGGCCTTTACCCAAAATATGTGGGACCCCCCGGCCTGGTTTCTAACAAGGATGAATGTCAGCTTACCTGGAAGAAGGGCTGCTACAAATTATGCTAAATTTCAGTCTAACCTAAACCAAGGACCCAATAACAATTTGGGTTCTAAGGTTAAGTAATTATTTGTTGCAGATAAGTCTAAGTGGTCATGCCCCTTTATGGTACTTGGACAGTGGATGTTCCAGACATATGACTGGAATAAGAGGATTGCTGAAGGACTACTCAATCATATTGAATGTACCTAAAGTAATCTTTGGTGGTTCTGAAAAAGGAGTCATCAAAGGGTTTGGTAACATTTCTAACAGCTCAATTACTATCACTCAAGTGGCTTATGTGAAGGGTTCGAAACATAACTTGATAAGCATAAGTCAACTGAGTGATCTTGGATATGACATTTCATTCATTAAGAATGGTTATCATATTAAAAGGTCAAGTGATCAGAAGATCATGTTGACTGGTTATAGGAAAGGAAATGTGTATTGCCTAAACTTTGTGAGTGAGAATAAAGATTCTCTTATTTGTCTGGTAGCTGATGAGAAAGCCTCTCATTATGTCAAATGGCACAAGAGGCTAGCTCATCTAAACTACAAGACTATTGGTCAACTCTTTAATAAAGAGTTAGTGAGGAATGGTCCTCAAGTTAAGTGCATTAAGGATGGAATATGCTCAGTTTGTCAAAAAGGCAAGCAGACCAGATCCTTTTTTCATAGCCCTGAAACCAAAGACTCAGTGAGGTGTTTATACCTCTTGCATATGGATTTATTTGGTCCAATGCCAGTTTAGAGTCTAGGTAGGAAAGTCTACACATTTTTGGTTGTATATGACTATTCTAGATTTTCATGGGTTTTCTTTCTGAGGCAGAAATCTGAAACCTCAACTATTTTCTGCAACTTTGTTAAGCAAATTCAGAATGAACTAAACAATTCAGTGGTCAAAATCAGAAGTGACCATGGAACTGAATTTCAATCTGAAAATATGACAAAGTTGTGTGAAGAATTTAGGATTCATCAGGAATTCTCCTCACCTAGAACTCCTCAGCAAAATGGAATTACTGAAAGAAAGAATAGGACTCTCATTGAGGCAGGTAGAACTCTATTGAGTGACACTTATCTCCCAAAATATTTCTGGACTGAGGCAGTAAACACTGCATGCCATGTGCTCAATAGGGCTTCCATCACTAAGAGACACAAAAAGACACCCTATGAGGTTATGAAGGGCAGAAAACCAAACTTATCCTATTTTAGGATCTTTGGTTGCAAGTGTTATGTGCTTAACAATGGCAAGTCTTATCTAACAAAGTTTGCTGCCAAATCCCAGGATGGGATATTTGTTGGGTACAGCAACAATAGTAAGGCTTATAGAGTTTATAACTTGACTACACAAGTTGTAGAAGAGTCTGTTCATGTTATATTTGATGAATCAAGACTTATTAACAGTGAGTTGTCTAGTAGTTCTTGTAGCTCTACAGGTATAAAAGAGAAGATGGACATGCTCATTATCAAAGAAGATCAAACTGCTAGGCTGGATGAAGATAAAGATGCTTGCTGTCCAGGGGGAGAACAAGTCTCTCTAGATGAAGAAGACAATGAAGTACAGCAGAATGAAGAAAATGGAGAAAGTCAAACTGTAGACAGACTTCCTCCAGTAGTTAGACATTTAAAGGATCATCCTGTACACCAGATTATTGGTGATCCTAGACAAGGGGTTCAAACTAGAAGCAGGAGCTTGAACACTGTATTATGCTCAAGCTTCTTGTCTCAACAGGAACCTAAAAGATTTGAAGAAGCTATACAAGACCCACACTGGATCGATGTTATGCAGGAGGAGTTGAATCAATTCAGGAGATGCAAGGTCTGGAAATTAGTTCCTAAACCAAAAGACCACAATGTCATAGGGACTAAGTGGATCTTCAGGAACAAGCTAGATGAGAGTAGGATCATAATTAAGAACAAGGCAAGGCTGGTTGCCAAAGGATACAGGAAGGAAGAGGGCATGGACTTTGATCAAACATTTGCCCCTGTGGCAAGGTTGGAAGCAATAAGGCTATTCCTATCCTATGCAGCCTATCAGGGTTTCAAAGTGTTCCAAATGGATGTTAAGTCAGCCTTCCTGAATGGAGACTTAACGGAGGAAGTCTATGTAGAACAGCCATCAGGTTTTATTGATCCACTTTATCCTAATTATGTGTATAGGCTTAGGAAAGCCCTATATGGTTTGAAACAAGCCCCAAGGGCTTGGTATGAAACCTTGTCTACTTTCCTCATTGAGAACAAATTCTCAAGGGGGAAAATAGACAAAACTCTATTCCTTAAGGAATCTAAAGGGAAGATAATTCTAGTGCAGATATATGTTGATGACATAATATTTGGTTCTAGAGAAAACAACCTTTATAGGAAGTTTGCTAAACTTATGCAAGGGAAGTTTGAGATGAGCAGCATGGGAGAACTTAAGTTCTTCTTGGGACTCCAAGTAAGACAGACTGATGATGGCCTGTCCATATCCCAGTCTATGTTCACACAGGAGTTAATTAAGAAGTATGGTATGAAGTCATCCACTACCATGAGAACTCCAATGGGGACAAGTATGTCTTTAAGCAAAGATGATGCAGGAAAACCTGTAGATGAGTCTTTGTATAGAGGGATAGTTGGCTCCCTCCTTTATCTGACTGCTAGTAGACTTGACATCATGTATGCTACATGTGTCTGTGCTAGGTACCAATCCTGCCCAAAATAATCTCATTATACTGCTGTTAAGAGGATTTTGAGATATCTTAAGGGCACACCTAATCTAGGCCTTTGGTACCCTAAGAATAGAAATTTTCTACTGACTGGATATTCAGATGCATACTTTGCAGGATGCAAAGAAGATAGGAAAAGCACAACTGGCACCTATCAATTTCTAGGAGGAAGATTGGTGTCATGGAGCTGTAAGAAGCAGACTAGTGTGGCAATCTCCATAGCTGAGTCTGAGTATGTAGGTGCAGGGAGCTGCTGTGCACAGCTATTGTGGATACAGCATCAGCTTAAAGATTATGGTATCCAGGTAAGTAGAACCCCTTTATTCTGTGATTCTACAAGTGCTATTTTTATTGCTTATAATCATGTTTCTCATAGTAGAACAAAGCATATAGAAATAAGATATCATTTTCTTAGGGATCATGTAGAAAAAGAGGATATATGTTTAGAATTTGTCAATACAAGTTTTCAAATTGCTGATATGTTCACTAAGCCATTGGATGAAACTAAATTCAATAATTTTAAAATTGAATTAGGTATGCTGAACATAGAATAAATTGACAAATTTGTCTAAGTACTTTTGTATCGACACAAAAAGAGGTATATGTCGACACAGAGAAGTTGTGTCGACACATCTAGACAATTGGTGTCGACACTTCAGAGGAGTTGTGTCTACACTTCAGAGAAGTTGTGTCGACACTTAGAATTAGAGTCGACACAGAATTTTTGTTGAACTAATAAGTATGTCTGTGTCGACACATCATCAATTGGTGTCGACACATAGTAGTCAACACTTCTGTCGAGACATTAGCAGTCTGTGTCGACACCAACTCAACAGTGTCGACACACTAGGTAAATTTTGACACGCCTTTTGACCTTCAATGTTTAGACACATATAAATACCCTGTCGACACACTCTCCAGATTTTTGTTGAGACTAGATTCTTGTGTCGACAAACTCTCTCTTCTCCATTCAAGATTTCTCACCATCCCAATGGCGTCGAAACTTGACGAAAACGTGAACGAGGGATATGAACTGGTACGGAATGCCTTTGACGATGCTGAACCAGCGATTAAAGCTGTGATAGCTCTAATTGCAGAAAATGGTT
The DNA here is from genome assembly GCA_039583875.1 of Platanthera guangdongensis. NCBI lineage: Eukaryota > Viridiplantae > Streptophyta > Magnoliopsida > Asparagales > Orchidaceae > Platanthera > Platanthera guangdongensis. Next base: position 139,726,182 of record CM077160.1, on the reverse strand, counting down.
TGGAGTATTTGACATCAGAACCTACAAAGATATGGAAGAAGGAAATCATTGAGTTTTATGGAGCTGCAACTTAGGATTCAACTGGACTAAAAATTAGGTCTTCAGTCCAGGGTAATAAAGTCAAACTCACCATGAAAAGCATACGAAAAACTCTTCATCTGCCAAAAACTCAAGAAGACGAAGAAGTTACATCTTCCAAGACCAGGGAAGCGCTCTAGTGGTGTGGATTAGATCCCACCATGAAAATTGGATCATCTATGTACAGAAAAGGAATGAATGTTCAAGGAAAATTCATTTCTGAAGTAGTTGGCAAAGTAATCTTATGCAAACCAGGTGGATATGATAGGGTCTCAGACTACATGTTCAGCCTCATGACCAGGATCATCTACAAAATCAACACCAATTGGTCTACAGTCATATATGAAAAGATTAGAGAAAGCATCAAGAAACCTAATCTGGGAAGGATATTAAGCTTATACTTGGCTGAAGCAATTCCAGAAGTGATGCAACAGGCTGCTGGATCCAAGATCAATCACATGAGGAGAATGGATCTAAGGATAATCTCTAGATGGGATAGAGTGCTGATAAAATACATGGGTGATGAAGAGAGGCCAGAGAATAATGAGAAATCACATGCTCAAGACATTATACATGATGATCAAATGCAGGGGGAGCCTCATCTTGAGGAAGAGCCAACACACTTAGAAAGTGAAATGGCTAATCAAACTATTCTTGAGGTAATCCAAGAAGTTAATCAAACAATTTTCAATAATGAGGATGGAACACTAATTGTGCCCTTAATTGATGTTGACCAGAACACTTAACTCAACAATCAAGCACAGGATGTTATCATGGAAGATACATCTCCAGCTGCTGATGCTCCAGAGTTAGTGGTGCCTCCAGTCCAACCTCAACAAGAGTTTACCCTTGAAGAGTTGTTCCCTGATATAGAGCAAGTAAGAACTGAGGGGGAGCAAGCTAGGACTGAAGGGGAGCAAGCTGGAATTGAGGGGGAGCAAACTAGGACTGAAAAGGAACTGCCTCCTAGTCCTCAGGAAAGAGTTGATATAGCTAGTACCTCAGCTTCTGAAGATAAAGCAGAAACTCAAGCAAAGAAGAGAAAGCTGATGGTTTTCAGAAGACGAAGCCAAAGCTATAAAAAGGCATTGCAAACTGCTCCACAACCAGTTCCCGCACATGATTATAGCTCCTTACTGGTATCTTTGCAAGTAAAATTAGATGACCAAAGAATAGCCATGGAGAAATATATGGATGCGACCCATAAAGATTTACAATTCTCCTTGGCTCAAGATATAAAATCAATTAGATTTGAGGTAAACCAGAATAAAAAGGAGATGACAGACTGCTTTCACAAAGGAGGTAATGTTGTGGTTTTTCTAGCAAAACAACAAGAAGGAATAAAGACTCAAGTTGCTGATCTAGTAGTTAAGCAAGGCTATGTCCTAGAAAATCAACTGAGGATGAATGATAATATTACTGAATCACACAATGTGATTGTTACAGAATTAAAGAATACTGCAACTGCACTGACAGAGGCCAGGGGTAAAGAAAAATCAGAGTTTGATAAGAAACTTCAAGAGGATTTAGCCACTTTCCAATCTGCACTTCAAGCCTCTCAGAAGATTATATCTGCTTAGCTTCTAAAGTTTAAATCCTATTATACAGAGGGAACAAATTATCTGGATACTCAAATCAGGTTCCAAAAGAATGATCTCAGGGATCATATTGAAAGAAAAGTCATAAAGGGGAAGAGGTTGATAGTCAATGTTAGCTCAGAGCATGCCAAATGGATAACAAATACTGTTAGAGCAACTTTGGGATATCCACCCCTATGTGATGATGACTACACAGCTGAGTCAGGAATTCAAGCTGCAGGAATTGAAGGGGGTCAGCAGGAAGTAGCTCAAATAATATATCTCCTTCTAACTTTGAGGAAATTCAACACCTGATTGATCAGATGTACAGCCCTCCAGAGGGTACTAAAAATGTTATCATTGAGAAAGTAGAGTCAGTGGCAGCTTTGAATAAAGAGCAAGAAGCTCAGCTCTCAAAGAAAAGGTTTAGAGAACAAGCAGAGTTGAAGCCTGATTTTGAGCAATGGAGTCCTACATCCAGTAACATTATCTTGACTGCCTGGAAAGCTGTGAAGGACAAGGCCCATGACAGGGGTAAATGGTACACTGAGCAAGAATGGAACAAGTATGAAGCTAGGCAGGAAGTCATTCTTTAATACAGAAGGAAAGCAAAGGCTGGTAAATTACCTGCTAATGCTCTGGAGCCTAGCAAGTACTTCCCAAAGCCATTTCATTATTTTGAAAGGTAAAAGATAAGGGCTGAAGAACAGAAAAGGAAAGATCTGAAAGGAAAGAAACTTGCTGATGATGCTGAACCTACTGTGCAGGCTCAGGTCAAACCAGAAAAAGGCATAGTCATCAAGGAGCCAGATCAGCCGTAGTATAGACTAACTAGATTTTACAACAATGTGATCTTTAGTTGTTATAAAAATCTATGTAAACTGATTGTTGAAAAACTTTTGATAGTTTAAACAAAACAATGATTCATGCTCACTGTGTTTGCATCATTCTGTAATGACATATTATACATGTTTTGTTTATATGTTGCCCTGTCATGTAATGTTTATATACATCATAATGTGTGTTTATTATAAATGGTGTATATCATTGACTAAGGGTTATGACTTCTCCAAATAGGGGGAGATTGTTGGGTACATTGGAAAATGTGTACCAGATTTGGAGAAGCCTAACTTAGCTCAATGATATTCATCAAGGTGTATTTGATGTTGTTTTGAGTTTATATGTGCAGGTTAAGAATATGCAGGAAAAGTTTCTAAGTCCATGAGTCGACACCAGAAGAAGCTGTGTCGACACTTATGAAGACTTGTGTCGACACTTGATAAAAGCTGTGTCGACACCTGGAGTCAATTGTGTCGACACTTGGAGAAGCAGTGTCGACACACAGAAAGTTCAGTCGACACATAGAAAGTTCAGTCGACATCAACTGTGTCGACACACAGGACTTGTGTCGACATACAGAAAGTTCAGTCGGCATCAACTGTGTCGACACACAGAAAGTTCAGTTGACATCAACTGTGTCGACACACAAGACTTGTGTCGACACACACACACCAGAATTTCTTTTAAGTTAATTGTATCAAGACAAGAAGTGACTGTGTCACAGGACTTATGTCGACACATTCTTACAGAAGCTATGTCAAGAAGCAGTGTCGACACCATGAGAGTTGTGTTGACACCATCAAGGATTGTGTCAACACTTAGTCTACTTGTGGCGACACATGTGAAGTTCAGACTCGACATTTTGCTGATAGAGACAAAGTTTCAAGAAGTGACTGGAAGACTTGACATCTGCCATAACCAACAGGTCTACTGCAACTGTCAGATCTATCAGAAGTTGGTTAGCAACCGGATCAGCCGGTAACCTTGGATGAAGTCTATATAAAGATAGATTCTATCAACAAAGTAGAAGAAGTAAGAAGAACGGAAAAAATGTTGTTCACAAATCATAATTACAACAGAAGATCCAACATACACAAGGAAATCCAGGCAGAGAATTCAAGTGGATCTAAGTGAAGAATTTCAACATATCTTCAGAAGAATTTGTAGAGAGAGAGAGCTCCAACAATTCAAGTGAAGAAAGAGACTATCAACAACTAGTCTCTTAAGTACAGATCCTGAACTAATCTGCAAAGAAGAATTCAGATTGATTTCTGGATTTTAAGAAGGAAGCTGATTGAAGATCATCTTCAAGAAATTCAACCTTATTATGTTCAGATTCAAGAAGCTTTGAAGAAAGCCAAAGACAGGTTGATTTCTGAATAATCAGATTTTTCAAGGACTGATCAAGAAATCTTTCTACCCATTCTCTCTCAACTTGGGTGGAAGATAAAACTTATTTTTATCATTTTTCTGTAAGATCATTATTGATCTGAGTTGTAAGCCTATTTTACAAAGGCCGAGGTAGGGCTGAGTGCCTGAGGTAGGAGATTTACATCTCTGAGTTGTAGGCCTTGGGGAGGCTGAGGTAGGTCTGTGTGTCTGAGGTAGGAGATTTGATTCTCTGAGTTGTAGGCATGGGTGAAGGTTGAGGTAGGGCTTAATTGCCTGAGTTGTAGGAGTGTGGACTCACTCTGAGTTGTAGGAACCTTGACTGGGTTTTGAGCTGTAAGATCTATAGATCTGAGAAGGAAGGAAGAAGTTAGGCCGAATCTAATACACTGCTAGGTAGGCGAAAGGGGAAAGTGGATGTACCCATCATTTGGGGAACCACTACAAAACTGTGTGTCATCTGTGATTGTGTGTGATTGTGTGATTTTTGTAATGTGGTAGCAGTAGATCTGTTTGATTCTATGTGATTAACTGAATTAATATTCTGCCTAAGAGTAAAAAGGAATTGTACTATTCACCCCCCCCCCCCTCTAGGTGTTTAGGTTATCTTGAAACCAATTCTTTCAGACTCGCTTGAGTCGCTGTCACTAAGAGTCTTGGACTTCTTGGTGACGAAACTCTTTTCTTCTTTTCTCTTGCCCTTGAAGGATCTTTTCTCCTCTTTCTTGGAGCCCTCCTTCTTGTATGTGTATTCAGCAATCATGTGATCTGTCTTGTAGCAATAGTAGCACACAACGTTAGAGGAAGAATGTTTGTTTTATTTAGATTTATACTTGTCCTCTCGGTTGTAGCTTTTTCTGGAACGATCACCATCACGATGGGATTTCCAGAATTCGAATGAGGATGACTGAATCTTCATCTGTCTCCTCTTACTGAGCAGTTTCTTGAACTGCTTAGATATTAGATAGAACTCTACATCTGATAACTCAAAGCTAGATGTGTTAGGCTCGGAGTCTTCCGGTGCGTCAGGAGCACAAGTCCTTACTGGTGAAACAGCTTTGGACTTCCTTGAACCTTCAGCTTTTAAGGCCACCGATTTCCCTTTCCTAGAAGTCCGGCTGCTTTGCTCTTCCTTCTTTCTGGTGTTCATTTTTAGTTCGTAGGAGAGCAATTTCCCAAAGAGGTTTTGAGGGTCAGTCTCAGGCAACTTCCCAAACTCCATGATGGAAACCACTTTAGTGTCTCATTCCTTTGTTAGGGATATGCAATACTTGCCATTTAGTTCACCATTAATGAAATTATGACCATAGTTCATGTGGTCGTTTACAATATTAAAGAACTTCTTGAAGTTGTCAGCAATACTATCACTTGATCCTTGCTTGAATGCTTCGTATTCCTGATTCTACAATGATCTGCAGTCGTCTCTGACTTATTCTGTCCCTTCCATCAGCACAACTAGGCAGTCTCACAGTTCTTTGGCAGATTTGCAGTGGAATAAATTTTGGAGCATAGAATCCTCCACTGCACTTGTGATGATGTTCTTTGCCTTCTTATCCAGTGAGACAAAGGCAATTTCATCCTTAGTTAAGTCCATCATCTTCTTGGGGATCATGACTGCAGGATTCAGAGCAGAGACTTGAGTTGTTATGTGGGGTCCTTCTTCCACAATCTGAAAAATTCTTGGATCAGCAGCTTCCATGAAGAACCTTACTCGTTCTTTCTACATGGGAAAGTTTTCCTTTGTGCATACTGGTAGCTTCATAGAAGACATGTCTTTACTTCTGTCCATGGTTACTAGACGGAATCTCTTGACGCTAGAGCAGGGATCATGTTCAAGGTGTTAATCTTATATCGACAAAACACCCCTCTGATACAAATTGAAAGTATCTAGTGTCTACCTAAATCAACTAGAGGGGGGTGAATAGGTGAGGTTTGTGTCTTTTCATGGAATAAAAATTACTTAAAAATAAGCACACAAACACAGATATTTATAGTGGTTCCCCAAGTTGGGTACGTCCACTATCCCGCCTCGCCTAACTACCACGAAGGGATAGAATCAGCTACTTCACCAAACTCAGATTTCCACAATCTTACACCTTGGATCCGCAACTCCTATAACTCGGAAAACGACGCTCCTACCACTCGATCCATAACTGGATCTACGACTCGATCCACAAACGGATCTATCACTCGATCCACAAACGAATCTACCACTCGATCAAAAAATGGATCTACCACTCGGAGAAAAATCTCCTACCAAAGTAAATGGGAATTACACAATAATATTACAATCAAACTTAGGCTAGATCTGAGATCTTTAATCCATCCATCTTAGAGAATAGCAGATCTTGAAATTTTTTGGAGAACACGGAAGATGAAAACGTTAAAGATCTTGAATCTTGACTTGAATCTTTGATTGAATCGATTTGGAGGAGTAAAGATCAGTAGAGAGAGCAATCTAGTTGTCTATGTCGAAGAAGATGAATCGTGAACTGTACATCGGCGGCCGATCGGAGAAATCGTGAATGCACTGTAGCCGGCGGCGGACCGACGGTTTTCCGATTTTGGAAATTTATCAAGGTTTGAAATGAGAGTAATAGCATGATTAGATTGAAAGGAAATATCCCCTAGATATTTATAGAGATCTCCTTGCCAACGCATAAAGAAACCTTCCAAAAATGAAACCGAGAAAGTATTGTGCATGGCCGACCGAAACCCGAACCAGAGTTTTTAAAAATTCGGAAAAAAAGTCATAAGTCAAATTTGTCGAGTATCATCTAGTATCACTAGTATACTCGTTGAATGAGTCTTGATATACGACGAATTAGACTTAGACAAATCAGCACAGGCCAGCCATACACTCAACGCTAAAGCGGAGAATCATACACGACGAATTTGTCGAGTATAGGCTGAATGACTCAACGCTCTTGACGCCATGACAAGTAATATTCGACGAATGAGATAGAAAAATCCAGAGAAGTAGCGTCGAATGGACTCGACGAATTCGGCGTGTATAGTCTAGTATATTCGACGAATTCGGCGAGTATTGTTAGATATATTCGATGAATTCGACGTGTATACATGATGATACTCTGCGAATTTTACCTGGCGGATGTTTCAATTCTCAAAGAATTTGCCCTAAGTACAAATAATGAATTCGACGAGTGTTGGAAGGGATATACGACGAATTCGATGAGCATTAACGAGTATACTCTACGAATTCGACGTGTATTCCTAACCATACTCGACAAATTTTACTTGGGCAAATTCCTGTCCTTCTGATTTCAAGCCTCCGTCCATGCTTGATCCTTCTTCTGTACTTGGGATAGAAGTACACCCCAATAGAGAGATTACACATGTGTCAACACCATGGCCTACACAATGAAGGATTGCATTGTGTAGTCTTGTGTTTACTGACCCAATATAACCTGACATTGGTGTGTACTTAGCAATGTAAATCTACAAGTACATAACTCAAATAACAGGATTAAATACAGTCACAATTCATCTTAGCTTAACTAGATCCTTCTTCAAATCTGAGTTATTGCGGTTACAATACTCAATATGTTGACTTTTATTATTAATCGGACTTAATATCTTGAAATGATAATAGGATTAAGTCATGGCAAAGTTTTTGATAATGATCATGCTGAGTTTTTGTGATGGTTGATGCTATTTGATGATTTTCATGATAGCCGACAAAAATATGTCTTATGTTCTGATCTATGTACATTTTAAGGAGTATGACATGCAAATCAAAATAAATGAGTATTATGATATGCAATATGTGCCTCGTTACCTCTGGTTTATTTTGGTCATTTGCTGCAATGTTTATGACACTCGTATATTAGCATATCGCATGATGATGTCACTGCACTTTCGTTTGACTTATCAATTGAGCAGTTAATTTGGAAAATTGTGTAGAGTTATTTGTTTACAGGTTTTGAACTAATTTTAATGATGAAGCTTAGTAAGAAGAGGGGAATGAAACTTTATGAAATTGCGATTATATTGAGAACAAGTGGATAAAGATGCAGGCATTCCAAATTCAGGGAAGTTATTTACATTTCAATTACTTTCTTTTATATGCTTATGTGCTTATTAGTAATACATTTTTAAAGTATTTTCATGGTAAAAAAAGAGTTATCTTTGCTAGAGACTAGCAAAGGAATTAAATGTGGAGGTGAGGGTATTATAACCCCCAACCATTTGGATGAAGAATAATTCATTGAACAGTGATTTGAATGATCTCAATTCTTGTTCCAATTAATCAATAGGCTATTCTAGACATATTTAATGATAATTAATTGGTATGACTGAACAATCTAAAGAGTTCAATTAGTGAATTTGAAATTTGTAAGATTTTTTTGTGATAAAGCTCACTTAAGCATTTTTGTTTTTATGCACAAAAAATTTGCTTACTTCCAAGCCAATCTTTTGATATTGACCTCTACAAATAACGGGAGGGGTGAGCAAGAACTATGTCAATGATGTAATCCTAGATATGAGCTTAGGTAGTATTCTATTTTGATCTCCACTAGAATAGTTGAGCTTGAACTTTTTCATACATATTATTCCATGTTAAATTCTCTATATTTTTACTAGTTGTATCTTAGTAAGTTAGTCATTTATGGGTGTTTAATTTTTATAAAAAAATTGGTTGAATTTCATAGTGATATGTGGCCTAGGTATATGTCTACATACTTGGAATGATCTCAACTATGATGAAAACAAAAAAAGGAAGAGAAATTTATGTCATAGTGATATGCGGCCAAGGTATGTGAAAACATACTTGGAATTATCTCAACTATGATAATTTTTTTAAAAAAAAAGAAACATTATAGTGATATGTGGCCTGGGTATGTGCACTTATACTTGGAATGATCCCTACTATGAAGAGAATATGTTAAAAAAATATGTTAATAAATCTCATAATATGGCGAATTACTAAGATTACTAACTAAGTAATGTTATTCCGCTATCAAAGATTATCCATAATTCCTAAGCAGACCAAAGTCTTTCCTATTTTCAATTAAACTACTAACTCATGTGGAGGCTAAATCGAAAGATTAGCCTATTCTTTCCCTTTTCATAAATTGCGGAGGTTCAATGAGGAAATTGCACGGGAGTAAATTACTTTTAAAGAAAATCATGCACCGCACTAAGATACTTATTTGAGCTTTATATTCGATTTAACTAATGGATTTGTGAATTTTGAGCTCTTATTTATTTCTAAACCTATCAATTAAGTAAAACGAATTTATTGAGTAAGTCTTGATTAATTTATTTTTCAAGAAAGATCATTTGAATTTGCATCTTGATATTATTTCTTCATTTAATCTATTGATATGATTTATCTTTGCTAGGTACTAGCAAAAGTTTAAGTGTGGAGGTGTGATAACTTCCCAAAAAGAAGTTATCTAGCTCTTTATTTTGACATCATATTGAGCATAAATAAAAAGAAATGATTTAAATGAATATAAATATTCATAAATTCATATTTATTTGATTTAATGTTAATTAAGTTATTTTGCTCATGTTTTTCTTACTAGAAATGACATGAAAATCGAATAGGAAAAGTAAAAGTTGGACTAATATTTTGGTTGTGCAGTTATTACAAAAACCCGTTTCAGTTGTTATAACAAGTTCTGGACGGATTTAAAATTCAAATTTCGGATTTTGCGCTAAACTCAATTATGGAAGGAGACATCTATTGGGGGCTGCTCGTTTTAAGAGAGTAATCTCATACCTAAAGGGGAGACACGAAAGTCTTGAGAGAGAGAGAGAGAGAGATCTAAGAGCCATCATCTTGGAGAAGGAGAAGTAGAAGAATGGCTAGGGTTTGGACACATCGACGAAAAGGAAGAAGGCTCTAAAGTGAAATCTAAACGCAAATTCATGCAGCGTTTTAACTTCTAAAAACATGTCTGGTAAAATCTTCTTTGTTGTGTGGTTTCATTCTTCAAACATGAACTAAATTTCTTGGTCTTGTATGTTGCGAGTACTTTGACTTATTGTTATGTGGTGTTTGTAATTTCTCTTTCATGATTGTTTGAAAACTTATATTTGTTGGTTTTTTGTTCTATTTTATGAAATTTTTGGATGAGCACTAAATTAGTCACTTCTCCGAGTGAACGATCTTTTCTCATTTTATATTACTCTATTCGGCATGTACATTTGCGTTTTTACGTAAATCTATTTCAGGCGTATCAGCTAGTCGCATATGCGACCCAATATATTAGGCCGAGTAAATATGACGGTTGCGCACTGCCATCTTTTGCGCCAAGTGTGCAATCTACACCCACACACGACCACGACCGTGATCCGACAGCATCATCGACGCTTCAATAGTCCTTGCTCTCCCGAGCCCAATTGGAGATCTTCAAACACCGCCTATGCCTCTCCGGGTCTGCCCAAATTAACCTCCGCCTACACTGCCTCGGCTCCATCCAAATCAGCCTCCACCTATGTCGATCCCCCGCACACGTGCAATGCAGTCCCTACACACAAATACGGCACCAACACTGCCTCCTGAATAGGGGTGCATCCGGTTTGGACTCGTACTCGGTTCGGTTTTCGGTTTTTCAATACTATTTTAAATAATTCTGACTTAAATATCTCAAGTAAAAATGGTATGATAAGTAAAAAAATAAATATCTGTTTTATTTACATATGATATCAACTAATAGCTCATGTTTACAATAAAAAAATTATGATTGAATATTTTATTGGGAAATCGAGTTAATAAATATAAAAAGATATAAATAAAATCTACAAACAAATGTTTAATTCCATGCTAAAATATGTTACAAAAATTTATTTTTGTTCAAATGATATAACATTATTAAGTTGATATAATTTGTTTACATTATTTAGTTAATAAAAATAGTTCAAAGATCATTATTGCTTCGGTTTTTCAGAGAGGAAAATCAAAACCGGCGGTTCGGTGTAAAATCGGTTCGGTTTGGGCGGTTCGGGGCGGTTTGGTCCGGTTTTCGGTTTTTCATGCACACCCCTACTCCTGAATCATCCCTCGTACAATGAGTAGCTGATGTCTCCTCCCTTACTACAAACACCACTGTCAAAACTTGGCTTCGTCCGGCCTCAAGGATCCGACCACCTCGCTAACGCCGATTATTCCAGCCTGTCATCGTCCCCCACGTTTGTCGATGAGAAATCCCGGCCCGGGCAGAGAGAGAAGAGAGGCGGATGGGAAAAAGGAAAAACCTGCAACGGTCTCCTGCAAATTATTCACGAGAAGAGGGGAGAGGCTCACGACTACTATTCATTAGTTTTTTTCTTTTATATATGATTGGTTGTACGAGATGGAAGGGTAGATTTAGGAATAGGTATCTTTTTTTATAACTCTCATTATATATATTGTAACGGCCTCCCCAGCACCACGCTTGAACGGACGACCGCTGGCACCCCCAGCACCCCAGCACCACGCTCGAAAGAGTTCAGACTCAAATAGTCTGCAGACCATGCACCCCAACCCATCTCCAAGCCTATAGATGGGTTGTTGGAGGATGCAACCCTCTCTTTGATGAGAAGTGATTCAATTAAGCGTCCTACAAGAACTTTCCAGGAGATCAACCATCCCAAGACTACTCCAACTCGAACACACTTAACTATAAAGTTCTTTCACTTCTCATCACCAATACAGCTCAATTTGTGATGAGAAGTGAAAGAACTTTATAGTTAAGCGTGCTTGGGCTGAAGTAGTCCTGGGATGGGTGATCTCCTGGGAAGTCTCCATAGGGTTGCTTAACTGGATCACTTCTCATCAAAGGGAAGATGCGGCCTCCAACAACCCGCCCATGGATGGAGAGGTGTTGGGGAGTTATGGTTTGCAGACCTATTGAGGCTAAACACTTTCGAGCGTGGTGCTGGGCGTGTCGGTGGTTGTATACCATAACACCCCAACCCCTCTCGAGTCTCACTGGTGGGTTGTTGGAGGCTGCAACCTCCATTCGACGAGCTGCAGTTCAATTTTTGATGAGAAACAAAAGTAATTTATAGTTAAGCATGCACGGATTAGAGTAGTCTTAGGATGGGTGACCTCTTAGGAAGTCCCCATAGAGGCGTTTAATTGGATCACTTCTCATCGAAGAGAGACAGCGACCTCCAACAACCCACTAGTGGGACTAACGAGGGGTTGGGGTGTATGGTCTGTAGATAATTTGAGGCTGAACCCTTTTGAGCGTGGTGCTTGGGGTGCCGACGACCGTCCTTTCGAGCGTCGTGCTGGGGAGGCCATTAAATATATAACTGTTATATATATAAGTGGTATATATTGTTGATATGAGCCTTCAAGATGTTCCCTAAATTCATCACAGTTCAATCCATATCCTTACAAATGTCTTGACGTCGTTCGTCGCTGCGAATTTTATCCACATAGAAGGGAATCTGAACCAAGCACAAGGCCCTTGAGGTGGCGGAGCGACGCTGGATGTCATTCTAGGTGACCACCGCCTCAACAAAAGAATAAAAAGTTTTTTCGGCCACCTCCCATAATGGTCGGTCGTTGGAGTGGACCCCGTCAATACACCACTTCCAATTGCGTCCATCGGCAGATCAGGGGAGGTGGTCGTAGCTGACACTCCACCGACGACGATGGAGGGGCCTCGCAAGCTTCTAGGTGACATAGATTACAAACTGTTAGAAGGAGTGTGCGGCGATTCAACCCACCTCACAAGGTATCTGGGTTGTCTTGCTTAAACTCCCTTAGAGGGTTGCATCCCAACCGACCCAACCCCACTCCATGGACTGCCTCAATCGACACCTCTGCCCACTAGCGGGTTGTTGGAGGCATCAACCTCCTTTTGATGAGAAGTGATCCAGTTAAGCGTCTTTACAGGGACTTCTCAGGAGGTCACCCATCCTGTGACTACTCCAGCCCATGCACGCTTAACTATAAAGTTCTTTCACTTCTCATCACCTATTCAGCGGCAGCTCAATTGGTGATGAGAAGTGGAAGAACTTTATAGTTAAGCGTGCTTGGGATGGATTAGTCACAGAATGGGACCTCCTAGGAAGTCTTCGTAGGGGCGCTTAACCGGATCACTACTGATCAAAGAGAGGGTTGCGATCTCCAACAACTCGTTTGTGGACAAGGAGATGGATTGGGACAGTTAGGCTGCAACCCTCTAAGGAAGTTTAAGGTAGGCAGCCCGGATACCTTGTGTGGTGGGTTGAACCTCCGCGCGCCCCTTCAAACAAAAACCGGTTTTTGTTAGAAGGGGCGTGCGGAGGTTCAACCCACCTCGCAAGGTATCTGGGCTGCCTTCCTTAAACTCCCTTACAGGGCTACAACCAACCGACCCAACCCATCTCCATCGACTGCCTCAATCGACGCCTCTACCCACTGGGGAGGGTTGTTGGAGGCCACATCCTCCCTTAGATGAGCGAAACTTGATAGTCAAGCGCGCACCACGGGGACTTCCCTGGAGGTCACCATCCTGTGACTATTCCAGCCCAAACACGCTTAACTATGAATTTTTTTCACTTCTCAGCACCAATTCAGCTCTGAATTTGTGATGGGAAGTAGCCCTCTAAGAGTGCTACTTCCCGATTTTTGTTAGAATGGGCGTGCGGCGGTTCAACCAACCTCGCAAGGTATCCGAGGTACCTTCATTAAACTCTCTTAGAGGGCTGCAACCCAACCGACCCAAACCCTCTTCATGGACTGCCTCAATCGACGTCTCTGCCCACTGACAAGTTGTTGTAGCTGAATTGATGATGAGAAGTGAAAGAATTTTATACTTAAGCGTGCTCGGGCTGGAGTAGTTAGAGGATGGGTGACCTCCTGGGAAGTCCTTGTAAGGACGCTTAACTGGATCACTTCTCATCAATTGGAGGGTTGTGGCCTCGAACAACCCGCTCGTGGGCAAGGAGATGGGTTGTTTTATGTTGCAGCTCTCTAAGGGAGTTTAAGGAAGACAACCTGAATACCTTGCGAGGTGGGTTGAACCGCCGCACGTCCCTTCTAACACAAACGGTCTGATTACATCGGATGGTCCAAGCTAATCATTGGCCTCTCCCACAATCAGTTTGTACGGCTGTTGTGAGGTTCCTTGGTTTGGATCGATTTGCATCACTAATATGCTTCAAAATCTTTGCGCAAATCTAAATCTTACTTGGGCTGAGAAAGCTCTTTATCTGTTATTTATCAATTTTTGAAGCCATTTTCAAGGCCTTAAAGACGGAATCATCGAATGATTATTTGAGATATTATTGTAAAAAATTATATTAGCTTTAATTTTCACAATTTATGTCTCTTATTTAACCGACTCTAATTAGTACATAAATACCTCGAAGTCAGCTAAAATGTTAAAATTATGCTTTGAAATTTCCTTAACTCTTATCAAACTTTAAGCTCTATTTTGAAGTCATTAGGGTCAGAATAATGCGGCGTTTGAGAGCATTTTTTCTTCTTTTTCGTTTTTTTGTAAAACGACATCGTTCATATTATTGTATTTGTTTTCTCTATCAGTGAAAAACGCATTCAAAATGAATTATTTTGCCTTTTAAAAAGTCACTCGTTTATAAAACAAATACATATTATGAACGGTAATATTTTCTAGAAAACGAAAAAAAAAAAAAAAAACCTCCCAAACAGGGCCTCTAAGAGTGCTACTTCCCGCTTTTTTGAATTCAGGCCAACTGGGGCCCGGCCCGGCCCGGCCCGGTCTAAAGGGCCTAAACGGGCCCCCTGTTTTGAAGGGAGCCCAGGCCCGGCCCGGCTTAAATAGAGCCCGGGCCGAGCCCAGTTTCGCAGAAGATCGGGCCCGATTCGGCCCGGCCCGATCGGACTTTTTGTACACGATTATAAGATTGTCAAATTAATCAATTTTGTTGTTCGCTTGCAAGAAAAAATTCAATCTTAAAATTACGCGTGTCAAAGCAAAAAACAGGCACACGAGTGAAAAAAGCATGCAACGGCGCGCGGCAGAGTGAAAAGTGCGCGCCCGGATAAAATATACCTGCCCGAGCAGAATACTGGTGCCCGGGCGGAATATGTTGCCTTGGTGGAATACGCGCCCCTTGGCGGAATACACGTGTTTGGGCGGAATATGCGTGCCCGGGCAAAATACGTGTCATCGGGCAGAATATCTATGCCCGAGCGGGATGAATACGTGCGCTGGGCTAAAAATGAGTGATGTGGAGAGCTCGCCCCTGCAAAAAACTCTCCTGAGTGAATAAAGCACATTCATGTGAAAAATCTCAAGCTAAGGCGACAATCACGCACATGTGAAAAAATGTGTGCCCGTCAAAAAATGCACACCCAGACAAAAGTAGCACACGGTCAAAACATGTGCTCCCGGGCGAAATACGCATACCCGGACCGAATACGCGCGCCTAAGCAGAATATTTGTGCCCGCGAGGAATACGCGCGCCTGGACAAAAAAGCGCGTGTCCAGGCAAAATATTAGTGTTGTGAAAAAAGCACGAACCCATGCAAAAATTCCTCAACCATGCGAAAAATGGACCGGGCAAAAATATGCGTCCCGGGTGAAAAATGTCCGCCCAAACGAAAAACACTCGCTCAGGCGAAAAAATGGGCCTTGGCGAAAAAAACGTGCTCGGACGAAGAAAGCATGCACACAATTCCATAAAATTCACTAAAATTCTTATTCCACCGTTCATTAGAGTAAACGAATGATAAAATTGAAATTAAGACTCCATTTGGCACGGTGGCGACGGTCATCAACATGAGACGGTCATGAACATGAGGATTAAAATTTCATTCATTAACATTCATCTAAGAAACTTCATTCAGTTTTTTGTTCAAATGCGGGTATTTGTTAGGTGATCATTAACGAATGACATTTTAACTCGTTTACGACCGCCGTCAAATCCAATTTCAAAAGCTCAATTCCATCCAAACGAAGGGACCATAAAAAATTGTTATGGGCACCGCACTTACCATCAGTCAAACTCTTTTGTTAGGGGCACCATATTTTTTTCAAGAATTAATAGTCTTCTCAATTCTCATTACCAATTGTTAATTAGACCGCCTGCACATCATCGACCTTCAATCCTTTCCTTGAAAGGTGGCATTAGCCTATATATATATATATATATATATATATATATATATATATATATATATATATATATATATATATATATATATATATATATATATATATATCAAAAACAAAAATTACATTGGCACCATATCCTTAGAGAGGATGAAAGATAGAGCTTGGGGAAGGGGCATACCCCTATCCCAATTAAAGTTCAATCTACAAGCTGAATTAGCAACATAGTCGGCCACAGAGTTGGCTCTACGATCAACAAGTGACAGCACAAACTTAGGACAATCTTTCAAGGATCGAGCAAGTAGTCCTTCCATAGCCCCATTCCAAGTACCTGATAGAATGCGGTTTATAGTGGCGCAAGCGAAGGCGGAGTCTCCCTCAAGGATCACTCCAGTAGCGGCATCCATGAAATTTTTGACAACATCCATACCAAGCTGAGCACTTCTGAGTTCAGACATGTTGACTGAGCGGCTATGTATTTTGACCCCCCTGGCAGTAATAAAAGCACCATTATGATCCCGAATCGAGCATCCAATCCCGGCCAAATTGTTTGGATGAACCGATCCATCGAAATTAATCTTCAACCATCCAAATGGCGGGGGCGACCGATCCATCGAAATGTATTTTGACCTTCAATCCTTCCGTAACAGCGTGATCGCCTCTATAGATTACTCTTTGGTTTTGCACTTCAGTGGTTATAATTCGTAAACTAAACTTTGATGATTTTCTCTAAATATTTTGATATTCATGTTTAGATTGTTATTTGTTGCATTTTCTTGTTTCAAATGAGCACAAAATTTAGCGGGAGCTTTGCGGAAAACCAAGGGGAACAACAATTTGAAAAACGATTTTAAGAAACAAAGAGTACATTTTGAAGCATTTAGGACAAATAATACAGATACAGGAGTCCAACATATCTGAAGCAGAGCCATGAAGCAGATAAGAAGATCGACTTAAAAGCTTATTTGGAGGAGGAGGTGTCATTTATTTGGAAGCAGGGAAGGGAGGTGAGACGGGCACACCCAGCAGTTATAAGCTGCCAACCGCAATCGAGCGAGCCAGTGCGGTCGGATCCAGCTGAGCGTTGAGGAAGAGGAATGCGGAGATTTCAAGACGCAGGGAGCAGCTTTCCGTGATGACATAGCAGCCCGCCCGATCTCCGCAGGACTCCCTTCTAATTTGCTCGGCATCGGCCAAGCACTTGGCGCACGCATCCTGCTCGAGGTCCCACGTGCACTGTGCCATTCCGTACAGCTTCACCAAGCTCCCTTTGAAGTTGGGGCTGTCCATCACCCCCCACCCGAACTTTCTGTTCTCTCCCCACGACGCAGCCGACCCCACCACGGCCAGCAGCACCTCCACTGCCCGAGTATACGCCTGTTGGTCCGCCGGCTTATCATTCGAATACCAAGCTCCGATCTTGGTCGAATCCGGCTGCCCCATGAAATTTTTGTTGGAGTAACGAAGGTAACAAGAATGCTGCCAGATGCTGATGTCTGCCGAATTGGGACAAGATGTGTGAGCCTTGAGCGCCGAATTGGACACGCAGGCGGAGCATGCCTGAGCATTGGCGCCTTCTCTGCACTCCGAGATCCCGTAGACGGTGTCGGCTCCGGTGCCGTAGGATGAATTAGCGAAGCCATAGGCGGAAGTGTTCGCCACCAAGTTCAGGAGGGCGGAGTTGATGTTGCCTTGCAGGATGGCGTTGCCGGTGAAGTTCTCCCCGCATTTCACGGCGATGAAATCATCGCCATTAATTGCAATGGGAAGGAGGAGAGCGAGGAGGAGGAAGAAGAGCTGGTGGTGGTTTGAGGAGGGAGCCATTGTCATCAGCTATTATAATAATGGATCGGAGGAGGGAGGTATAATGTGTTTGTGTGTGAATTACAGGCAAATTTCATTTCCTATTTATAGAAGACGGAGAAAATTAGCATATGCAGGGAGTAGGCTCTTGTGATTAAACATGGGTGGCCGGCTCTCTCCTTTTAATTTGTTGCCAATTGTCATGTGCTAATTAAGGCGGGAGATCATCAATTTATTAGAAGAAGAAGAAGAATTCAATCAACACAGTCTGAACTACTCTCATCTCTCCGACCAAATATGAGCCCTCAATAGTTCTACTTGTAGTAATGCATTTTGACTCTACTCTCATCTCTTTCACTTTTGTTTTTCCCCCTTCAATATTTCAAAATATAGTAAATGAGGCTGAACTAGTCAAATTTGGTAAAGATTTACGGAGGCAAAACAGTATATGAATGCTGCAGCCACTATGTTAATGAAATGTATATATGCTGCATTATTGAAATTGTCAAGAAAGTGTAGAAAATGTTGAAGTGGAAGTGACAGTTTGAGTTGTGCAGACCGCACAGATCGCAATAACCGCAGTCGGTTAGCGCGGTTAGGCGTTGACGGATAGTCCATTCTCTGGTTATTGTTCCTTTGTTGCGGTCTGTCTCAGCAAGCATCCCGGAGCTGTAACCGGGCAGTTAAAGTTGAGCTGACCGTGACTTATGCGGTTTGGATTGGGAGACCGTGAAGTCCGTTGAGTTGGCAAGTTCTCTGGTTCGGGTGGAAGCACGCAGTTAGCGCGGATAGCGGAGGTTAACCGCAAAGCTCGATGTGGTTTGTTCGTGCGGTCTATTGCTAGAGTCCGCTGAGATTGCGGACTTGGTCACGGTGATGTGGCAAGTCTGTGTTGTTGCCTAGTTCGTGGAGACCGCATGGGTTGCGCGGCTTATTGTCAGGTTGTCTGGTTGCGACCTGGCTTTGCGATTTGGTTCTGGTGTCCGCACTAGTTCGCGGAGACCGCACTTCCCTGATCGCCGATAAATAGGTGTCCTCGACTCGTCATTTATAACGGATCAGTGAGAACTCAGCTCATGTTTTGAACTTGTGGTTAGAGTTTGTTAACCGCGCGACTAAGTGAAGATTGAATTGTGTTGTGCAGGCTGTGCGGCTACCACCGGAAGACTAGACAAGTAGTTGGAGGATCAGTGTGGAACAGTTGCGGATAGCAGTTTGCGGTTTATAGCAGGTCACGGTTTGTGCGACTAAAAGTCTTCTTCCTCGGGGTTGCGGATAGTTCAATAAGGCAATTAGCCCGGTCTCAACGGGTAGGTTGTTTCCCAGTTCATCAGCATTTTTTCGCAACAAGCTTCAGAGGTCAGGAGACCTTGCGGTCAGGCGACCAAGAAGTGGTGAACATGGTTATCTTTCTCAGCATTCAATAAGCAGTCACTCCGCGTGGCTTGAGAAGCGGTTTGGCAGTTCAGCGGTTTTGACAGTCTGAGCTTTTAGCGGCAACTTGGCGATTTCGGCGGATAGTCCCGGCGGATAGGCGGCTTAGCGGTTACTGAATTCAGTTTGTAGATTTTGCTCTTGCTTGTAATTTTATTGTTTCCATCTGGTGCATTGCGAAATTATGTCTCGTAATGTATGACTCGCGTTGTAAAAAAAACATTAATTCCATTGTGACTTGTTCGTTTGTAGTTTCTGGTTTATTTGGCAAGGTATGGTTGAGTGTTCCTGCGACCTTCCCGGGTTCACAAATTTTTTATATTGTATCAGAGGGACAGAAGAGTTAACAGTGATCAACCTCAGAGGTGTGCTAGTCCTTTGGAAGTTTAAGTGAACCAGAGTTATAGCAATGGAAGCTGGTTATGCAAGAAGTCTGAGAATTGAGCTCCTGACGCAGATCAACTTCAAAAATGGAGGTCATGCATGGAGAGCACTTCTGGGCGAGAATCTTTGAGAGGTCATCGGTAGAGACTACATACAAGAGGTAGTTGTTGCTGCAGGAAATGTTGAGGCAGCGAGGGCTTGGAGGAGAACGAATGTGAAGGCACAGTTTGCTTTGAAGAGGGCGATCTCACCGGAGCTTTTCGACCACATCATTGGATGTCGGTCAGCTGCTGAGATTTGTACGTCCTTGGATGACCTATTCAATAAGAAGAATGTAGCTCGACTACAATTTTTGGAGAATGAGTTTGCGAAAGCAACTCAAGGAGAGTTGTTCATATCATCTTTCTTCTTGAAGATGAAGAACTTATGCGCTAAGATTTCAGCATTTGACCCGGATGATTCTATCTCAGAGGCGAGGCTGAAGAGGCACATTATCTACAGGTTGTGGAAGGAGTATCTAAGTTATCAAAGACGCAAGGCACACCAAGGCGAAAAGGGCCCCTGGAGCCTAGGCGCAAGGCGCAGGCGCAAGGCGCAGGTGCGCGCCTGAGGCACGTGAGGCGCAAAAATTGGGGAAAAAGGAAATTGAGCGAATTGGGAGCCCAATTCGCTCCATTCCAGCGAATTGGGCGACCAAATCGCTGGAATTTGGTTAGTTCTCTTCTATCAAGTTAGTATAAGAGCCCTTTTGGAATTGGGTTAGTTCTCTTATATCAAGTTAGTATAAGAGCTCATATTTTCCAATATTTTATCTAAACACGTGAAAAATGATACAAGTACATGAGTCATAATTGATGCATACAAAGTGCAACTAGAAATCAAATAAAAAACTACAACATATAATATAAAGTTGACGGAGATAAATAAATTTAGGGTAAAAAATTTTGTACCTTTTGAACACCCCTGATCAACCTCTCTTGAATTAACAATATAGCATGACTTCCACTCAGCTAATGAATGACCAAATACCTCCATAAAACACAAATGACGTATTAGAATAAAACATTCAAGCATAATAAAATGAGATCATTTTTTGAAGGCAACATAATAAAAACAACAACATAAACAAAACAATCAAGTCAGCAATCATAATATACCAAATCAACATTGCAATTTTTCGCACCAAAAACAAAACTAAGCTACCAAGTCAACAATCAAATACTTTAAACTAATGTGCAAGAAAATAACATAACATCACGGCGATCGCGTCATCACTCATCGTCTGAATCAATAAAAGTTTCATTTTCTTCACTAAAATTTTCTTCTTCTTCATTGAACTAAGCCTCTTCTTCATCCTCGGCATCATCTATACGCATTGTTGGAGTAGGTGTCTTCTTCTTAGATGTGCTCCCCTTGTCAGCTACTATCTTCCTTTTAGATAAGCGCGTGGAGTAGATGTCTTCTTCTACTCCGCTGGCCCTTGCTACTGCACCCCAGGTCAATAATTCGTCATCAAAAACTATATCGTCATCCTGCTCAACCTCCTCATTTTCCTCCATTCTTCCCATCAGCCATTCATTGCTATCGTCAATATCTTTCAGTGAGATCGGATCAATACGATCATGTGAATCATATCGCTGACGCAAGGCACGATTGTATTTTACAAATACTAAATCATTTAGGCGTTGTTGTGTCAGTCGATTTCTTTTTTTGTTATGCACCTGCAACATAACAAATAAATAATTAATCATATAATAATATAAATTAATATTTACATACTTGTTCAAAAAAATTCATACATGCACAAAAAAACTCCAGTTGCGTTC
The DNA here is from genome assembly GCA_039583875.1 of Platanthera guangdongensis. NCBI lineage: Eukaryota > Viridiplantae > Streptophyta > Magnoliopsida > Asparagales > Orchidaceae > Platanthera > Platanthera guangdongensis. The sequence goes on along the minus strand of CM077160.1, from coordinate 139,704,804 downwards.
ACATCCAAATGAACTGCAAGTGAGACTTAAGACCTTTACTGCAAATTTAGTCAAATCAGGAGTATCAGCTCCATATGATTGTCAACATTCAGCTGCCCCAAAAAATAAATATCAAGAAATTAATGAATCAATCTTATTAAATAAATTGTTTATTTGAAACTTGAAATAATATTTAATTAACTAACTTGGGGACTTTGTTTTTCTATGACGAACTGCAAATTGCATTCCAAATAAACCTTCAGCATTTTTATATAAACTTAGTTGATCCATAATTATATCTTGAATTTCAGGACTTGGAATTATCTTTTGCATTGTTTGATATAAACTCCTTATGACTTCTCCATCTAATGTCATTTCAGGATTTGAATAGAAGAATTCTTGATTTAAATAATGAGTCGCCGCATGCAATGGCCGATGAAGCTGATTTTCCCATCTCCTGTCAACAATCACAAAGACTTATTTATATTTTTCCTCTTTCCCATTAAAAGAGTTCATGATTGTCTCATTTGGTCTATCCATAGCCTCATAGATATAACTCATAGCCGGTCTTTTCTCCTCATCTACCAATCTTAGTACCCGAACTAAAGGTCCGAAAATCTTCAAAATGTACACAATAGTACTCCAGAAAGAGACCATGTATATAATGTTTTGTACTTGCTTACCTCCTGTTTCCTTTGCCCACTTACTTGATATCCACTCTGGTGAAGTGAACATCTTCCTTAGATTTGTCCTCTGTTTATGAATGCGCTGAAGAGCAAGAAATGAAGTCGCAAACCTAGAAACAGCAGGTCTAACAAGCTCCACTTGTCATGTGAAGCTCCTTAGCATGTTGACTAATCCAGGCCGAACATAAATATAACTGTTGACGCTCATTGTTCTTTTAATTGTTCTACTAATGCTTGACATCTTTCCAATATCCTCCAGCATTAAGTCGACGCAATGAGCGGCACACGGTGTCCAATATAAATGTGGTCGTTTTGCTTCCAATAATTTTTCTATTTCATAATAAACACAGTTATTTAACTTCAATATACGACATTAAATTTTAAAAAATATTAAAAGAGAATGATTAGCGATATATTTATCTGCTAGTACATTATTGCTTGCACTATCAGTAACAACTTGAACAACATTAGTCTCGCCAACACGTTCCACTACTTTATCAAACAATTCAAACATCCTCTATCCTGTCTTTGCGTAATCAGATGCATCAACAGATTCCAGGAAGAATGTACCTTTTGGTAAATTTACCAAAAAAATTAGAAGTGTTCTTTATTTCTTATATGTCCATTCGTCGGTCATGATAGAACATCCAAACAACCTCCACTTATCCTCAGTTCTTCATCATCTTTTGGATTTCAATTACTTCATTATTCAACAAAGACACACGAACTTCATGATAACTGGGTGGTTTCAATCCAACCCCAAACTGGTCAATGGATTCTATCATCACTGCAAAACTACGGTAGGTAACCGCATTAAAAGGAATAGCTGCATCATACATCCATTGAGCTATATGCTTGCAAGCTCTCCCTCTAAGTTCCTTCTTACATGCTTCGTTAATTGAAGTTTGCTTCATTTGCTGATGTTGGCCTTTTTGTTTCATTTTTTCTCAATATTAGATGCAAAAAAAAAACATTCATCGGTCCTTTAGTCCTAGACTTTTTATGGGCACCGCTTGGACCGCATCTATGAATCTTCGCACCGACGTCATCCATATCCTCATCGCTTCCAAAGGTATCGACATCTGCAAAGTCCGGGAATGCTTGTTTTTCTGTAATGCTTACAGCCATTTTCTTTTCCATATAGTCTTGAATTTCTGTTCGTACATGTTGTTGGCATTTGGGACAGACTTTGGCATTTCTAAATCCCCCCACTTTGCCCAGTTCACCTTTAACAGTGAACTGGAGCTGCCCAGTTCACCTTTTACAGTGAACTGGAGCCCAGTTCACTGTTTTACAGTGAACTGTGATTATTCCAGTTCACTGTTTTACAGTGAACTGGGCTCCCGTGAACTGGGCAGCCCAGTTCACCTTTTACAGTGAACTGGAGCCAAACAGTGAACCGGGCTGCCCAGTTGACCTTTTACAGTGAACTGGAGCTGCCCAGTTCACCTTTTACAGTGAACTGGAGCCCAGTTCACTGTAACAGTGAACTGGGCTTCCACTATGACTATATGCTAGAAGGCTAGAAGGCTAGAACAGAAGAGAGCAGCCAAAATAATCACTTGAATGGGGCTTTCACTATGCGTCTATGCTAGAACAGAAGAGAGTAGCCGAAAAACATGGACTACACTATATTTCCAAATATCAACGTGTGCACATCTTGTTTCTTGAATAGATATGTTACTGAATTCTAAATGGTTTTTCCTGTAACTATGAAAATCCTATAAGAAATTTGAAATATGGATTGTTGATTTAGAATCATTATATTACGTCAAAGTTATAACTTACGTATACCATAACAAACGCAAAAAAGTGGATTGCTTTTCTTTTCAAACAAGGCTTTGAACTTAATGAAATCCTTCTTCATATGTTCTATTTAAAGAAAAAAATACTTGAATTCCTTCTTTTTATCTAGGTTGAATAACACCATTTGCTTTGTTCTTCCACTGGCTCATTTCCATGCGTTGTTAATTGAGCATTTTCTCTCATTTACATATTGAATCTTTCTTCGTCTTCAACACATGGTCACAAATAAAAAAAGGGTCATTTTTATAATGTGTTATATACTTATATGAATCCTAAAAGTCTCATAACATTGAGAAAAAGGCATTCATGATATCGTACAAAAGAAATGATCCAAATATATCCACTTAGTAACAATGTCTCTTATCTTCATAATATTCTCGCACACACCACATTGATCCGTTTCAGGGATGAAAATTTTATGCCCGGCCGCCCATCCCCGTGGTTGCCTCCTGCGGCCGCGGGGCGCAGCCCGCAAGGGAGCAGCCATGCTTGACAGCCCCTCCCAGCGGCAGCCTCCAGCAGTTGAGGGGTGCCGCCCGCAAGGGGGCGGCCGCGCCCGGCCGCCCCTCCCCGCGTCCGCATCCCGCGTCCGCAGAGTGCCGCTCGTAAGGGACGGTCGTGCCCGGCCGCCCCGCCCCACAGCCGCCTCCCGCGGCCGCGGAGCGCCGCTCGCAAGGGGCGGTCGCTTCTGGCCGCCCCTCCCCACGGTTTCTCCCGCCGCGGCCGGCCGCCCCTTCGGCCGGAGCTCCTTCTCTCCCCTCTTTGGCGACCGTCCGCCGGTGAGATTGCCGCTCTTTCATAGAGTGCCCTCCCCACCGTCTGATCATTCCACCGTGATCACCTTTGTACATTTCACGGATAATATTCTCCCAAAATTATGTTAGATGTGATCTACAAATAATAATTATGGGTGGTTATGGTGTGCGGATAGCCACGTAAACTGCTCCTTGAGCCTATAAAAATGCCTCGGGATCCCATTTATTTCTAACTTTTCTCCTCTCAGTCTTCTACTTCCTCAAGTCGGATCTCGGCCGAAATTCGCCTACGAGCCTTGTCCACCAGCCAGACCACCAGAAAATTTGTCTGAGTCCACGACATTCTGAAGAAGAAGGCGCTCCACGCGCAACTCCATAGAGCTTTCTACGTGAGCAAAGCCACCCAAATCACCGCCAACGCATCCCGACGCGCTCTGCCACGAAGTCTGCTCGCCAAGCAACGTCCGAGAATGCTCATCTCCATCTGAGCGTAGGAAATAAACCAGCTTTGAGTGAGGCGGCATGTCGTCCGCCGAACACTCCACAATCTCTCCTCTCAAAATTGTAATGAGGAGCGGCATGTCGACCTCGGTTCTTTAAGCATGCTGTAAACAGCCGCTAATAGTGAAGTTTCACCAGCACCGTTCCGGTCATGTGGTTTTTTATTCATTTAAGGGGTTTTTTCACATTAAAATAGTCTTGTGTGCTTATGCTCATTCGGTGACTGTGTGTGCTTGACCACTTCATGGGCTAAGGCGGCCTAGTTTAATCCGGTCTAACAGGAGGGTTGAGTTGGCCGCAACAATATGACGTCGTCTGTAAGAATATTTCCCCTCGATATCCCCAAAGTTTTCAAAAAGTACAGAAGATAGTACCTTATACTCAATGGTACTCGTAACTAACAACCATGACGAGAAGAAGCACACACACTACAAAGGGATCCACATGACAAGAGCTTGATAGAGTCGGCCCCTCAAATTCCAAGATAAATCACCGCGCCAAGAAGAAACAATCGTCGCGCCAGACTACGCGCTCACATGAAGAATTACCAGGTTAGAAGAACGGCAAACCGAGGAGCTTGTGCTTCTCAGAGATATGAGAATAGCCGAGGCGGTCGTACCCCCTCCAGTGCCCGCCGACCAGGTTCCACAGCCCAGAATCCCCGCTCCAAAAAATCATCCAGAAAAGAGCTCTGAGGAATACTCAAAAGCTGCAAGTACTTCGCACCCCGCTCATCTCACTAGGACCGCCGAAGTCGGGCAGTGGCAGCAACGCCAACAGGCGCCTGCCCCTAGAAGACCTATCAGAGAAGAGATTCGAGAATTCTTAGTAGAGGAGTATGGCCAGATTGGACGAAGAGCTACATATCTGCATCGCCCTAACCAGGACGGATCTCCGCTAGCACAGGAGATTTTGGCACATCCAGTTTCTGCATGATTCAAGTTACCCAATATCGAGACTTACGATGGGACCGAAGACCCCTTAGAACATATTAATAACTTCACCACAGTGCTGCGAATCTACAACGCGCCAGATCAACTACTCTGCCAAGTCTTCCCTGACATGCTAAAAGGTCAGGCCCGAACATGGTTCCGCTCCCTCAGAGAGTTGATAGTACATTTCTTCGCATAACTAACTTAAAAATTTTTAGAATAATTCATGGCTAATCGGAATATCATGAAGCACCCTTCTCATCTATCCGGCATCCGTTAGAATGAAGGAGAAAACCTGAAGGAATTATTCCGCCGATTCACACTAGAGGCAGGGCAGATATCAGGAGTTGATCCTGAACTACTATGAGGAGTCTTCTTAGGAGGGCTCTGTCCCAGCGAATTTTACTCATCATTAATGAGGGAAATAGTCCCTACCTATCCTGATCTTGTACAAAGGGTGGAAGCTCAAATTGCGGCTGATGAGGCCATAAAAGCTCATTGCCGACAGTTTGAGGGGGCAACGAAAAGGAAGCAAGATGAACCAGCCCCGTGTAGACAAGAAGAGTGTCAAATTGGCACACGATCGCAAGAATGATGCGGGGAATGCCCTCCCAGAGCCTACCAGGAATACATGCCTCTAAACACTTCACGCGCAAACATGTTATACGCAATTCAAGACAATCCCGCATTGTGAAAGCCTCGAGAAATACCCGAAGAGAAGGGGGACCAAACGATGTACTGAGAGTTCCATAGGGGAACGGGACACACCACGGAAGAGTGTATAAAACTCAAGGATGAGATCGAACGCTTGATTTGACAAGGAATCCCCGGAAGATTTCCTCAATATCAGACCCACAATCACCAAGCACATCATAGAAGAGAACAACTACTGCCCCACCAAGAGCCGTATGGGAACAGACAAGTCATCGGGATAGTAGAAGCCATCTCCGGGGGACACCCAGCCACCACTGACATCATCATACAGCCCCCATAATAAAACTGAAAGACATGGGACAAAGAAACGATAAGCTTTAGTGAGGAGGACCTGAAAGGATTGCTCATTCCACACCAAAACATACTAGTCATCAGTGCCAAGATCGGAGATCCCAATTTCCGGGTCAAGAGAATCCTCGTAGATAACGATAGCTCAGTGAACATAATATTTCTGGCTACATTTCGCAATATGAATGTCTCTAAAGATAAGCTTCAGCCAGCCTCCATCCCGATCTATGGGATCGACGGTGGACCTGTCTTGGTTAAAAGCATCATTGAACTACCGGTCACCTTGGGAGAATTACCGACACAAGCCACTAATACCATCCAATTTGTAGTCGTCGAGACAGAGTCAACCTACAATGCGATATTTGGACGACCTCTTCAAGTGGCCTTCAAGGCAATTCCATCCGTCTCCCATTTGACAATAAAGTTCATCACTCCCGTGGGAGTTAGAGTCGAACGTGGAAATCAGGAGGCTGCACGTGCATGCTATCTGTAACAGGCTCAGCCGAGACCGGAAGTAGTTGCGCGACCGTGGGCCATCAACATCTAAGTATCATCGACAAGAAAAGAGTCAGGAACCGGGTGGAAACACCTTACTATATTTCGGCTCCTAAAACTTTATCGTTAATTCACCCACTACAAACTAACAAGACAAAGATAATGTTATATCTGCACATGTACATTATGTTTTAATCTAAAAACTTTTGTTTGCTTCAGATCTTGCCATCATAGGAACACTCAGAGCAAATCTACTCAATCGGCAGTCAGCATCATAGTAGTCCTTATCTGCCCCGGTTCAAAGGTGCGCCCTTCTCCCCCGCGATAAGGACACGTCGTAGGGCCACGCTCGAATGACCTTGCACCGCCCCAGGTCTAAGGAGTCCCCCCCCCCCGCGGTAGGTCCCAGTAATTCCAAGGCATTCCCCCCTTGCGTATGCCAAAACAGCTGGAAGGGTCTACCCCTTGTTGTCTCCAAGTGGCCTCGCACCACCCTGGATCAAAGGTTCTCCCTTATCCCCCACGGTAAGTCACGACACCGTTAAGGCCTGTCCCCCTTGCAGTTTCCTCGGTCGAAGGTTGGTATTTCACCGTCATAATCAACAAACGGCTGGCAGGGTCTACCACTCATCATCATCAACTAACCTCGTACCGCCACAGATCGAAGGCGCACCATTCTTCCCCGTGGTAGGTCATTACAATCAGCGGCATCCCGCGGTCTAGATATCTTAATCTTCGAATGCCCAGCAAGTTAAGATGTCATCGGGACTTGCCCTTCAACAGACAACCAGTCAACGATGTCAATACGTTCGATAATCATCACACAAGCTAAGCTCAACGCTGAAACCAAATTGCAAAGTCAATTTAAAGATGCACTTCAAAGCATATACATATCGTCAAAAGATAATACAAAGTATACGAACGAAAGTACAAAGATGAACACATGGTCATCACAAGGCGACAACATCATACAAAACTCAGCTGAAAAAGCAAGTACAAACACACAAATGCCAAGAGACAACTACTGTCCAACTACATCTACTTCGGAATCTGAGCCCGATTCATCATTAGAAAGATCATCAAAGCCAAGAGCCGAGACATCACATCCAAGCCTCCTGCCCACCATCCGAAGTGCCTTCGACACTCCTCGCCTAAGAGAAACCTCTCAGATATCCTCCATCTGGGGCTACATCTCTCTGGTCCAGACCGCCTCACCGATCTCCTCACCAATCAAGCAACGATCACGCATATAGTTCAAGGAGTCCATGTACTCAGCAAGCCCTGCAGCCTTCAGCTCCATCACTCGATCCTCGGAGGAAAAACGCTCCACCTCAACCTTTGAGTCCCCCATCTCAGTCTCCAAATGAGAAACCTCCTCCTGAGAAGCATTCAGTGACTGCGTGATTCCCTCCACCAAGAATTTCTCCGTCATCAGCGCCGCCCGAGCCTCCTCGAGCTTTGCCTTCAGCTCTGAACCAATCCTCCAAAATCGAGATTTATCTCGATCATGCTCCTCCTTTGAGTCAGCCAATGTACCCTCCGTCATCCGGAGCTTCTCTTGGAGAGCCAAATACCCATCTTTTAAGCTCACATAATGATCATCCCATGTGAACGCATACAAGCCTGAGCTCTTCCTGCCCACCTCTCGGTATGACTGGGGCTCCTAGTGGGAGTGGAGAGAGGTGACGAAGGCCTAAAAAGCAGGGGAATGGGAGGTAACTGTGGTGAGAGCATATGGGTGATACCTGTCATGGGAGTGATCGTAGCGAGCAGGCGGGCAGTGAGTGTGGTTAGGGTTACGTTGAGGAGGGCCAGCATCCACATTTGGAGAGGCATACGGAGCGTCAGACAGAGCTGTATCAGGATAAGATGGAGCGGGAGGAGGATCCTCATCCTGAGGAGGAGCTGGAGTGGAAGGAGGGTCCTCATGTTAAGGAGGAGATTCAGCGGGAGGAGGGTCCATGTGTAGAGGGTTATCTGGTGAGGGTAACTAGGGAGGAGCGATGTTGGTCCTGGGGCGAGTGGGTAAATGAGAAAGCAGAGGAAGGCAAAACAATGACATAGTGGAGGCCGGGGTGGGATAGGTATTAGGATGCTTCATGGAGGAGAAGAACATTTCATACATGGCGAGAGATATGGATACGACGAGTCACTGGATCATAGCAACGAAATCCTTTGTGGTGAGTACTGAGGCCCTAGTGAACGCAATGAGCTGAGCGGGCAGAGAGTTTGATGCATTCAAGAGTTGGGAGGAGAACAAAACAAGTGCATCCAAATGTGCAGAGAAAGGTGTAATTTGGTGTGTGTGTGAGTATAGTCATTCATTCGGAGTGATGCCAGAGAGGGCCGAGGAGGGAGTGATGTTGATAAGGTGAGTAGCAGTGAGGACAGCTTTGGCCCAAAAGGAATGGGGAGCAGATGCGGATATGAGGAGGGCGCAAGCAGTTTTGATGATGTGGCGATGTTTTCGTTCAACGACCTCATTTTGTTCGTGTGTGTGTGAGCAAGATTATTGATGGAGGGTGCCATGAGATTAAGTGAGATTGTGTATGGTGGATGAGAGAAACTTTTGAGCACAGTCAGAGCGAATGGTCTTCATCTGATGCCTGAACTGAGTGTGAAGCATCACTGTGAATGTGCGATAAACAGTGGGTATTTCAGACAGTTGCCGAAGAAGATAAACCCAAGAGCAGCTGGATAAATCATCAATAAAACTGACATAATAAAAATACCTGGAGTGAGAGGCAATCAGATCTGGAGCCCAAATATCTGAATAAACTAATTCAAAATGGTAGGTTGTTTGAGAAGCACTGTTGGAAAAGGGTAGAGCAAGATGCTTTGCAAAACAACAGCCCATACATGCAAGAGAGGGGGGTAAGAGGGGACATGACTCAAAGCTTCGGGACGGATAACACTTCAGAGTCGGTCACCGGACAGATGACCTAAACGTCTGTGCCACAAGTCGGCATCAGAGGTGACAGAAAGAGCAGAAGCTGAAGAAGATAAGGATAGATGAGCGTGAAGATACTCCATCTGATACAGACCACCCATCCTACGGCCCTATCCAATCCTCTGAGTCGTCTGTGAATCCTGCACAACACAATCAGAGGAAGAGAACAAACAGTTAGGCCAAGGTCACAATGTGAGATGACAGAAATAAGTTCATGTGTAGGCGTGGAGCATGATGGATGTTCGAGAGGGTAAGGCGACCAGGGTGACCTGAGGTCGGGGTGATAGAGCTAAACTGCAGAATAGGGATGGAGCCCCATCAGCAGTGGTGACCTGAAGGTGAGTGGGGGTGGAGGAACAGTTGGTGAGGGTGCTGGAGTAAGAGGTGAGGTGGCAGGATGCCCTGGAGTCAAAATACCAAGGCGCAATTGTTGGAACCCGAACAACAGTAGTACCAGAAGCAATGGATAGGTTGTGGGCTATAGAGGAGCTAGCAGAGGTGGTGGGTTAAAGCAGTGGAGACTGAAGGAGTAACTCCTCAAGACATTGTAGTCGATCAGCAGCAGAAACAGCCATAGGATGAGAAGGCGGGATAGAAGAGATCGGGTCACGCCCACGTCCCCAACCACGACCATTACGACGATTATCATGATGTATGTGCTCATTAGGGCGAGGGGGACGAGTGGGGCATTCAAATTTCATGTGCCCCGCCTTTTTACAGTAGTGGAAAGTAATAAGGTAGTCGCATGGGTGAATCGTAAGTGCAGTATCGATTCCAGGGGAAGGTGGGAGGACCACAGGAGGACGGAGGCGGGTCTCTTCATCAAGTTGGGCAATCATGGCATCATCCAAGTTGAGAAGAGGAACACGATGAAGTAGCTGGGCTACTAGAAGAGCAAATTCGGGACGTGGAGCAGCAAGGAACTGGTGAAGATGGCAGTCGGAGAGGTGGCACTGAAACACCAAGGAGCGAGGACAAACGCATGGTAGAGGGATCAAGGAGTCCAACTCGTGTCAAATGGTACTCATCCAGGTGAAAAGGTCCTGAATAGATCACCCTTCTTGACGTGCAGATTGAGTGTCGCAGATTAGTCGATGACGACGAGATCCACCACGGGGGACAAACCGATCTCGAAGGTATTCCCTCATGGTGCGGGCATGGTGCGGGCAGAGGGAAGACAGCTGATGGAGGTGAGGAGCGGAAGAGTAACAGACTCCGGGATGTAAGCCCAGATGGCTTGATCGCGATGCTGCCATGGGGTGCCATCATTAGGAGTGACTCCAGGAGTGATGGCGGCTGCGACGGTGTTGTCAGAGCTTTTGGCGGAGATGGATGTTTCAGGGGTGGAGGCCCACCGATGATGTGACCCCAAAGATCACGGGTGGAGGGAGGCCTCGACAGTAAGGGCCCAATCAGACCAGTCGCTAGCGGTGGCGACTTGGAACGATGTTGCCTTCAGAGGGGGCGAGATCATAGGGACGACCGTAAAGACGGGGCGAGTAGGAGAAGGGGTAACTGAAGATGTCGAGTTGCCGAGCTGGCGAAATGGCGGACTGACGGAGGTGAGTTGGCGAGCTAAGGCAGAGGTGGCGGGATCGGCCAAAGATGGCGAGTTGGCAAGGCTGAGAGTTGAGATCGGCAAGGAGGCAAGCTGAGACCGGCAAGACTGAGAGACCGGTAAGAGTGGCGAGACCGAGATCGAGAGACCGACGAGAGTTGAGACCGTCGAGAGCTGAGACCGACGAGGAGGCGAGCTCAGACCGGAGCGACCGAGAGACCGACGAGATCGAGGGCTGGCAAGACCGAGACCAGCGAGTCCGAGCGTTAGCGAGACGGAGACCGGCGAGACCGAGGGCTGGCAAGACCGAGATCGGGCGACATCGAGGGCTAGAGAGCCCAGCGAGACAGGTGAGCTGAGACCGACAAGACTGAGTGCTGGCGAGTCAACTGGGCTGGCAAGACCGGGAACTGGCGAGACTAGTGAGGAGTTCCTCGCGAGTTCTAGAGAGCGCGAGCAGATTTGCGGGGCGCGAAAACGGTAGTCGGAACCTGACTCTGATACCATGTTAGAATGGAGAGAATAAGTGAAGTAATAAACTCTTGTATTATCTAACCTTTTGGGGGAATACCCTTGGGGCCTATAAATAGGATACAAAATATAGAGAACACCACGGGCGGTGTGAGACTAAAGGAGGGATTAGTTATTACTAACTAATTACAATAATCAACATAATAACATAACATTAACAACAACAATCGTAGTGGTTTCCCTCGGCAATTAGGGCTTCCAAACAATATTCCGCAGCAATCCTTGGCACGACCTTCACCTAGCAAGGGCTGATTCCAGCAAGAGTTTGGCAATGCGTTCTCAACAAGCATTGCTCCCGGCCACACCACTTGGCAAAGGTAATGTGTCCCAACATCAAGTTTCTCTGGCAAGGTCTGCATATTGGCCTAGTTGTTCACAGCTACCAAAAAAAGACAGTAACTTGGCAAGGCGGTAGTAGCAAAAAATCCGGGAGAGGAAAACCCTTCTCCTCTCCTTGGTCGTCAACGCAATTAAAGCATAAGGGGTATAGTACCTCCTCATCTTCATTCTCACTCTTGTCGGCAGTGGAGGTAAAAGGAGTAGCTAGGGCTCGGCAACAGGGAGTCAAAGTGTAAGACCCCTCCCCCTTACTAGGGGCTTCCAAACAATTTTCCACTGCAATCCTTGGCACGACCTTCACCTAGCAAGGGCTGATTCCAGCAACAGTTTGGCAATGCCCTCTCAACAAGCATTGCTCCCGGCCACACCAATTGCAAAGGTAATGTGTCCCAACATCAAGTTTCTCTGGCAAGGTCTGCATATCGACCTAGGTGTTCATGACTACGGAAAAAAGATAGCAACTTGGCAAGGCGGTAGTAGCAAAAAATCCGGCAGAGGAGAACCCTTCTCCTCTTCTTGGTCGTCAACGCTATTAAAGCGGAAGGGGTGTAGTACCTCCTCATCTTCATTCTATCTCTTGTCGGCGGTGAAGGTAAAGGAGTAGCTAGGGCTCGGCAACAGGGAGTCAAAGTGTAAGACCCCTCCCCCTTACTAGGGAGTTACCCGGGTCTTATGCCCAAACTGTCGTCTTACGGTGATACCAACTCTCGGGTTAGTCACCACCGCATGACGTCGACCCTGTCGGCTAGTACGATCATTTCAACATTTAGGCCAGTTTGAAAAAAGAAATAAAAGAACAACCCCAAGTCCACAAATCACAGTGAATTATCATCATATATAAAAACATAGTCCACAATGAGTACAAAAAGAGAGTAAGAGCTTATGCCCGGTACATACCAAAATGAAGATACAATCCTTCTCTTACAACATCTCTAAGTGGAAGCTAAAACAAAACGCTCATCATCATCACATGTCGTTGAATAGTAGTAGTAATGCGCGGTATCTGCTCCTCAGGTCCTGCCACCTCGTCCTACTGGTCGTGTTGGTGCTCCAACTTCTCGAGCTCCTACGGTCACAACTGACTGTTCGTCATAAAGAATAAGTCATTTTGTCCTCGCCTCACATGTAACACCTTCATCTGTCACATGAAATATAACAGAGGGTCCGTCCGGGGCCCCACGCCATATTCCACAGACAGTCGGCGGAGTTACATGTTAATATCAAAACTACACGAATCCTAACTCAGAGCATTCTAGCGGAAGCTTTAAGGGTTAACTGTTAAACTCACGTACACACGAATGTCCACGATATATATAAACGAGGAATGTTTACAAATGCACCAAAGTCAAACGGCCTTAAGGCCTTACAACTACCTCCATGTGGTAGTCCTCTCAACGCTTCGTCAAAAGCGTTGAGTGCGTTGAGTGGTACTGCCACGCGCTAGCTTTACAACTGCCACGCGGTAGATGCCCGAGAGGTCAGCCGATTTAATTTAACAGCTAACGCCAACGTTAACACTACCTCCGCGCGTTAACTTCGAATTCTTCCTTTTTAGGATTTTTGGGGCGTTACATCACCCCCGCGACTCCTAGGCACCGTGCGGGAGGATGAAACAGATGACTATAAGGGCAGTATCAACAAATAAGTAGGTGAAAAGGGAACTATACTATCACGAGTAAAATCTAACATTGCTCATGAATTTATGCTGGCAAAATAAGTATGTTAACAAGTAGTAATGAACAGTAAATGGTAGAAGCAGTAAACAACAGAAATAGTAAAGTAAGTGCGGTGCAGGTAAAGTAAACAACTACTACTATACTATCATCACAAGAGTACCTTAACTTATATGAATGCCCATACAAACTCATAAGTTAAGATTTCAGGAATTGTAACTTATCATATAAAAGAGGTCATACTAATTTATATGATAAGGATCTGTAGTATGAATGACCTATAATTAGTATGTATGTTATGAAATGTTATGCATGTTATGATTCATACAAGTGCAACTCACCCACACAACTTTGTGATCACAGAGTATGTATGTTATGAAATGACCTATAATGAGTATGTAATGAAATGTTATGCATGTTATGATTCATACATGTGCAACTCACCCACACAACTTTGTGATCACAGACCTTTAGTTTCCCATTTTCGGAGTCAGCTAAACTCTCTGGTACCACTGTTATGGCTACGCCAGTAGTGGAGCGGGAACCTCCACTTCCTAGGTCGTATACGTCTTTGAACACGACCTTGGTGCACTCTAAAGTCCCTGCGTACTAATTGTTGGGCATCCCACCAGTCTTTATGGTCGAGTGTGCGTTTTCAGGGTTTGTCCTTCAGACCGCAGTATAAGCAACCTACCGGCCCCTCAAACCCTCACACATCGGCAGAGTTAACGTATTGTCATCGGTGTGACGACTGACCCAGTATCGAAGAACCGCCACTAATTTGTTTCCATGCACAAGCAATTTTGTCTCAATTTGAGCCTCCGGCTAGCAAACTAACCCTTCCTGATATAAAACCTCTTGAGCCTCCAGCTCGCAGGACTAACTCGTCCTGATGTCAAAACTTCTTGAGCCTTCAACTCGCAGGACTAACATGTCATGTATCACTCCAACCCATATACGGGTGAGATCGTTATTTTGTTCCTTCAACTTATTAGACTACTCTTGTCTAACTTTTAGTTGTACATAGTGACTTAGGGTTAATCTTGCACTTCTCGAGAACTACCCGGTGAAGGGATCACATCGGTACTAGGGAATACAATGGGCTGAAACTCAAATCCCCCTTTCCAGGACAATTACTTTTATTAGTGACTACTCATTACTAATAACCCACTCTCATTGTTACCCTTAAGCAAACTTAGGCTCCGTTTGGGGGGACTTATTTTCACCGGTCAAGCGGTTACGACCGCATGAACCGGACCTTAATTAAGGTTCGGTTCATGCGGTCGTAACCGCTTGACCGGTGAAAATAAGTCCCCCCAAACGGAGCCTTAATGTCTTATGATACTTATAGGAAAGTGAAGATCTTTCGTCGGACTCCGAAACTAACACTTCTCTTAGTATCCATGTTCACTAGCATGTGTCACCCCTTGGTGACTTGCCTTGAAACCTCAACCAAAACTTTATGGTTATTCATTTATTACTAACTTAATTAAGATTAACTGCTATAATCATATTCCATGATTTACCCTTTAAACAACACATTCTCTTTAATGGTATTCACCCTTAAGACCTCTAATATACTGTGTGTGGTGCAAATCTTGTATACTAAAATATATGCCTCCAAATTTACACCACTAATGCACCATGGTAATAATATTATTCTGAATAGTTTTCATAATTTTTAAGTGATCTTACTGGTCTATTCAATACATCAATTTTCTACTATTTGCATATCATAATGAAATTGAACTAGTTTTATCCTCTAAAAATGCAATCTCCACTATATCATGTCCAATTGAGCTAAAATTCATACCATGAGTGCTTCATGGCTAAAACAAGAAATTATTAGAATTTCATAATATTACAAATTAATTTGACCATCAATAAAATTTATTAACTACTTGACTTGCCTTAATTATCAAGGGAAGTATCATATTCAGAGCTCCAAATGCTCTAATAAAATTATCAGTGCTAATAAATGATAAAATAACATGATTTACTGAATTGCACAATTTTCCACGAAGTTTATACCCTTAATTTTTATTTATGGTAAAAAGAGTAAATATGTAACATTGCACAGTAAGTACATAAATAGCTCATCCAAAAATTCTGAGAAAATTACCTTGGATTTCAAAGGACCTAAAAACAGCCTAGCCCAAAATTCATAATTTCCAGATAATATTAACCATATATATTTTCTTAATACAAAAGTGTGACAAATTAAATTCTTGGAAAATTCTCATATATATGACTTCCAAAAATTCTACCAAAATTCTCAGATGCCTAAAACATCAATTTTAGGCTCCGTTTGGGGGGACTTATTTTCACCGGTCAAGCGGTTGCGACCGCATGAACCCGGACATAATTTCCATTTTAAAATCGTTAATTGACACACCAAAATGACAATGATTCTATTCTCATTTCTATATGCTATTTTTGCACCAAAATTATTATTGATTAATAACATAAAATCGTTAATAGTTTGTATAGTTCAAAACATAATTAAGTTTGAATTCCCACAAGGTAATAGTAGACAGCATAATACACTGAGGGTCCGTTCGTTTCAACTACATTGATATTGAAGTATTGACTTTTAATCCAATATCAATACACATGAGAAATGACATTGAGTTTAAATACAATTCTTTTATTCGGCCGCATGATGACTTTCTGTCATAGAAATTGACATTGATCAATTTTTACTGTTCGTTTGTAGAAAAACTTTTTGTCCTATGAATTGACATTGATCAATGCTCTTAATAGAGCTGTCATTTAAAACCGAAAACCGAACTGGAACCGAACCAGAACCGCAAAGAATCGGACCGAACCAGTCGTGAATTATTCGGGTTCTGGTTTGAATATTGGAACCGTGAATAACATTGGTCTGGATGTGGTTCTTTCATTTTATTATTGACGTGTGCGTGCTCATTCTGCTCCACTGTTCCGATCGTTCTTCTCATTGTCTCCTGATCGCAAGCTTGTTGCCCTCATCGATCGTTCTCGCCGTCTGATGCACTCGTCGATCATGTTGCGCTCGTCGATCGTGTTGCGCTCATCGATCGTGTTGTGTTCGTCGATAGATCATTCTCAGTGATTTCTTGCAGTCTGCTGCTTTCGTCGATTTTTTGTGATGCGCTTGACGATCGATCATTCTCGTCGTCTCCCGAACGTTCTCACCGTCTCCCAATCGTTCTTGGCATAAGCTGATGTGCATCTTCTTCCTCTTCCCTCTTCTTCCTCTTCCCTCTTCTTCCTCTTCCCTCTTCTTCTTCCACTTCTTCTTCTCCTTCTTCTTCTTCTTCTTCCTCTTCTTCTTTTGCAGATTTCAGAAACAGAAATAGATTGTTCCTGCTATTTGTTGTCTTGCAAATTCATTATTTGTTGATTTCAGAAAAATAATGTTTCCTGTTATTTGTTGATTTGCAAATTCATTATTTGTTGATTTCAAAAACATAATGTTTCATGTTATTTGTTGATTTGCAAATTCATTATTTGTTGATTTGTTGTTTTCAGGAACAGAAACATTGTTTCATGTTATTTGTTGATTTTCAAATTCATTATTTGCTGATTTCATAAGCAAAAATAGAAGGTTTACTTTTAATTGATGATTTGTTGATTTCAGAAACAAATTGTTTCTTGTTGCTTCGTTGCTAATTTCAGAAACAGATGTGAGATAGACATATATATTTATTATATTTAAAACAACGTATCTCACGGTACCTGTATCCTTAGTTTTAAAATTTTGGCGCACCGTCATACCGGATACATACTGTACCCGGTACTCGTATCTGTAGAGGTGCTTCCTAGCATGTGGGTTATGGACCCAACACAGTGTCATTTGCACTGACGATATGACCTAGGAAACTAATCCTCGTCAGCCAGGACTCATAATTAAAAAACTTGGTGTAAAGTTAGTGCTCCCATAATTTTTACAGGACCAACTCCAGATGAGTGGTATACAACTCCTCATACATAAAATACACCAATGTCATCTATAACCACTATGACAAAGTGATCGAGAAAAGGCTCAAACACCCTGTTCATGACTGACATGAACGGAGCAAGGGCATTAGTGATGTCCAAACGGCATCACGGTGAACTCATAATGTTCGTAGCGAGAACAGAATGCCATCTTCTCGATGTCTTCGTTTTTAATCCTGAGGTGATAATATCATGATCAGAGGTCAAGTTTAGAGAAAATCTGAGCTCCTTATAGCTAGTCGAATTCTTCAATCCGAGGAAGTGGATAAGTGTTCTTCACTGTTAACCAATTTAGCTCATGGTAATCGATAGAGAGGCGGAGGGATTCATCCGTCTTCTTCATGAAGAGCCCATGTGCTCACCAAGGCAAAGTGTTGGGTCGAACGAACCTCAAGTCAACCAACTCCTAACCTATACAGGGTACTCAATTGGCTCCTTGGGAGCCATTCCATATGAATTCCTTGAGACTGGTAGGGACCCTGGCACAGGGTGGATATGGAAGTTCGCCTCTCGGTGTCGAGGAAGATTGAGGAGTTTCGCTATAAAGACGTCTAGAAAGTCCCATACCACCTTAACATCATCAAGTTCCCTGGTCTGTCCCACCATCTCGCAGTAAACAACGAAGACAGTCACCTCTCAAGGTAGCCTTTGTGGCCTGTATAGAGCTCAAAACAATGTGTGATGCAGAAGGTGATTGATTCTCCGGTCAGCATCCGAGTCACCTTACTCTGGCAATGGATCTGTGAGGTGGGGCCTGCAAGCCAATACACTTCAAATGAGAGACATTTAGATTGATATTCAACAGCTATTATTGGCCAAAGTTGGATGTCACCGGTTTCAAGGAGAGATGCGACATGCCAAGTGTCTAAGGATGGGCAACTAACGTTGGTCTTTATACCCCTCTTTATGCAACTAATGCACAATGGATGATGCATGGATTGTGCACTTGGCACGCTGAGGACACAACAAGAATGGACTATTTATTTGTGGTGGTCGAGTATTTCTCGCAATAGCACATTAGACATGTAGAAAGGTGAGTGCATCTAATATTGTCAAATCTATACTTGAAGAAAATTGTTTATCTCATGGGTTGCCAAAGACCATAGCATCGAATTGGGACACCAAGTTTATAAACCATTTTTAAAATAACTGTGAAAGGAAATTGGCTCAAAATTGCAATTCAACACCGCATATCATCCACATACCTATGAGCAGACAGAAGGAATTGTTATGCCTTGCCAGGTAGAAGCCAAAACAATGGAACTTGGTTATTTCGCAAGCTGAGCGCAGATTCAATGGGTCCTCTAATTGCATGCTGGCTTCATGTGATGTATTATTGCAATCCAAATGGTGTTCTGTCTCAACCTTGATACCTCTTTAGGAAGGACTGGTGGTAAGGGTGAAGAGTTGGTTGAACAACTCATATTTTCTCATGACTCCATCAAAGAGCGGATCAAAACACGCAATGCCGTGTATGAAGTTGTGGTTGGTATACACTCCGGGACGGTGGGCATCGAGGCCAGAGAAATTGTGAGGCTTGTATTGACAATGAATTGTTAACATGTGGGTGAGTAAAATAAGCTCGGAGAACGGAATGTTAGACATTGTGAAGTGTTGAAATATAAATAATATTTATTAGTAGATGCAAAAAGGACATCTTGGAACCTCTGATGTGTTGAGCCTGGTACATGATTCCTTACATTAGTGATTCATCGAGTGATGTGTTTTCAGACTCGAGAGCGTATTTTTACAGTGTAATGAGGACTATCACAGAAATTATGAGCAGCGTTCACTAAAATGTGCATAACTATAAAAACACTCATTAGAATCGCAACTATGATGATAATCAAAGCTCTGTGTGAATGATCAGCTTAGGTTCAGCACACCAACATATACGGCAAAATTTCCATCAATTAGTGAAAATGTGTTGAAGGAGAGCCTTGGCGCACCGGTTAAGGTGTCGCCATGTGACCTTGAGGTCACGGGTTCAAGTCCTAGAAGCAGCCTCTTGCAAAAAGGGTAAGGTTTGCCTACATTTCACCCATGTGGTGGAACCCTTCCTTGGACCCTCGCTGCGCGGGGATGCTTTATGCACTGGGCAGTCTTTTTTTAGTGAAAATTTGTTATTTTAGGAGGGGAACTCTTCATTTAGTACAGGTAAGATCAATCCAGTTTGTTGTATTTCCTTATTTTGGAGTCTGAAATTTTCTATCATTAGTCATCTTTTTAAAGTTGATAATGGACAAATTAATGTTTATTATGTCCAAATGTGTATAGGGGAGATCATAAACATGCAATCCGTCAAATTTTTTAGCTAAATATTTTCAATACAACTATTGGAAATTATTCCACTTTATCCCCTCATACTATACTATGTTCCATATGCTTCCTTTTATCTGTAGTCGCCTTGCATCACTATAGCTCAAATTGAGGTCAAATCATACCAACCATTGTCAGCCTAAACTCAACTCAACGTGAAAAAAAATGAATTAACTTTGAGCTAAACTTCAGCCCTAATCAAATTTTGATCAGATTATTCACAGCCCTCTACAAATTTTATATGAAAATCAATCTATAGTGAACTATATTACTTGATATAAAATAAATATCATGTGTAAAGCAACATACTTACATTTGGATGTGCTCTATAATAGGTGTATACAATTAGTTGAACAAGCTAAATCTCTACTTTCAAATGGACGGGATACATTAGTAAAGTCAACAAAACTCCAAATTATTGGCAAAAATTGAAAACATGACCAGATAACTAACAGTTTAAACGAAGCCTAAGAAATGGATCAGCTTCAAATGATATGTTATGAAAAGGATAAAGAAAGCTTACAAAATTCTATGAGGTTCCATGACAAATCAGGTGATGATGATTCACTGCAGTACTGCACACAGCACTGCTAACCAAAATAAAGAGCAGCCTGCAAATTAGCTCTCTTCCAAGTTGAAGTGCTACTCCAAATTCCCTGTCAATTATCATCTCTAACTATAGAACACTGGGAAACTGAACTATAGTGCAGTAAGTATTCACTTACAAACTCAGATTTGTGAGCAGTCCATAAAAGAAACACAATTTACTGGGAGGATACTGTAAAATAAAAAATTTGTAAGACTACGGTTTGTTGGGCGGCTAGACAACATAAATTGTTGGGAACTTCCACCTGCCAGAAGAAAGGACATTAACTATTAAACTAGGATGCAACAAGCACCTCGTATCAGAAATGATAATGACTGATGTTATTAAAAGATGGTTAAGAGAAGAAGATGACCTTCAAAATTAGAAACCGCATCAACAGATTTTGATCATATGCTATGCTGAATCTTCTGTTGACTGATGTTATATGAAAGGCCATGAATACATTTTGCAAGGTAGAACAAAATATGACCAGCCTCAAAGAATTTAGCATAAAAGAATCATTTCTTCTTGAGTTGCTGGCAGATGTCAAATTGCATAAAAAGCAACCTTGAGCTCGTTAGGAAAAGAAAGTAAACCAGAGGCCATTTGAATTTTCACATAGGGAAGTCATCAGATGTCCATTGAAAGTTAAACAGGACCTTGAAATTCCAATAATAAAAATAAAGCACACCATCATAAAACTCTAACATACTCAAGTACCATTCTGTGTCTATCCCTACAGTCACACAAATACTGAGAAGCAACCAAAAAACACATTGCAATACATTAAATGAACCCAATAACAACATTCAGTTCGTCTGCATTGCCTCTGAATGGTACTTGTCCAAATCAGCATCAAGATCAGCACAGGAAACAGATTCACCACGGCCTCTGCCTCTCCCACGGCCTCTACCCCTCCCTCGAGCGCTGCTGCCGCCACCAAACCCACCACCACGTGTCCGTCCACCAGGAATACCTCGCCCCAAGCCACTGTGGGTAAGAATCCTTGAAACATTAAATATTTTTTTTTCATTTTTGGTGGTAGAAATGAGCAGAACGATGGAAAGAAGTTGTTTGATAGCAGGAAACAAAGGAGCAGTAGAAACTAACCAACAAAATGAACAAAAGATAAAAAGTGAGAACAAGTATAATTAAGTGTAAAAAAGCAAGTCCCATCAGTCAGTCAATCAAAAATAAAAAAGGAGGAAATGATTAGTAGGGAATGATGAAAGAATGGACAAAAGGTAGATGATTGGCCTCCACTAGTTGCAATTTATTTCCTCTGACTAAAAAACTATTAACATACCAACAACAGGGCCTTGGTGGCTCTCTCTACACACATAAAAGCACCCTTACACTATTACACACAGAACGACACATTTTCGATATTTTTGCAAAATATCTTTTTGGAATATATCCTCCGATATATCTGCAATTGACCGATAAATTCGCGGCCGATATATCCCGATATTTTTTCGGCTGTCTTTTTTTCAGTTTATTTTTATTAGCGTCTATGCTCTAATAGACAATAGACCAAAATTATTTCATTGATTAGGTTATTTTTTCCCTTCTTTTGGCTCTCTTTCTTGCTCAAGTCTGTCATCGACTTCAATTATGCATGGTCTTTGAATTATGGACTAAAAGTTTCTTATCTTCCATTGTCATTGACAACTTCCCGACATTCTGCTTACTCTTATTTTATTTCATGTGTTATATTATTATTACTTGTGTAACATAAAATGTCTATATTAGTTGGATAAATTTAGGAGTTCAATAAATATCAAACTATTAATATATATAATATATATATTTAAAAATATTAAATTTATATATAATTACACATATAAATAATTAAATTTAAAACCTGATATATGAAATATCCCTGATATATCCCCAAAATATTAAAACCGACATGAAAAACTTAAAACTGTGTCCCCGATATCCGACATCTACGACCTTTCCCAGAATATTTGACAAAAAATTACTAAGCATTGGTTTTGCTAAACCAAACGACTTTTTGGTCCAAAAAAAAATATTCCTTGATCAATTTCTTCAAATTTTAAAAACCATTGTAATTTTATTCTTATAATTGTGTTTTACCATTGAAATTATGATTTATCTGTGAGCTATCGAACATTTGCAAACACAACAAGCGTGCATACTGGGCATGAAGCATGTGTACGGGGTATAAAGGCTACATCCGAGCTTTCGCACACCTGCATGAGCGGCATTGCATACTTGCCTACATGGGAACGTGTAACATAAAAAAGGCAGGGCGCGGCAAACAGTGCAGGCGTGGCAGCGTAGGTGAGCGCAAAGAGACGATAGAAAGTGAAGAAGTGGGCATAGGTAAGTGTAAAGAGCAAACTTGCATCCATGCATTGGGAAATACGGATAATGCAATGGCGCAAGCACAGACAAGCAGGATGTTTGTTCTTAACAGCACCCTAAGAGTTATGTGAATCATAATTAAGTATAGGCCTCGTCTGAATGTGGTTTTTCATATATATGTGTGCTGCATCATAACCAGTAGAAGGTCGGCATGGTCAGTCAACTCTAGCCAAAAAAATGTGCGTGATCAAGGAGAGCGTGGTTGAGTATGCGTATTTTATTTCTACTTTGTTAATTTACCATTACTCATTACATGTGATATGTCACGTGTATTGTATCCTATATATATGTATGTTTTGCCCGAATTAGGGCAGCTGAATGAAATTTTTTCTCGTTCTACTTGGTATCAGAGCCTAGGCATCCCGTTTGGCTTTTGTCCCTCTGCCGCTCAATCCCAACCCCGCCTCGCTCGATCCGGCCTCATTATAGATGCTAGTTCCCGCAGCGACTCGTCGTCCGCAGCGACTCCCAGGGACTCGTCATACGCAGCATCTCCCAGCGAAACCTTATGCTGAATTTTTTTGTTATGAATCTTGCAGCTTGGGTTAGTCAATTTATGCAGGCTCACAGGGGGTGTCATCTTCATTCAGCCATAAAAATCCTGGAACATGTGAAAGGAACTACAGGGAAGTGGTTGTTATTTCAAAAGAATAATCATTTGAGGATTGAAGTCTACTCTGATGTCAGCTATGTTGATGATAAAGAAGATGAAAGTCTACATCTATTTTTACACCTTTGTGGGAGAAAATCTGGTTAGCTGAAAAAGCAAGAAATAATTTGTTGTGTCCAGATCAAGTGTTGAAGCTAAATACAGAAGTATGATTTCGACAACTTGTGAGTTGAAAAGGTTACGGGCACTTATGCTTGACTTAGGGGAGTTCTATGATCATCATCTGTCAATGTTCTGTGACAACAAAGTCGTTATATATATATATATCGAAGAATCCAGTTTTCATGAGAGGACAAAGTACATCGAAGTTGAGTGTCACTTTATCAGAGAAGAAATATTGAAGAATCAAATATGCACTCAGTTTGTCACTTCCGACAAACAACTGACAGATATCTTTATCAAACCAGTATCTACTTCTTTTTCAAACATTTATGACAAATTGGGCATGATTGACATATATGCTCCAACTTGAGAGTGAGTGTTAGAACATAGCTTGGTGGTCTGGTGTTGGCGGTCTGATGTTGGCGGTCTGGCGGTCTGGCAATTTCCTCTACTTTTGTTGTTCATACCTTTCATCTTCCACCCCGCGTTTTTGGGTGTGTTTGTTTTGTTCGCGTCCATCAGCCTCATCGTGACGAACTTGACCCTCAGGATCTTCGTTATGTCTTTCTTGGCTGTTCTGTCACTACTAAAGGGTATCGGTGTTATCACTCCCCTTCCAGACGTGTTTTCTGTACCATGGACGTGACCTTCCGCGAGGAGGAATCTTACTACCTGGATTTGAATCACTACACTCGTCAGGGGGAGAATGATGTCGTAGATTCAGTGTCATTCCCTTTGATTCCTCCTACACCTATCTTGTCTTCCGCCATAGCTACTCTTCCTACACCTCCTTCGTCTCCTCTGACATCTACACCCCCCTTCGTCTCCTACGCCTATGTCGTTTTCAGACATATACCATCATCCGTCTCTCATCTCTCCTTTTCCTCATATATCATCATCGACAAACAGGTAAACAGTCCTTCGTTGTTCCGTCGATGTCAGTGCCGTCTTTGAACTCGGATTCTGTGTTGATCTGATGTTCCCCTTGATGTACTAAGAGGTAAGGTTGTATGTACGGAACACCCTATTTCTAATCATGTTGTTTATGATCAACTTTCTCAGTTTCATCAGGCTTTTATATCTTCCTTGTCCATAATCACTATTCCTAAGACATGGCAGGAGGTTGTTTGCATTCCAGTATGGGCTCAAGCAATGAAGGAAGAAATGTCTACCTTGGATAAGAATCACACATGGGATGTCTCTCCTCTCCCTCCTAACAAGAAAGCCATCGGTTCAAGGTGGGTTTTCTCCGTCAAGCAAAATCAGGATGGTAAATTTGAACGATATAAAGCCCGTCTGGTGGCTCGTGGATACGCCCAAACTCAGGGAATCGACTACCAAAAGACTTTTGCCCTGGTAGCAAAGATGGACTCTGTTCGTGTTATTCTATTTTGTGTTGCGTGCTTGGGCTGGGATCTATATCAACTAATGTCAAAAATGTGTTTCTGCATGGTGATCTCGATGAAGAGTTGTACATGACATTCCCCCAGGTTTTGTGAAGAAGGGGCAAGAAGGACTTGTCTGTCACTTAAGAAAGTCTTTGTACGGGCTGAAGCAGTTTCTCAGGGCTTGGTTTGGCAGATTCCACAAGGCCATGGTCAAGTTTGGCTACAAACAGGGACATTCTGATCACACATTGTTTGTCAGGAAGAATGAGGGAAAAATTGTAGTTTTTATTGTCTATGTTGATGGCATTGTGACCACCGGAGATGACGTAGATGAAATATCAAAGCTAAAGGCTCTTCTGTCAGCTGAGTTTGAAGTAAAGGACTTAAAAAGACTTTGCTACTTCCTAGGAATCGAAGTGACGCGTTCTGATCAAGGTATCTTCATCTCACAATGCAAATATGTGTTGGATTTATTAAAAGAGACTGGGATGCTTAGTTGTGTCCCTGCTAACACTCCTATGGAGGAGAACCATAGGATCGATGAAGATAGTGATGGTGATCGCACAGACGCTTCTAGTTATCAGAGATTGGTTGGGAAGCTTTTATACCTCTCACACACTCGTCCTGACATCACATATGCGGTTGGAATCTTGAGTAGATACATGCACGCCACCAGGATCAGACATTAAGATGCTACCTGCCATGTACTACGGTACTTAAAGAAAGCTCCGGGTCAGGGGCTGATGTTTTCAAAGAACAACCATTTAAAGATTGACATTTTTACTGATACGGATTGGGTCGAAAGTCGTGATGACAGGAAATCTACAACGAGATATTACACCTTCGGTGGTGGAAACTTGATCACGTGGCGTAGCAAGAAACAGAATGTCGTGGCCAGATTTAACGCTGAAGCTGAGTATCGGTCAATGACTCAAGGCCTCTGTGAAGGTTTATGGTTGTGCACCTTATTGCAAGACCTTGACCTTCGGGACGATGCTCCAATCTCTCTGTTCTCCGACAATAAAACTGCTTATCAGCATAGCTCGCAACCTTGTTCAACACGACAGAACTAAGCATGTCGAGGTTGATCGTCATTTTATGAAAGACCATCTGGAAAAATGAAACTTAGTCACCACTTTCGTTCACTCCAAAGATTAGTTGGTCGATGTCTTCACCAAAAGCTTAGGGTGCGATGCTTTTATTGATGATATCCATAAACTTGGGATGACAGATATATACCGTTCGACTTGATGGGGAGAGTTGAATTATATCAAGTCTGCACTGATATTTTGTATTCTACCCTCATAAGGGTGCTTTGGTCTTTGTACATTTTTCCCTTACTCAATATATATGAGTATAGAGCTAATAATATTTCATTCTAGTTCTCCTCTCAACTGTTAGAACTTTGTCTATGATAGATACTACATTTAAATGCATATACACACACACACAAATTTACAAATGTACAAATATATGAACAAAAATATAAGTGTGGATCTCTACAATTATTTAGAATAAAAGAAATAACAAGTACCTTCTAGGAAATGGATTGTAATTTCCAAAGTTTCCATTCAAAACCTGGGGGGAAGTTATAGGTGCTTGAATATTTGTTCCAACAATTTCTATTTTCATTGGTTTCCCATCGAGCTGCACGTTGTTATATCTCTTCACAGCAGCTAGAGCATCTGCTCTCTTTGAAAACACAACTTCCGCTGTTCCCTTCGTTTTTACAAAGAAGGAAAAAAAATTAACACAAGCAAAGAAATTCAGATTCTGAATCAACACAGAACCTACCTAAAAAGAAGTTACCTTAGATCTTCCACTCCTATCATAGTGAATAGAACAACGTTTCAAGTCACCAACCTCAGAGAAAAGTTCCTGGACATGATACTATGAGATTTAGAGTGCCAAACAAACTGATACTCTTCAAATATAATCAAAAATGTTCCAATTTGGGCAGTAAAAACTTCTAAAAAATGTTGCTTTATTCGGCAAGACTGAAGAAAATATTGCTTTAATATTTTGATACAGGGAAAAAAAGAATTACTATGTTTTTTTCTGTTTGACTATGATTTCTAAAAAAAGACAGCTTTATTACTATCATTAAATATTTATTTATGCAATTTGGGTATCATTAAAAGTTTATTTATGTGAATATCTTTCTCTTCGCTCAGTGCTAATTTATAGAGAGAAAATCATTTACTTAAGACTTAAAAGAAAAATATTTTCTACATTTCATTTTATTTCTGAACTGCCAACAAAACGAAAGTGTTAAATTTATTTAAAATTCCTATCTTTTTTCAATTACAAACTCCAATTCAGAATGTAAATGCCAAGTAAATGATGAGTTAATTCAATCTGTGTTTCATATTATATTCATCATTGCATTTACAACCTAGCACTAAAAAGACATTACAACCCAAGATGCAACCATTGGCACATTAATATGAGCTGGATGCAACCATTGGCACAATAATATGAGCTGGATGCAACCATTGGCACAATAATATGAGCTGGACGCAACCATTGGCACATTAATATGAGCTGGATGCATCATTAAATGCCACTGATAGACGTAGGCCCCAAGGACTGAGCTATCAAAGTTTATTCTGCTAGAGTGAAATGAAAGAATTCAACAACAAAATATCTAGTATATCAAATCCTACTTTTGTTCTAACGGAAAAGAAGATTGTTAAAGGGAAGACAAAAAGGCTATTCACAAACAAAAAAAAAAAAAAAAACTGACAATTTCAGCACTCAAAATTCGTTATCCACAATTAAGAAATTAGAAAACTCCTCCATCTTCCAAGGCTTTTTGGGTTTCTCTTCAATAGCCGCATTGCAACCCTTGCCAGCCACCCCACTACTATCGACGTCTTTTTAAGATCTCCAAAATTGAATCTTTTTTATATTCAGATTTCACTAATCATGTTCTTTGATTTCACAAAAAAACTTCTAAAACAAAATATAAATTATTTTTAACTGCAGAATAATTAAGTTTGCTTTAAGTGCTGTTTAATGAACCAAAACATATTAAAATCTGAAAAATATTGTAGACCAATGAGAAACTTTCCAGTTATAAAATATCTTGTCACATAAACCTTGCACTAACAATAAGAGCAGCTGATAAAATATCTTGTCAGAAACTTCTTTTATGAATATGGATCATTTGAGAATTTGTGTAAAAGCTAGGTTGTTCCCCTTAAAGAACGAGTCGTATGGTCCGAATGCGGCGTCTTGGAAAGGACCGCTGCATCTCCAGGACTCAGGTGTAGTGTTAAATATGCAAAAGTGCTCGTCGTAGGATAAGTGGAAAGAACATACTTGGAGTATCAAAAGGTTGTGCACCCCCAAATAAAGAATTTTGGTGGTGGAAAGAGTAAGTGCAAGACAAAGTGAGGGCAAACAGAGTCGGCTATAAATCACTCTACGCTTGTAGAAATGATAAAAACTTAGTCAATTATAAAGTCGCCAAAAAAGAAGCTAAATAGAGAGTAAGTAAAGCAAGATGTCAAGCTTACGAAAAATTTTATAAGCGACTAGATACCAAAGATGAAGAGCGTGACATATATAAAATTGCTCAAGATAGAGAAAGAAAGACGAGAATTAAGTCAAGTAAAATGCATAAAGGATGCGACAGATACAGTTTTGACAGATGATGTGGATATTAAAGAGCAATGAAAAAATATTTTTATCAACTATATAATGAAACAAATGACAATGAATTGAATTTGAAAGAGCAAAGTAAACAGAGGAATATAAGAACATAATGTTTATCGTAAAATTCAAGTATCAGAGATAAAAGATGCTTTAAATAAGATGAAAAATGGAAAGGCGTTTGGGTCAGACAATATACCCATCGAATTATGAAAATGTCTAGGAAATGAAGTAATTTTGTGGCTTACATATTTTTTCAATAAAATACTGAAGTCAAAGAGGATGTCAGATCAACAGAGAGAATTTATCTTGGTACCTTTGTATAAGAATAAAAGAGATATACAAAATTGTGTTAAATACAGAGGAATTAAATTGATGAGTCATACCAGGAAACTATGGGAACAAGTAATAGAAAGAAAATTAAAACGAGAGACTAACATCTCAGAGAATAAATTTGGATTCATACCAAGGAGGTCGACCATGGAAGCTATACATCTCTTGAGAAGGTTCATTGACAACTATTGAGAAAGAAAACAAGATTTGCATATGCTATTTATTGATCTTGAGAAGGCTTATGATAGAGTTCCAAGAGAGATCTTATGGAGTCTTAGAAAAGAAAGATGTAAATGTATCATGTATTGACATATGTATACAAATTCAGTGATAAGGGTGAGGACATCTGGAGGATTAATATAGGACTTCCCTATCACTGTTGGATTACATCAAGGTTCATCTTTAAGCCTTTATCTCTTTACCCTTATCTTAGATGAGCTCACCAGACATATCCAACAAGCAATACATTAGTGTTTATTGTTTGCGGATGATATCGTTTTGGTTAATGAGACGCGCGAGGGTGTAAACTCAAAACTTGAATCTTGGCGAGATACTTTAGAAAAGAAGTGTTTTAGGTTGAGCCGGGAAAAAACGGAGTATATGGAGCTTAAATTTAGCAGTAAAAGAAACACAGATGACTTCGTTATTAAGTTGGGTGATCAAGATATTTCCCATAGTGAGTGTTTTAAATATCTTGGATCGATAGTTCAAAACGATGGAGGTATTGATAAAGATGTCACACAGAGAATCCAGGCCACTAAAACGATGGAGTACCACTAAAACTTAAGGGCAAGTTTTACCGTAATGCAATTAGACCCGCGATGCTCTACAATTCTGAGTGTTAAGCAGTGAATTGTGTGCATGAGCAAAAAATGAGTGTTGCGGAGATTAGAATGCTTAGGTGAATGTGTGGACACGCGAGATTGGATAAAATTAGGAATGAAAGTATCAGGGATAAGACAGGCGTAGCACCAATTTTAGAGAAGATGTGAGAAGCTCGTCAAAGATGGTTTTGACACGTACAAAGGAGACCATTAGAGAAACCTGTTAGGCGTTGTGAGAGTCTAATCACTATGCATGTTCAGTGTTGTCGATATCGGCCGACATGTCCGATATGTCGGCCGACATAAAGGTTTTGGGTGCAAACCGCGACGAAACCGATTTGTTTGACAAAAATATCGTTTTATAAAAAAACAGCGATATATCCCGATATATCGAATACTCTAACCCGATGTTTCGGTTATTATATTTAATATTTATATAAAAAAAAAAAGTTTACTGGGACTCTATTTTTCTTACTTCACGAGTCCATTTCAAGCATTCGACATTTCTCGCTCTGCCCTAAATTTTACGGGAGATCACTCTGGCGGAGTGGTCGTCACTAAGGCGGAGTGGTCGTCATCTCCTTCTCCGGTGACGCTCCTTCTCAAATTGGCAACGGAGGCTTCGCGGATCGGCTTCGCGGCGAGGAGTAGACGACGACGCCGGACTTTCTACGAATGGCATCACAGGCGATCACAGGCGAGGCGCGAGGAGTGCGATGCGGGCTTAGGGTGTCGGGCTTTGGGTTTCTGCTGCTTACTTCACTCCACTGTAAGTCCTCTTCTTCTTTCTTCTTCTTTCTTTTTGTTTTTTCTTGCGACAATTGCAAAGTTTTATTCGGAGTTATTATATTGATCAAGTCATAAGATCTAAAAGTTTTATTAAACTTGTTACTGTAAGATTTACTTAGTCTTACTTATGTTATAATTGTTTCTTTTTCAATATCTAAGTTTATACTTTTCTCCTGTGTGTAGATTTGCAGTGATTTTGTTTCTCCTATGCTAAGGAAAAACTCTCCTCCAACTTTACATAATTACATGGGCTTCTCCTTTATCTTTCAAATTATTTCAAAGAAAATGTTATAATACTTATTTGCTATACATTGTTATTGTTATTTGTCTGCACATTTTTACTTATTTGCAAAAAATATGTTTATAAATATTGTTATTTTTATTTAAATATTAAAATCCGATATTGTAAAATATCCCCGATATATCCCCCGCAATCCGACATACGACATTTCAAACTCAAACCGACATGAACCCGACATCCGACATCTACAACCTTGTGCATGTTAGACGAGGGAGGGGTGGATCAATAAAGACTTGGAATGAAACTATAAAGAAAGGACATGATGTACTTAGGACTAGTGAGATTATGAAAAAGTAGGGATAGGGCCATGGAGACAAGGATCCATATAGCCGACCCACTATAATGGGATGAAGGCTAGGTGTTGTTGTTTGTATGAGTTTCCAGATAATTAAAAATGTGCATAGCTGCTTTGGTCTTCTTATGACATTCCTAAAAGAAAATACAACAATATTCAAATGCTTGTTCTAGCATGATTGCAGGCAAATGTTATTAAGGAAAAAAACATGAACTTTCCAGTTCTAGATATCCAAATTTAATTACATAAACATAATTCAGTCATCAATAGAATGTCTAGAGAGAAATGTATAGAAAGTATGAACGATTGCATGAACCAAGAAACATGGAATCTGTCTACAACTCTACATCAATATCTTAATATGAAGTGCGGATGCAAACTATGCTCTGAGAGGCATAACAAGTCTAGTAATGGAATGCAGCAAAACATCAACATTCCTTGATAAATACAGGAACAAGTATAGCAAGTAAATTACTCTCTTTGCTTGAGAAAGGAATTCAAAAAAATGGGGCGCAATACTGATATAGATCAAATCGATTGCATTGAGGATAAACCTTGATGTCCTCGTTGGAGACGCCGTAATCCAAGTTAGAAATGTAAAGCTTTGTGCCGGTCTCAATGGCCGTCGCCCTAGCCGCCGTTGTTGGATTCTGAAACACCGGCATCTGATCCGCGAACATGTCATGATGCCAAGCCGAATCGGGAGCCTGGATTCGATGGCGTCCACAATGATCTAAGTGAAATCGATCCATAAAAGAGGAGAGAAGAAGTGGATAGATGGAGAACCGGAGAGGTCCTACGAAACCCTAGTCATACCCTCGGGACGGAATAAGGCGCAGCCCTGTTAACAGAACGGGGGGAGGCGGCGAGCAGGGCCTGAGCCGGCTCCTCTGCCTCGCCCTCGGGGATTCCCACCGGAGGACTTGTTCTTCTTGATCTCTCAGATCGTCGAGAGACATGTCCAAGGCATCGACATCCCAAACTTCCGAGGGACAGGGGGACGGAGAGAGAGGGGGGATAAAGAGGTAATATATGGTTTCTAGGGTTTCTAGCAGCGGGAGAGAGCCCTTGAACACCGAAAACTGTTCCCACGGCTGCTCGACCGCTGATAAATGAACCACTCGGCAAATATTTAGGCTTTGTTTGGGACAGCCCTGGCGGATTTGTTTGGGACAGCGCTGGCGGATTGAAAAGCTGCTGTTCGGATAGAGTTGTTTTAAAATAGATCTCTGGGGAGTAGTTTTGAAAAGCTGTAGAGTGTTTGGGTATTCTGTGCAGAAGTGCGCTCGGAATCGCCGGAGGAAGGACATCGGGGGCTCAGAATCGCCGGAGGAAGGCCGTCCGGGGCTCGGAATCGCCGAAGGAAGGCCGTCCGGCCTCTAAGCATGTTCCAACTGAAGAAAGCATTAGATTTCCAAAACCTGTGATAGAGAAAACTATTTTGCAGGAGCAGAAGTTGGGGGGAGATTTCTGAAAAGCTGCAAAACAGCTCCAGATTTTTGATAAGCTCTCCACAAGGAGTTGTCTCAAACACATATAAAGCAGCTCTGGCGGCTGGAATAGAGATTTTCCAGCCGCCAGAGCTGCGCCAAATAGACCCTTAGTTGTACTAGCATCGACCACGGCCGGCAGGCTCGATGCTCCCTGTTTCCTTGTGTGTGTGCTCACGGGCTTCGCCCGTTCGCATTCAAGGAGGGTTTGTCGGTTTTTGTTCGATGTTTTTAGGCGGCCGAAAGTTCTGCTCCGCAAAAATTTGTGATTTGTTCATTGTCTCTTTTGACTTGAGTGCTTACGAGCTTTGCCTGTTTGCACCCAAGAGTGATGTATCATGTTTGTGCGGACATGTTATTTGTTAAAACAATTGTTTTACAAAATTCATTTTGCATATATCGTTGTGATCTACGCTTTGCATTTCTCTTCTCACGTTGTTGTATAGTTAGCGAACGTCTTTGGGATGTGTTTTGCATTTTGTCAAGTACTTTGATGTTCCTATCGAAATACTTGTATTCGGCAGCATTTGAAAAGAGTCTTTTCATTACGAAAAAAAAGATGAGTGAATTTATATAGGAGAACAACATAGCAAAAAAAACGCCAAGATTGAGATTGCGAATGGCAACTATGTAATTACTTACATTTGTAAAGGTTCTTTCCTTTACGAAAACGAAAAAGAGAACACGTCCAATAATGCCATTAGACATGAATCATTTCCATACCTTAGGGAAGAACGCAAGCGATACAAAGAAATGTGATGGAGGCGCAGAGAGGATGGAGAAGTGGAAGCGATACGAAGAAATGTGAGTATGCAATAGGTACTTATAGATTTTTATGCTTCAAATTGCCAGTTCGAACGGGTTTCGTCCGTTCTCGATTCGGCGCTACGGGCTTCGCCCGCAACCTAAGATTCATTTGCTCTCACACTTAAGGTGCCTCCACGAAATCTCTAAACAAATCAAGAGAAATTACCTCCTCAAAAAGAAACAGACTACCAACCCTAAATCACTAATTTCACTAACTCGGAGCATAGGACGAAGCAGTAAGTCACACTTATTAACACTCAACAATTTTAATTTTATGGTTCAACTTCTCAAATTCGGGAATCACTAAGCAGACATCAACAACTTCAATAGGACTTTGACAGGGAAGCGGCAAAGCAAGTATAACTGTTCTTCTTCAATCTTCTATGCTAACATGAAGCATAAAATTTTAAGCTGTGAAACATGTACAAAATGAAAAATGAAAAAAATAAATTAAGTGATGCCTTTCGGAAGGGGAGGAGCAGAGGCGGAAGCATAAAAATGAGAACCTTGAGGAGAAGGAGCGTCGGTGAGGGGAGTGGCGGTCTGAGGAGCGGCGGCCTGAAGTGATGGAACCGGCGCTGGTGGAGGGTTCTGAACCGGCGCTGGCGGAGGGGTCTGAGTCGGTGGTAGGAAGTCCGGTGGAGGCGCGCAGACACCGGCCGAAGGCGAACCTGTGCGGACTAAAGCCGGGGCGGAATGGATTTTCCGGTCGAACGATTAGGGATGAGGGAGCGCCGGGGGTACCGTTTTTTTAAGGGCGTTGCTATCCGTACCGCAGTTTTGGCTCTATTCGCAACCGCACTTTCTCCTAATTTTTCGTGCCTTTTGAAAATACGCTTTTCACATGCATTTTTAGGAAAAGTGTTTCAACACGAAAGTTGTAGATCTCGACGATATCTACAACTTTCGTGTTGTACATTTTTCCTAAAAATGCATGTACAAAGCGTATTTCCAAAGGCACGAAATCTGGACGTATTTCCCAAGTACGCCTTGTACATGCATTTTTAGGAAAAGAACTTTCGTGTTGAACACTTTTCCTAAAAATGCATGTACACGGCGTATTTTCAAAATACACAAAAAATTAGGAGAAAATGCGTACGAAATAGCCAAAAATGCGGTGCGGATAGCAGCGCCCTTTTTTAATGTTTGATGTAAGCAGAATTTTTAAATTTGGGACTTATTCCTATTGTGAGAGACCATGAGCGTGGGATTTTTCTTAGAATTTAGGTTTTTTTTACTTTTTTTTTATTGCTTGACACGTGGCCTCTATAGGGCTTATTTTAAGTAATGTAGATTAGGGCAGTGACACTAATTTTGATTCGAAATGTTATACTCACCGTAATTTTTGCTTGCGCGCAACGTACGGTACACGGGAGGTCGGCCGTCGTTTTTGTGCAGCAACTTGCGGTGGTAGTGGGGCAGCCGCGCCGCTCGCAAGGCGGCCGGGAGGTTGGCTGCAGCACTTGCGGTCACTCGTGTGCGGGCGGCATGCGGGTGGCCCTCAAGAGGCCGGCGCGACTCTTGAGGCCGCTCGGGGCGGCATCGGGGTGCGGGGTGACCGGCTAAGTGGCCTCCTGCCGGCCTTTGCTGTCGCGGGCCGGGGGTGCAAGGCCTCGGGCGCCCGGCTAGGGAGTTGGCTACGGGGGCGAGATCAGAGACGGCGACTCCCACGATGATCTTGATCGTGCATGCAGGGTTTTGCGTGGTTGGCACGCGGATCGCACAGAGATCGTGTTTGTGAATCACGTGTGAAGCGGTTTTTTCGGTTTTTCCTTTAACACCCCACTTTGCTAGTGGGGGTCATAGGAATTCCGGCTATTTGCAGTCAGAAATTCCTATATATTGTGGGTGATCACATCATTTGCCCCCGAAAGACCCGGGAGCCCAAAGCCGGAGCAAGAGAAGTGTGGGTGCTTTTTTGACGACCATGGCAGAAGCGAATGAAGGAGCATAAGAAGAAGTGCGCGGAACTGGCGAGGTACGACACAAGACGAGCCAAGAGGCGCACGCGGGACACGCCCGCGCACAGGGGGCACACTTACGCACGGGTCGCTTATGCGCGCCTGGGGGGTGGGGGGTCTTGCTCGTGCAGCGCGTGCGCGGGGATCGCCTGCGTGCACGACGAGCGCGCGCGTGGGGCGTGCGTGTGCTCGGGGCTTGCCTGTGCGTAGGATGCTCGCGCATGCGCGGGGCATGCTTGGGGAATCCGATAGAGCAATTGCAAGGCCGCCCCCTCCCACAGCCGCCTCCCGCGGGCGCGGGCTCCGCCTGCAAGGGGCGGCGCGCCCGGGCGCCCATTTCCCCATGGCCGCCTCCAGCGGTCGCGGGCTCCGCCCGCACGGGGCGGCGCGCCCCGGCCCCCCTTCCCCATGGCGTCCTCCCGCGGTGGCGGGCTCCGCCCGCAAGGGGCGGCCCGCCCCCCCCCCCCCCCCCCCATGACGGACTCCCGCGGCCCCAAGCTCCGCCCGCAAGGGGCGGCGAGCCCGGCAGCACCCTTCCCCATGGCGGCCTCCCGCGGCCGCGGGCTCCTCCCGCAAGGGGCGGTGCGCTCGACCGCCCCCTTCCCCATGGCGGCTCACGTGGCCGCGGGCTCCGCCCGCAAGGGGCGGTGCGCCCTGCCGCCCCTTCCCCATAGCCGCCTCCCTCGGCCTAGGGCTCCGCTCGTAAAGGGCGGCGCGCCCTGCCGCCCCCTTCCCCAATGAGGCCGCCGGGCTTCCGCCCACAAGGGGCGGGGCACGTCCGGCGGCCCCTTCCCCGCGGTCGCGGGCTCCGAAGCTTGGGGCGGGCGCACCTGGCCACGGGCTCCGCACGCATGGGTTGACGCTCCCGGCGGTCCCTTCCCCACGCCTGCGGGCTCCGCCCGTAAGGGGAGGCGTGCCCGGCGGCCCCTTCCCAGCGGCCGCGGGCTCGGCCCGCAAGGGGCGGCGCACCCGACCGCCCCTTCCCCGCGCCGGCGGGCTCCGCCTGCAAGGGGAGGCATGCCCGACGGCCCCCTTCCCCGCGGTCGCGGGCTCCGCCCGCAAGGGGCGGCGCGCCCGGCAGCTCCTTCCACGCGGCCGCAGGCGTAACGCCCCTGATTTTTCGATAATTATTTAATTATCGTGGTGACGTAATAGCGTTACATTTCCGTGAGTTGATAGTGCGTCACCGTTAGTGCGCTTTCGCGTCTATTAGGTCTAGCCAACCAAATTTTGGGATTTGCATCGAAAGTGGAAGATTTTACATTAGGAAATTAGATTAATTAATTTATGACTTGTTCGTCAAATTTCGTCGCGATCCGAGCATTTTTGGAGCCCCGACGCATTTTCGAAGATTCGTAGTTTTTTTTGTCGCCGTCAACTTCAAAAATTTATATCTTGAGTTCGCCTCATCGGATTTTGATTTTGACT
The DNA here is from genome assembly GCA_039583875.1 of Platanthera guangdongensis. Lineage (NCBI taxonomy): Eukaryota > Viridiplantae > Streptophyta > Magnoliopsida > Asparagales > Orchidaceae > Platanthera > Platanthera guangdongensis. Next base: position 139,668,275 of record CM077160.1, on the reverse strand, counting down.
TCGTCGTTGGATTTGTAGCATCGGTATTCGCCTACGGTGCGAATTTCGTTAAATTCGACGCACGTTTGAGCATCCATTTTGAACTCGTATTCTCTTGATAATAACTTTGTTAATAAATATTATTATTATTATATTAAAACACTGTTCAAAAATTCAAATTCACTATTCATCCCTTAAGAAAAGATATATTTGCAATTTTCACTATTCATGAGAACAAAAGGCCAGTGTTATCCCTCTCTTTCTCGTGAAACCCTTCCTTTCTCGTGAAACACTTCCCTCCCGTTCAACGAAGCAGCAGCCCCGCCCCCTCGAATCCAGTAACTCCAGCTATTATTAGTAGTAATAATAAATATTATTAGTAATAATAATTACTATTATAATAATTAATTCATCTCTCTCAGTATAAAAAAAAGGACCAAACCTCATCTTCTTCCTTTCCGGCCGAACCAGAGCGAGCGAGAACGTCCGTTGTGAACCTTCCGACCGCCGTCGGCGGAGCTCCCGTGGTCGAAATCCCGAACCCAGTATAGATCCGGAAAACTCTCGACAGGATCTACGCATTCGTGGCCTCGCTTGCCCGTGCTTTCTTTAGGACCGATCCGCAATGTGGAGCAATTTGGTGGATGTTTTCGGACTCGATCAAGGCAAGTGGTTTTCCCTTGCTCTTCTCCCCTTTATCTCTCCACCAATGGATATTTGTACGTAGGTTTGCTAAGAAAGGTTCTTATGTGTTTTGTGAGTAGTTTAGCCTAGGATTTTTCTTGTGCCAACTCGTGAAATCAGTTCATTGGTCCTAAGTAAACTCGTGGAACGCCTTGTCGCTTTCCGACGGAGTTCCATGGCCGGAAGTCATGTCGCTTCTCATTGTGTCGTTTGTGTGTCGTATCTCGTGCAAGTGGTGGTCTTCTACTCTCTCCCCTTGGTTGTTTTCCCCGTAAATTCTTAATCTTTGAATTGTTGTTCTCCCCCTTTATCTTCTATAGTTTTAGCAAATAAAAAAATTTGCCTCACTGATCTGATTATCATAAATAAAAATCTCTTTTTTTTTACTTTGGGTTGGCCTCTTTGAGGTCCTTCTTAATAAGTATTTGGATTCATGCAAGTGGTATTTTTAAATGAATTGACTTCCAATCCCTCCCAAAGAACTATTTGTGCTAACTGTTAGCTTTCATGCCAATACTTTCCCTTCTGAAGCCTCTTCATATATTCAGAAATGAAACTTGTCAAAATTATTTGTCTGACATTTTTGTTTTGCTACGTAAATCTATTGTTTTATTTATTTATCAACTTGGTCGATTAGACCGTTAGGAAGGTCGAGTTAGTATTGTTTAGATCGTCGAGTAGGCTGGATGTCGTGTCATTTTGTTTGTTGTGTCCTTTGGATCGTCGTGCCGATTTGAACAAGTATCCCGCTATGATCGTTGTATTTATCGTTAGCGTCGTCAAATCATTTGTATATGTCCTTGGACTTAGAAAATATTGTGGTTAAGGTCTTGGAGTTCTGCTAGGCAAATTTGTGTCTTTGTGTTGATCGTATGCTACGATCTGGTTTTAGTCCTTGTCAACAGTGTCGTGCGCACTTAGCCGGGTATTACAAGAATGAGGTTTTGTTCTTTGTCGTCCTGTTTGTTCAGAGTTTTTCTTGTTTTGATGCATTATTTATATGTATATATATATAATAAAATATATGATATCTGGGGACTGTTGGTTGGCAGCAAATAAATGACCGCCACCTCAGTGCTTTTGATATTTGATGGACTGTGTTTTGTCGTGGCTTACCACCCGACACAGTACCATTTTGATGGTTTGTTTTATGGACTGTTGGTAGGTAGCGGATAAAGGACCGCCACCTCGGTACCTTGTTGTTTGTGGGTCATACACCCATGCTTTGCCCGGTATTTTGAGGACATTTGGAGTTGATCAGTCTCTCTTAGAATTGATATTTAAAAAAAAAATAAAGGTATATCTATACTATTATATAAAGAAGTATATTTGAAATTCATGAAGTATAAAGGTTTGTGGGTCAAACCTTTTGAGCTTGCCTAATTCCCTTCTGAAGCCTCTTCATATATTCAGAAATGAAACTTGTCAAAATTATTTGTCTGAACATTTTTGTTTTGCTACGTAAATCTATTGTTTTATTTATTTATCAACTTGGTCGGTTAGACCGTTAGGAAGGTCGAGTTAGTATTGTTTAGATCGTCGAGTAGGCTGGATGTCGTGTCATTTTGTTTGTTGTGTCCTTTGGATCGTCATGCCGATTTGAACAAGTATCCCGCTATGATCGTTGTATTTATTGTTAGCGTCGTCGAATCATTTGTATATGTCTTGGACTTAGAAAATATTGTGGTTAAGGTCTTGGAGTTCTCTAGGCAAATTTGTGTCTTTGTGTTGATCGTATGCTACGATCTGGTTTTAGTCCTTGTCAACGGTGTCGTGCGCACTTAGCCGGGTCGTTACAAGAATGAGGTTTTGTTCTTTGTCGTCCTGTTTGTTCAGAGTTTTTCTTGGTTTGATGCATTTATATGTATATATATATAATATATATATATGATATCTGATGGACTGTTGGTTGGCAGCAAATAAATGGCTGCCACCTCAGTGCTTTTGATATTTGATGGATTGTGTTTTGTCGTGGCTTACCACCCGACACAGTACCATTTTGATGGTTTGTTTTATGGACTGTTGGTAGGTAGCTGATAAAGGACCGCCACCTCGGTACCTTGTTGTTTGTGGGTCATACACTCAGGCTTTGCCGATATTTTGAGGCCATTTGGAGTTGATCAGTCTCTCTTAAATTATGAATTGATATTAAAAAAATAAAGGTATATCTATACTATTATATAAAGAAGTATATTTGAAATTCATGAGAACTTCTTCCTTTCATCTTAACCATCCAATTAGGCCCAATTTCAGATCTTGGCCATCCATCCCAAATGTTGCCTCCCGTTCACCAAGCTTTAAAACACGAAACCCTATTCACGCGATACTACCTCCCAGCGCTCTTCTCCTCGACCTGCTTGCCTCCCGTTTGCCAAGCTTAAAGAAATCCTGCTTCTCTAACTCACACAATATTAGGGCAAAATCATCTCCGGCGTTCTTCACCCCTCACCCCTGTCGCAACATTCGTCGGCCTCCTGCCTCTTTGCGTTCTTCGATCCTCAACCCTATTGCAACATTCGTCGGCCTCCTGCCTTGCCTTCCAACAAGTAAGTTCTTTACCTGGATTACGGAAAAATCATCTCCTCCATTCTTCCTTCCTAACCCCGTCGGCTGTAGGACAGGCGAACGACGATAGGAATACGGAAAGGTTCCACAAGTAAGCTCGTCACTCGGATCTCCCTCACACCCTCTACCCTCAATCGATTTCTGCCATTGATTCTTCTTATGCTCGACCCGTAAACGTCCTCGCAGATCTCTTTCACCCAAGAGCAGATATGCGCCTCCTCTTATCAGTCCATGCTGCTCCCTCCTCTCAACCTCCACATCAGGTACCTCTTCTCAGCCTCCGCATCAGGTACTCCCTCACACCCATTTCTTTCAACATGATGCTAGGTCATATTCCAAGGAGATCATCTTCAACGGGGATGCCTCTGCTCCACGAAATCCCGACATCAATAGATCCACTGCTTCTGAAGATCTAGCCAACACCGCGCCCTTCAAACCTCTTGCAAATCCTGTTATTTTTCTGCTCCTGTAGAATGGATATACGAATCTTCATTTTATTTCTATAAATAATGTTAGAGCTTACATATGACTGAAATTTCACCCTGTTATTTTGCAATTATGATTTTCTGCTCATGACCGAATTCACCTTATTTGGTTTGTGCAAGTTTTATTTTTTGATATCACATGAAATTAATGGAACAAATTTTTCTAATACTGTGACAAGACCATTAGTTTTGCTAATGTTGTAACTAAACCCATTACCTTGAATTAGTTCTTCTTCATGTGTTTGATGAGTTGTCCAATGGCGTCTTCACGTTTGATGCATTATTTATTTAGTTAACTTTTTTTAGTTTCATATTTATCCACTACTCATATCCTGAACATTATGCCTGTTGTATAGATGAGTAGACAATGACACCAAATAAAACATTGCATTTGCGGCTTAATTACATTCAAGTCATTATTTAGGGTTTAGGGCGCGACGTGGTCGAGGAATTATTGAGACCAAGGTACTGTTACAATTGGACGTAGAAGCGTAGCCCCATGCAAGGGACTTTGATGTGTAAAATTTTCCCTACGATCGTGGCCCAATTAGGCCAATTTTCAGATCTTGACCATCCATCCCAAATGTTGCCTCCCGTTCACCAAGCTTAAAAACATGAAACCCTATTCACGCGATACTACCTCCCAGCGCTCTTCTCCTCGACCGGCTTGCCTCCCGTTTGCCAAGCTTAAAGAAATCCTGCTTCTCTAACTCACACAAGATTAGGGCAAAATCATCTCTGGCGTTCTTCACCCCTCACCCTTGTCGCAACATTCGTCGCCTCCTGCCTCTCCGACGTTCTTCGATCCTCAACCCTATTGCAACATCCGTCGGCCTCCTGCCTTGCCTTCCAACAACTAAGTTCTTTACTTGGATTAGGGAAAAATCATCTCCTCCATTCTTCCTTCCTTACCCGTCGGCTGTAGGACAGGCGAACGACGATAGGAATACAGAAAGGTTCCACAAGTAAGCTCTTCACTCGGATCTCCCTCACACCCTCTACCCTCAATCGATTTCTGCCATTGATTCTTCTTATCCTCGACCGTAAACGTCCTCGCAGATCTCTTTCACCCAAGAGCAGATATGCACCTCCTCTTATCAGTCCAGGCTGCTCCCTCCTCTCAACCTCCACATCAGGTACCTCTTCTCAGCCTCCGCATCAGGTACTCCCTCACACCCATTTCTTTCAACATGATGCTAGGTCATATTCCCAGGAGATCATCTTCAACGGGATGCCTCTGCTCCACGAAATCCGCATCAATAGATCCACTGCCTCTGAAGATCTAGCCAACACCGCGACCTTCAAACCTCTTGCAAATCCTATTATTTTTCTGCTCCTGTAGAATGGATATACGAATCTTCATTTTATTTCTATAAATAATGTTAGAGCTTACATATGACTGAAATTTCACCCTGTTATTTTGCAATTATGATTTTTCTGCTCATGACCGAATTCACCTTATTTGGTTTGTGCAAGTTTATTTTTTGATATCACATGAAATTAATGGAACAAATTTTTCTAATACTGTGACAAGACCATTAGTTTTGCTAATGTTGTAACTAAACCCATTATTCTTCATGTGTTTGATGAGTTGTCCAATGACGTCTTCACTTTTGATGCATTATTTATTTAGTTAAGCTTTTTTTAGTTTCATATTTATCCACTAACCTATATCCTGAACATTATGCCTGTTGTATAGATGAGTAGACAATGACACCAAATAAAACATTGCATTTGCGGCTTAATTACATTCAAGTCATTATTTAGGGTTTAGGGCGCGACGTGGGCGAGGAATTATTGAGACCAAGGTACTGTTACAATTGGCCGTAGAAGCGTAGCCCCATGCAAGGGACATGATGTGTAAAATTTTCCTGCGAACGTGGCCCAATTAGGCCCAATTTTCAGATCTTGACCATCCATCCCAATGTGTTCCTCCCGTTCACCAAGCTTAAAAACACGAAACCCTATTCACGAGATACTACCTCCCAGCGCTCTTCTCCTCGACCTGCTTGCCTCCCGTTTGCCAAGCTTAAAGAAATCCTGCTTCTCTAACTCACACAAGATTAGGGAAAAATCATATTTGGCGTTCTTCACCCCTCACCCTGTCGCAACATTTGTCGGCCTCCTGCCTCTTGGCGTTCTTCGATCCTCAACCCTATTGCAACATCCGTTGGCCTCCTGCCTTGCCTTCAATAAGTAGTTCTTTACTTGGATTAGGGAAAAATCATCTCCTCCATTCTTCCTTCCTTTACCCTGTCGGCTGCAGAAATGCGAACGACGATAGGAATACGGAAAGGTTCCACAAGTAAGCTCTTCACTCGGATCTCCCTCACACCCTCTACCCTCAATCGATTTCTGTCATCGATTCTTCTATCCTCGATCCGTAAACGTCCTCGCAGATCTCTTTCACCCAAGAGCAGATATGCGCCTCCTCTTATCAGTCCAGGCTGCTCCCTCCTCTCAACCTCCACATCAGGTAACTCTTCTCAGCCTCCGCATCAGGTACTCCCTCACACCCATTTTTTTCAACATGATGCTAGGTCATATTCCCAGGAGATCAACTTCAACGTGGATGCCTCTGCTCCACGAAATCCCGCATCAATAGATCCACTGCTTCTGAAGATCTAGCCAACACCGCGCCCTTCAAACCTCTTGCAAAGCCTGTTATTTTTCTGCTCCTGTAGAATGGATATACGAATCTTCATTTTATTTCTATAAATAATGTTAGAGCTTACATATGACTGAAATTTCACCCTGTTATTTTGCAATTATGATTTTTTGCTCATGACCGAATTCACCTTATTTGGTTTGTGCAAGTTTTATTTTTTGATATCACATGAATTTAATGGAACAAATTTTTCTAATGTTGTGACAAACCATTAGTTTTGCTAATGTTGTAACTAAACCCATTACCTTGAATTAGTTCTTCTTCATGTGTTTGATGAGTTGTCCAATGGCATCTTCACTTTTGATGCATTATTTATTTAGTTAAGCTTTTTTTAGTTTCATATTTATCCACTACTCATATCCTGAACATTATGTCTGTTGTATAGATGACTAAACAATGACACCAAATAAAACATTGCATATGCAGCTTAATTACATTCAAGACATTATTTAGGGTTTAGGGCGCGACGTGGTCGAGGAATTATTGAGATCAAGGTACTGTTACAATTGATCGTAGTAGAAGCGTAGCCCCATGCAAGGGACTTGATGTGTAAAATTTTCCCTGCGATCGTGGTGGAGACAGAGGGAGAAGTGGGGGTTTAAAGTGTTGAGGTAAAACCTCTACAATCACATGCCTCCACAACAGAACACTACATCATAGTGTAATCAAATTTTTTTGTGTAGAGTGCTTTAATGAATCTATGGTGCAATGTACCAATTTGTTAGTAAAGATGGGACTCCACTGTGATTCTAAGGACAATTATTATTGTTGCAACTTAGCTAAATGATTTTAGAACTGTTGTAGCTTCTTAATGAGTTTAAAACTTGAGTAAATGTTGAATTGGTGTCTGCTTACAATTTCATTTTCCTTTTCATTCTAGATTCATCTCCATTTATTCTTCATTCCCTCTCTAACAACACTTCTTCTTAACACATAATTATAAATGGAGATGCAATTGCTAATTTTCCTTGGTATTATTACATAAAGTTTTTTTTTGGATTCCATTGTTTGACCATCCTGCTGCTCTTATACATCTCTGACTTTGATGGCACTGTCCCATGGAATGAGTGTGGAATTTCTGTGATTTATGCGAAATTTGTTTTTGTTATTTTGCATTTATAAGAAAATCAGAACTTATACAAAAAATAACATATGCTTTGTGGATTAAATTCTTTAAATTAGCTAGAGGGTCTTGGGAGTGGGTATCTCCTCTGGAATGCACAAGTATTACGTTTTTAGTGAATTCTTTCCTTTTTTTATATTTACTTTCTTATCAATTTTTTCTTCTATATATTTGTTATTGGTATTGAAGTGGAGATCCGTTAAATCCCTTCACTTTATGTACAAGTTCTACTTCGCTGTCAACCTAAAGGAAATTATGGCATGTTATGAAGTGAAAATTTATATTATTAAGAGCATTGTTGGCTATAATTGAGCACGACTTCAAGAAAGCTGGTATAAAAGCACGATTCTCCATTTGATTAAGGCTCCGTTTGGGGAGGACTTATTTTTACGGTCAAGTGGTTACGGCCGCATGAATCAGATCCTAATTATGGTCCGATTCATGCGGTCGTAACCACTTGACCGGTGAAAATGGCTTGAAGAGTTAGCTTCTAAACATGGATTTTGAAGTCAAATTCTAAACATGATTCTGCAATATAGTTTTTACCCAATATTGTAACTTATAATGCTTTAATTGGTGGTCCTTGTAGGTCAGGAAGCATAGAAATTGCAGTTGGGATTCTCAAAAAAAAGGATTTCCATTGGATTTGGTTCTTTCAATCATGTCTTGCTGAGTATATTTAAGTAATTAGATTTTTGTATATGCTGAAAGTTGAGATTATTCCCGTTGAATTTATGATTTTTTTAATTACCAATATTAGTTGCCATGAAAATTCTTGACTTTTTTAAATTATAGTTATTTATCATATTTTCGTCTCTAAAGATCTCTTTGCTTAATCATCTTATTGCAGTAATTCAAACAACTGTAAGTAAGAACTGATTCATGCTATTTATTTGTGTTATGTCATCCGTTCTTGAATCTTACATCATCCTTTACTTTTTATTATCACTACAAGATCAAAGACATAGTTGATGTCGAAGCGCTATGACATTGCCACAATCAGAGAGAAGTTACGTAGGAAAAAAATGATAGAGAGGTATGACAAATAATTCTCATGTACTATACATGAACTCAGGTACTAATTTTAATTATACTTGCATTTACATCCTTTATTTTTAGGCATGCTCTGAGGTATTAGTCAATTAGTGGCTAAGTAGAGCATATTAGCCTCTGTATTGCATGCATATAGGGCTACTCCGCAGTATTGGTCGGTAGAGGATCAAGCGGAGCAGGTAGTTTTTTTTTAATATATTTTACAGGTACATGCATGATCTTTATTTATTTTTACATTTCTTTTTTATAGGTGTGCTCGGGGACGGGCGGAGCCCCGTCGGGTGCGGGCGGAGCAAGTCAATTGCGGGCTGATCCCTATCGGGGGCGGGCGGTGCAAGCCAAGGGCGGGGGCGGGGGGGGCGCAGCCTACCATCGCGGTTGGGTATGTGCTCGAACAGCCAGGGGAGGACCACTCACGCGGTAAGGGTCTCGCCGCTTCGTTCAAAAGACCCGACTCCCACAACACTTTGATCACCATTGCGCTCCCCTTCTGCGCATTCTCTTGCATCATCACCTCTATCAGCGGAAGGTTGTTGGCACAGGGCTTCGAACCCGCAACCCTTGATAAGCAACCTTCAACAGTTCTCATCACCAGCCTGAGCTGCTCTGCCAGTGAGCCCTAAACTGGAGCTCACGGGCAAGGCCACCCCTTCCCGCTCGCTGCCGGACAAACCCCGGCGGTTTCGTCGGAGGCCGGCGAACCCCCCGATGGGCGCCGGGTAGGCCGCCGGCGGCTCCGCCGCCGGCTGCGGTGTGAGCCCGTGAAGGGACGGAGCAGTATCGGGATTTCCGAAGCAGGGGAACAGTGCATTTTTGGAGATCTGGATATTTGCAGGCCCTGTTTTTTATATCCAATGGGCAGATGCAATTTTCTAGAGATCGGACAGTCCAGATTGGTTTAACGGTGTTCTTTCAAATATGGCTATTGGTTTATATAATAAAGATATAATATATATATATATATATATATATATATATATATATATATATATATATATATATATATATATATATATATATATATAACACACACACGAGTGCCCGACACCGGGCTCCGCCCCTATGGCTACGCGCCACAGTACCTAGCCTGTGATGGCGGGCTTCGCCCGCCCCCGGGGGACGCCCCGCGACAGTACCCTAATCCAGCGACGACGAGCGTCGCAAGCCCCGGGCTACTGCGGCGGCGTTGAGTGCACTCAACGCACCGGACGTTGAGTGCACGAAACGTCGGGGCGTTTAGACTTACTAAACACCCGGGGCGTTTAGTGCCCACTCAATGCCCCTGGCATTGAGTGAGTGCCCACTCAACGCCCCGGGCGGTGAGACGCCACTCACATCCCGGGGCGTGAGTGGGCATCAACTCCCCGGGAGTTGAGTGAGTCTAAACGCCCCAGGCGTTGCGTGCACTCAACGCCCCGGGCGTTGAGTGCACTCAACGCCGCCGCAGCATCCCGAGGGCTTGCGATGCTCGCCGTCGCTGGATTAGGGAACTATCGCGAGGCGGACCCGCCGGGGGCTGGCAAAGCTCGTCGTCGCAGGCCAGGTACTATTGCACGTAGCATAGGGGCGGAGCCCCGTGTCGTGCAATCGTATATACATATGTATCTATTTCGCTTCTGGTTGTGGGCTTGCTTACTTTGTACAACACATAGTTCCTCTATGCCTTTTTTATGATTATACTGACTTTTTGGTGATAATTTGTTTGTCCAGTCTTGCTACTCGAGGTTTGTTGTTCCTCTTGGTTTCTATAGCACTGCTTGCAACTTGTTTCTGAGGTGATATTTCTTTGTATGCCTCGGGTTCGAGCAGTAGCGGGTTAGGCTGACTGAGCTTTAGTCTTTAGTGCTACGAGTGTGCAGTCCTTTGTTCTTCTGCCTCTCTTACTTTGAGGTAGATGTTGTTTTAGTCTGTTTAGACTTATTTTCTTATGGGTTGTGTCAGCTTGTTGACCCCCATAGTGACTGCTTCTATTGTTAGTGTACTTGTAATTTTCTATTGTTACTTATTATATTTATACACTTGCTCTTTGGAAGGCTTTACGATATGGTGCATGTTAGTTACTTTCAACTACTATAAAAAACTACATTTTGATATGAGACATAATATACTTTTTAACTGAAAATCACATTATTTTGCAGCGCTACAATCTATTTTTCTACTTATATATAATTTAGGAGTCGCAAATTGCTGAGTGTTCATCTTCATATAAGATAATAAATAATCAAACTTAGTATTTTCCGCTGTGTAAACCTATACCTTTTGCTCGTGTACTAGTTGACCCACTAGATCGAGAGACACAATCAGTAAAACTTAAAATAAATTATGTTTTTAAACAAATTTACATGTCTCTTTTCTTAAGTAAATGAAAGGATTGGTTTGCTTGGACGTCTGCAGTTGTCCCTACACGGCGTGACATCACGACGAGTATTTTCTCTAACTCTGACGTATTATTTAATACGGAGAAAATGCGGGTTGTGATAGTTGGTATCAGAGAGAGGTTTTACATGAGAGTTGGTTGGTTTGGCAAGCCAGTCAGACAACCACTACCCTTAAACAAAATTCTAATTTGTCTAGTATCATTGCATACACATACCGATATGTCATCAGTAGATCTTGATGGAAGCATGAACACTACACTCATAGCATGATAAGAAGTATACGAAGCATGTTATGTAGTATGAGATGCATAATATGTGTTTGTATATGGATCCACCATAGGTGACAACATGTGACGGTTATGTAGTATGTGATGCATAATCATCATCACATGGATATCCACTAGCACGTTTTACTTTCTCGTTACATGCGATATTATATAGTATGAGTTGCATAATATTTCATGTGTATGCAACTCCTAACATGCACTAAGGCCTTTTATTAGAATGCATAACACACCATATATATCATAACATATCATAAGCACACGTACCAAGTAAAGATCTACATGATGACATATGTACACACATAATTTGAAAGGAAATAAATATAAACATTCATGTATTCATATTATAGACACAAGTGTCAAGGGGATGACAGTTCATCATCCTAAGTTAGAAACATAATATCATTTCATGAATTTCCAGAGCAAGGTAATAACAAAAATAAGTATCCTTTTCGTTTTTGATCTGGTTGAGTCAGGATACTCGAGTTTGCTAGCTAAGGTGTCTTAAGCTAGGTCTTGACAAGTTGTTCTTTCTTATTATAGAAGATGGCCCCAAAGCGTTTTGCGTTGGAGACAACTTCTCAGTTTGAGGGTGAGTCTTCGGGTACTCATAGCTTCATCTATATCTCAATTTCTATTCAGCTGGTTGCACATGCAATTTACAGGAAGGTATGTAAGACCCCCTCCCGGAACACAAAACACGGCACGAGGGGAGTCTTATGCCCAGAACAACCGTCTTGCGGTAGCGTTAGCATACGAGCTAACCTGTACTACAAGATGCCTATCCTGCCGGCTATAATCAATATCATTTATTGTCAACCCAACAAAGAATATAAAACAGAAGTCAAATTCACACATAAGTAAAATAGTTCAAAAGAAAGTACATCAAATAAAAGAAGCATCAACAAGCTTCTATCACATCAGAATACATGTACAAAATGAGTCTCACTAACTCACATCAGTTACTAACGACATCGACAGTGCCGTCCCATCAGGCTCTGTCGTCTTGGACTGGCTGTCCACCTGTATAATCTGCTGCCAGCTCTACCTGCGGGGTTCCCTCCTAAAAGAAAGACGTAGTGTAACACCCCCTATCCGTCGCATACATATAACAGTAGGTCCGGCGGGGCCTGACGCCATATACCACAGACAGACCGGGGTAATTACTCAATGGAAATCATCCGACCAATCCAACGTCCTATACAGAGTCACTCTTGCGGAAGCAATTTATTAGTTGCAACAACAAGAACCCATCACTAGCCATGAATGTCCACTAAACAGAACCAAAAGGAATGAAGTACAAATACACAAGTACTGGTCTTATGGCCTTACAATTGTTTTCCTCAAATTATATGTTTTTTTCCAAACTCAGCACGCAGGCCGACCATACATGAATAACAAAAAAATCACTCAAAATTAGGCCTTCGAGGGCCGGCTCAGCAACTTGGGCTTTAGCCCGCTATTTTATCGCTCGGCTCTGCAGCACCTGCAAGCAACACTCCACCGCACTGGTTGGCAAACAAAGCAACGGTCAGCTATGCTGACCAAATTATAACGATCTCCGCTCCCGAACTCGGGGCGGCGATGCTCCTTCCCTCCACTTTATTAACATAATCAAGCAGTACGTACAGTAATACATTACATCACAGGCGCAGGCACACATGGTCACACGCCCCGTACCCTCGGGGCACATTCTCGGTGATCACGGCCTAGTCCGCCGATTCACCACCGCCCCCAGGATGGCAATATCTCATGAGCATCTGGTCTTTCTGGCCACTGCCTAAGACCCTCCATCTAAGCAAACGGTAAGTGCCAAGTAACTTTAGGTCTCTTTAACCGAACGACATAGATTGGGTACGATTCCACCTGACCCGTTGCTCACACCACAACGTCAATTAAGTCGTTGCGCAGGTCAAGCTTCCCCGAGTCCCGTATCTCCCATACAATCACATAACCCAGTATTGTTCATGTTGGCTCCCAGGCTAACATGTTGGCAGAACCACGCATCTGCCCAGTTTTTCGGGTGCACTTGATTTAATCCCCAGGCTCCCTGTTGCAATCTACACGTAAAAAACCCGAAAAACAACATTCGCACGGAGTTTCTCTCCGACCATTTATGCAATGTAACATCACCGATCCAGACCAACTTGTCCGGGTAGGCTTCACACATCATGTCTATATCCGTTCTCGATTACGGACTCTACATGTACACACGGGGGACTATTCATGTCTACCTGAAGGAACGCCTCAAACTCACCGCAAACTCGCGAGAGCGGGCTTCCCTATGCAAAAGAGTAGAGCTTCACATGCTCAAGTTGAGAATCGTTACCCTAGCGTTCTTCTCCTTGGCGCCATGGAAAGTATGCCATGGAAAAGCACCGCCCTCTCCTTGCCTCCATAGATCCGAAGTCGGTTCGCGATTCGGAGCTCCGAAGCTCCGCCGGTGACCGATCTAGGCTTCTTCTTCCTCCTTTGCTCTCCCCTCTCTCTAGACTTAGAAAGAGAAACCACTCAAGTAAAAATGAGGGTTTCAAAGGCCAATCCCGGGTATATCCCAGTAGTAACAACCCCCAACCGTCGGATCCCAAAATAAGGAAACCAACGGCTACGATCTGTAGCCAAAATGTAAACCTGGGCCGAACACGGCCTGCGACACGCCCGTGTCCAGGGCCGTGTCCATCATTCACCGTCAAAATCGACGAGTCTCGAAAAAACACACGGACATCCAACACGCCCGTGTTAGCCCTGACATGCACGTGTCAGCCAGTACAAGCCCGTGTTCCCGGGCGTATTCCCCATCAACACAGGACCAACACCAAACCGAGACTCCCACGGGGTTTTTGCCACACCCGTGTCTAATTGACATGCCTGTGTCATACCGAATACGTCTGGGCTCCACGCCGTGTTCACTGTCTCGACACTTCGTCGAGCGCAGTTCGTCGACCACCCGACACGGCCTTGGTGACGCCCGTGTCCTAGGCCGTGTTCCCTGTCTCGACACATCGTCGAGCAAAATGTCGACTTCCTGGGCCGATCGTCGACATGAGCTCGACACGCCCTGAGACACGCCCATGTCTCAGGCCGTGTTCGCTGCTCGACGATCGTCGACTCCAAAATTCGTCGACCTCTCGACCAAATCATCGACTCGAGCCTAACATGCCCTGGGACACGCCTATGTCCCAGGCCGTGTGCCCCCTGCCAAATTCCAAATTTGGCCCAAAACGCCTCCCGTCGCTCTTTTGACTTTCGGGGCATTACAACTCTCCCCTCTTTAAAAGAATTTCGTCCTCGAAATTACATAAAGGAAAGAAACATGAAACTTAAACGGTACCTGAGTGAAACAACTCCGGGTACTGCTCAAGCATAGTCTGCTCTTGCTCCCAAGAGAGCTCCTCCCGACCGCAATTGTCCCAACGAACCTTGACCATCCTGATCTCTTTATTGCGTAGCCGCTTGACTTCCGAGTCCTCAATACCTAAGGGCTTGACCTTCGTCGTCAACCCACTATCAACCGGCACTTGATCGACCGCGATCACTTGCGTAGGCTCTTGCACCGCCTTCCGTAGCACCGATATATGGAATACATCATGTAGATCACTAAGCTCCACTGACAGCTTCAACCGGTACGCTGCTTCACCAATCCGCTCCAGAACTCAAACGGTCCAAGGTACTTCGGGCTTAGCTTCTTCAAGCGCCCACACCCGCGAGACACCCTTGAACGGCTTGATCTTCAAGTACACCCAATCGCCAACAACAAACTCACGTTCCGGTGCTTGGCATTTTAATACTTAGCCTGGCGGTTCTGAGCGATTAGCAACCTCGCCCGAATGGTTCTCTCCATAGAAGTAGCATCCTCCACCTCTAGTCGCTTATACAACTTTGATTCACCCGTTTCCAACCAGGACACGACGTGCAACATTTTCTACTATAAAGGGCCTCAAAGGGCGTTCATTTGAATATTTGTCTGGTAGCTATTGTTGTATGCGACTCCACCAAGTATAGGTGATCTTCTCCTGCTTTCAAAGTCCAGGACCACACCATGCGAAGCATGTCTTCCATTGTCCTATTGACCCTCTCGGTCTGCCCATCCGTTTGCGGATGAAAGGTTGTGCTAAAACTCAGCTTTGTCCCCAACATTTGCTGTACCGGCCTCCAATTATTGGACGTGAGTCGCCCATCTTGGTCACTCACGATGCTGCGGAGTACACCATGAAGCCGCACAATATTATCCAAATATAGTTTTGCCAATTTCTCAATCGGTCATCCTTCCTGTGCGAAATGAAATGTGACACCTTCGTTAGATGATGTACGACCACCCAAATGGCGTCGTTCCCTTTTTGTGACCATGGTACCCGCGTGCACAAGTCCATAGTAATGTCGTCGAACTTCCACTCCGGAATAGGCAAGGACTTCAAGAATCTCCCGGCTTTGGCACTCCGCCTTCACCAAGGCGCACGTCTGGCACTTTGTCATGTATAGTGCCACATTCTTCTTCAATCCTGGCCATCGCGGTACATCTTCGTGCTCCCCGGGAGAATTGAGTACGTGGTATGATGCACATCACACAAAAATCCACTGCAAATTGCCCACGCTTGGGACGCACAGACGACCGTCTTTCCAAAGTAATCCGTCCTCCACAACGAATTAGGAATTTGACCCATCCAGAGCCTATATCATGTGTTGCTTCATGTGGACATCCATATCCAAAGCCTGCCGAATCGATCAGTCAGGTCATATTAGACTTCAGTCCAATTCAATAATGCTTCAACACTTGGTTGCTTGTCAACACAAAAAGATCTCCAACGCCTCTAACTCCCGAACCAACCGCTCGTCATGGACCGACAGCCAATTGGCTTGAGCCTGGGGCCCGACGACTCAACGCGTCCGCAACGCATTGCCTTTACCAGGCACGTAGTGGATCTTGATTGTATAGTCCCCCAGGAACTCCATCCACCTACGCTGGCGCATGTTCAGATCTTCTGATCCAACAAATATTTCAGGCTCTTATGATCGGTATAGATTTCGACCCTTACTTCATACAAGTAGTGCCTCCACAGCTTCAAGGCAAATATCACGGCCGCTAACTCCAAGTCATGGACCGATAATTTCTCTCGCACACTTTCATGTTGTCTCGAGCCATACGCTATAGCGCTTCCATGCTGCAGTAGCACGCAACCCAAAACTCTGCCCGAAGCATCGCTATAAATCTCAAAACCTTCGGTCCCACTCGGCGAACTCAGCACAGGCGCCGTGGTCAACCGACACTTCAACTCTTCAAAAGCTCGTGCGCACTCCGGCGTCTAAATGAACTTCTGCTCCTTCCTCGTCAACGTAGTGAGAGGTAACACTATCCGCGAGAAGTTCTCCACGAGCGCCTATAATAGCCGGCAAGCCCCAGAAAGCTCCGGACTTCCGCTACCGTAGAAAGCTCAGGCCACTCTCGTATCGCAACAATCTTTGTCGCATCCACTGCAATACCTTCCCCACTCACTATATGACCGAGGAACGCCACTGAGGACAACCAAAAACTTCATTTGGAGAACTTGGCGTATAGTTGATTCCTGCTCAGCGTCTCCAATACCAAATTAAGTTGTCTATAATGATCTTCCTAACTCTGCGAGTACACCAAAATATCGTCGATGAAGACGATCACAAAATGGTCCAAGTACTCCCTGAATGCCCGGTTCATCAAATCCATAACACTGACGGTGCATTAGTCAGCCAAATGGCATGACCGTAAACTCATAATGTCCGTATCTC
>CM077160.1:139557136-139649636 GCA_039583875.1 Platanthera guangdongensis | reverse complement strand
ATGAGATTCTCAGATTTCTTAATCCTTTTTAACATTTTATTTTGAGCGTTCTCAAAAGATGCTTTGAGCTCATCCACTATACCTGAATGACATTCACGGTGTGATTGGCTAGATCAGCTCGTAGTGGATGATCCTGAGGCACTCCTTAGCCTTGCTCTTCATCAGATGCATTGTAGAGCTGGACACGAGCACAGTCTCTAAGGGGGGAATACTTGCTGCCTCTGTAGATTTCTCGGAAGTACTAGGTAGTCTCTGCTGAGAGGACTCCCCCTCCACTGTTGCACCAATTGTCTCAGGAACGATCTCAGGAGCGTGCTTGTCAGATGGAACTTCAGTGATGTCCTGAGGCTCCAATGCTTCCTGTCCCACATTTCCTTCTTCCCGTCTTCATCGTCCATGAAATCATTCTCAGCGGCATCGTCTTCAAACCTTCGTTAGCAGTCTCCTCTACAGCACCTCGGCTCCTAGATGGTTCAGGTGCAGGGCCGCCTCATTCTCCAGCACAGCTTCACTTTCTTCTTGTATATCTGCCACACATCTCTGGCTATCTGAGAGATGTCAGATACGATATTAGCATAAGCGGGTAGAGGCTCCCCCTCAATTCCTGCAGTCAGTGCATCAGGAATTTCACTGGGGATTACTACGGAATCAGCCACAGTTCCGTCCTCGGCTGGAGATACTTCTTGTTGTTCTACCACGGCAGCCTGCCCAATGCGTCTCTCCCATCTGTCAAAGACACTCGAGTCCATTTTCTTCAAGTAATGCAGAGGAACGCCTTTACTCATGTCATACTTATCTCCGTTTAACTGATTGAGATATAGACTGATGATTCGGCCAAAGCTAGGAGATCTGATAGTGCCTTTATCTTCTCAAAAATCAATGCCCCCAGTTGAATCTTTTTTTCGCAGACAATTGCCACAAGTATCTTGAACATGTCCGCAGAGATGTGGTCATGTGAACCCGGTTTGCATATGAGTACCTTCCCAATGATGTCTGACAGAAGTTTCCCTCCTCATTCATATCCTTTCGCTTATCGATTTAGTCCTCGAGCGAGTCCACAGAATAATAAAGTCTGGTTTTATCCTGTCCTCCAGATAATCCTCATGCGCAAAGCTAGTGAGCTGCAAGTGTTGGGTCAGCTTGCTTGCAGACATCTTGATCTTTGCCCTGCAACCTTGCTCTTGATGAGAGAGTTCATTCCGGAGTTTTGCGGTTGTGAAGAACTCCATCACCTCCTTGTCCAAGATTTGCAAGGGTGTTCCATTATGAAGGAGAGTCCAGCCTCTTCAAGCATAAGGATGATGTTTCTGAATTCATCCGAGGCATGTGAGAACCCGGTTCGAACCAGCTCACATCCAGTGATCAGTCCAGCGGGTCCTTGGAGCCATTGCAAACCTAGGGAGAGAATCCGGACTTTACGCTTAATCAAAAGTCAAAAGGGAAGCGACACTAGTAATAAAGTCCTTGTAAGGATGAGGATGTGGTTACCCAAAAGCGTAGACGGTGAGTTAGTTTGACAAAGACGACGGACATCCGGGAGGTGCAACGCGACTGTGATGATCGAAACTGCAGAGAAATCCCTGGACGAGAGAGAGGAGAGATCCACGGAAGGCAATCGGTGAGATCGAGGGATTCTTCACGAGTTTCGGGATTCTTGCACGTCGAGACGATGGAATTCTTCACGAGTTGCGGGAATCTTGCGGATGTCGACGGAAGGGGAAGAATCGGCGAGAGTCCTTCGGTGAGCTTCCTGCGGAATATGAAGGGTCGGCGGGATATGTGCGATATCGACGGGTTTAAAGGGATTTTAACGGGTTTCCGTGTGAAAAGCAAAAGGCTAAGGTTCGGCGGAAGTCTTCGGGTTAAGCAGGTTTTAGCGGGTTTCTAGTTTGTCTAAGTCGAAATCGAAGGGATTCTTTAACAGGAATCTACGGGTTAAGAGGCATGCCGGATTCTCGAAGTCTTCTGATATCAAGACAATTAAGAGAAAAAAATCTTCTATATATATATATATATATATTTCTTAAAGCCAATATATTTAGGGTTTGAACCGTGCTTTTCCATACATTTCTTAATGTCAAGATTTCCAATGACGTATCTTCGTTGTCGAGATTTCCAATGACGTATCTTCGTTAGTTTTCAGTGAACTGATTTACGCCTGTAGATGTTAGTTCTCAAATCTACCAGTGGAATTCCGATAAATTCATTGATGTGTCTAAGTTTATGTTTACCGCGTTAACCTACCTTAGGTGTACACACATATATGTGTATATATATATATATAATATATATATATATATATATATATATATATATATATATATAATATATATATATATATATATATATGTAAATGTCGATACAATACGACTCAAGTCTTGGGGATGATCAAAAGTACCTGGGATTATGAGAGTTATCATTTAGCCCCTCTGGTTAAAACATACCAGGTACTCAATGTGAGTATGCCCATGTACATATCACTTCTGTTATTCCAGATGCTTATTCCAATTCAATCTTGAAACATCTACTGTCTAGTTCCCATTATATTTACGGGAACCTAGACTGCCCTGCAAAAGAGAGTTACTTTACCTTAGGAACCCAATACATATTGGGTCCTAGGTTCTTGTTAGCATAAAACACTCGACTGCCTTCCTTCAGAAATCCTGTCAGGAAGACTACCTCTGCCCAGAAGATGTGGATAGGCCCTTGCCCTTGACACAGAGGGGTTGTGCCAACAGTCTATGGCAAAGTGTCCCACCTTGCCACAGCACCAGCACGTGTGAATGTTGTATCTCCGCTTCTGACCTGATCTAGTGACTGAGGTAGTCATGAGCCTAGGTCCAAATGGGATAGACCTGGATCTGCTCCCAAAATTGCCTCTTCCACCGTGACACGTGGAAGGGTGGAAGGAATGCATGTAGCGAGCGTCATGAGCCTGGGAGGTGGTGCCTTCCTTTCAGGCAGCCCCTTCCAGAGGCCCCATGGGAACTTACTGCATGACTTCTAACCTCCCTTTCATGTGTCCTCGGGTGGTGAGAAGCGTTCTGAGAGCTGATACCAGCAGATTCACGCCGAGTTGGGGCAGTGGCTGAGAATACAAAGGGCTCAGAATGAGCCTTAGGTATTCTCTCATGGGTGGCCATGACAGCCCTTGCACTATGGGTGTCTCCGCATGAGGACAGATCACCCTTGCAGTGACCACGATTGTTCCTGTGATCATACCTGAAGGCATGATGAATACCCTTCCTGCCTGGAGTGGGGGGTCGGAATATCGTTTCCCCATTTCTCCACGAATTGATAATTCGGGAGATCCACCCATTTTCTTCCTTTCTCTTATAGCATCAACCTTGGAAAAGTTAGATACTATCCCTTTCTCATTCTCTAGACTACTCTCTAGATCAGAGATTTTAGAGTCCTTGACCTTGTTGGATGCCAATTGGAGAACCAACAAGATCTTCAGCCGAGCAATCTCCTGAGCTTGTTCTTCAACAAGTAGGTTGCTTTTCTGAAGGGCTCTCTTCAGAGAATCAGGATTTTCTGAAGGGAAACAGTTCCTGTCTTCAGAAACTTCAAGAGAGATGGGTCAAGATGAAGAAGTTACCTGCTCTTCAGTGTTATTGTCATTAGAGCCAGTGACCGTTGTGTCATCCTTATCAGAACTGCTTTCCTCAATTTCTTCTTCAGTCTCTGACAAGGACACTGGAGCTCTGATGCTGTCCGATTGATCCTTTCCTTCATCTTCAGAGGCGAGGACCCCCACATAGGCTTCATCCTCTAGTTGACGGCAGAACCCAGCTTTCTTTGATCCCCCCATCAGCTCCGAGATCATTACCCACATAGATTTGGCCGTCCCACATTTTTCCGATCTAGAGCGAGAAGGTCCAGACCAGACATCCATGATAATCTGACGAATCATCTTGTCCAGATTAAATAATGAGAGTTCCGTCTCCGACATCTCAGCAATACACTTGGGCACTTGGATATTCTTTCCAGAGCCGGAGGTCTTCATAGGAATAAAAGGACCCTCTTCCAGGATGAAAGATGCTTGAGAATCGATAGCCTCCAAGTGATACGACACTCTCATCTTCCAGACGGGATAATACTCCTTTGTGCATGTGGGAAGTCTTAGTGGAGAGATCTCATGATCCAGCTCCATGCTTCTGACACTGGTGGCAGGATTCTACTCAAGGTGTTAACCTTTTTGATGAGTAACCTCCCCTGATACCACTTGAAAGTCCACATAGTGTCAACTACCTTCACCTATGGGGGGGGAATAGGTGACGTGCAGCGTTTTTGCGGAATTAGAATTGTACCTGCACACGAAAATAAAACAACAAAGCAAAGAAGGTACACAAGCAATTTATAGTGGTTCCCGATTTGGGTACATCCACTTTCCCCCTTCGACCTATCTCCCAACAAGGGACGACTCGGTCACTTCACCAACAGGATTGAAATCAATCCTTGCACTATCGGAAGGAACCTTCCACACGTAGGAGACACACTCCCACAACACGGGTTGTACCCAACCCTTACAACTCGGAACCAACGTTCTTTACAACAAAAAATGAACTAGAATGTACAAGAAATACAAACTACTTTTGGAGACTAAGGTGTCCCTCTCGTTGACGACGTGTTCTTGAAGTCCACAAAGAGTCCATAACCCTAGATCTCTCTTGGAGAGAATCTCCCCGGAACCGGCGGCGCTTGGTCACGGGATCGGCGGCGACAACGGTGTGCGGCTGCTTTACTTAGGAGATTCAACTTCGTAGCAAAGCCAGCGAGGTCTTCTAACGGTCACACTAGGATCGATCGTCTCGATCGATTCGGACGGGAAAAGTTTCCCGATCAACAAATCAAGAGACAAAGGATCTCCGGTTAGACACGTGAGACGCTATGCTTGGCAAGCTTCTGTCGACGGGAGATCTGGAATAAACCACGATCAAGACCGGCGATCAATTGCTCGAGCGGCGACGGCGGCGACGGCGGAGCGAAAATCGCGATCTAGGTCACGTCGCGGCCTCGTCTTTTCAAATCTTTCGCTACTTTACTGTTCAAAATACGCGTGTATTTATACAGTAAAATACTCTTTTATGACCGTTATGGGTCCCACCTGAAGAAAAACCCTAAAAGCGGTTCAAAATAGAGCCTTAAATTTGATCCGGTCCAGTGGGATCCAGAAAATTGTCTAAGGCAAAATCGGCGAGAATCGAAGGTGATTCTCATCGAATCGGGGAGAACGAAGGTGATTCTCGTCGATTCGGCGAGAATCAACGGTGATTCTCGTCGATTTTGACTTGATGACACGCTCTGATAAGCCGGAAAGACACGGCGAGAATCAGCCAGTGATTCTCGACGATTCGGCGAGAATCACTAGTGATTCTCGCCGAACGGCGAGAATCACTTGGTGATTCTCGTCAATTATTTACTTAGCATCAGAGTTGCTCGCTTTGAAGTAGCTGGATCGAGTCGCGTGTAAACACCCCTATCCGTCGCATAGCATATAGCAGTAGGTCCGGCCGGGGCCCGACGCCATATACCACAGACAGACCGGGTGGTTACTATGGAAACCATCCAACCAATCTCAACGTCCTACACAGAGCATTCTAGCGGAAGCAGTTAATATAAGTTGTAAACAAGAACCCAGCCTAAGAGCACAAAATGTCCACTAATACAACATTTAGGAATGTATACAAAAATACCCAAACATTGGCCTTAAGGCCTTACAAAAAGTTTCACTTGTCCGTTACATGATTTACCAACCTCGGCACGCAGCCGGCCATACATGAATAAAAATAGAAACATTTCACTTGGGCCTTCGAGGGCCAGCTTCGCAAAAAGGGCTTTAGCCCGCTATTGACCGCTCGGTCCAGCTGCACCTGCAAGCAAACAAACCCACCGCACGGTGGCAAACAAGCAACGGTCAGCAATGCTGACCAAATTATAACGATCCCGCCCCCAACTCGGGGCGGCGATGCTCCTTCCCTGCATTTCATTAGCATAAGCGAGCATTATAAATATAGTCATTCATCACAGGCGGAGGCTCAACGGCCACACACCCCGTGCACTCAGGGCACATTCTTGGTGAACGCAGTCTAAGTCTGCCGACTCACCGCCATCCCTCTTGGACGGCCAAACAATGAGCAGTTTGTCTTCCTGGCATGGGTCACGTAATTAAAACACCAAGACCGCCGAAGACCCTCATCTATGCCAACGGCCCTAATCCGAACGACATAGAGTGGGTACGGTTCCATCTAACCCGTGCTCACAACGCAACGGTAATTTAAATCATATGCGCCCGCAACGGTAATTTAAACCATATGCGCAGGTCAAACTTCTACCGAGTCTCATTTTCATCACAAGTCACATAACCCGGTTATGTTCAAGTTGGCTTCCAAGCCACCAAGTTGGCAAGACCTCGTGTCCGCCCAGTTTTCCGGGTGCACCTTTGGGTTAGTCCCCAAGGCTCCCTGCTGCAATCTACCGCGTAGAAAACCCGAAAACACCAAATAGCACGGAGTCTTCTCCGGCTTAAGCAATGCAACATCACCGATCCGGACTAACATGTCCGGGTAGGCTTCAACAAAATGCCTATGTCCGTTCTCGCATACGGACGCTAAACAACGGGGACTTTACATATCTACCCGAAGGAACGCCTCCAACTCTTCGCAAACTCGCGAGAGGGCTTCCTATGCTAAGAAAGAGAGCTATCATGCTCACAAGTGAGGATCGTTACCTTGGATTCCTCTTTGGCGCCATCGAAATGTAATCGATAGAAATCACCGCACTTGCGTTGCCTCCGTGGATCCGGAGTCGGCTTGCGATTCGGAGCTCCGAAGCTCCTCCAATGGCGGATCTAGCTCCTCTTCCTCTTGCCTTAGCTCTTCTTTCTCCAAGGGTTTGGAGAGATGAAAAGGGTGAAAAAAGTGTGGATTTTTCTAAGTCAAACCCGAGTATATACTCTCAGGAACCATCCCCAGCCGTCGGATCTCAACCTAAGAAAAACGAGCGGCTTTGATTCGGGGCTGAAATGCCCAAACTGGACCGAACACGGCCTGGCACACGCCGTGTCCAGGGCCGTGTGCCGCATTCGCCGTCAAAATCGAATCTTCTGAACACACACACGGGTATCGAAACGCCCGTGTTCGAGCTAACACGCCCGTGTTCCAGCTGACACGGCCGTGTAGCGGCGTGTAACCCATTATTTTCTCCCGTTTTCAACCCGAGCACTGCACGGGTTCTAGGACACGCCCGTGTCCTTGCCCGTGTCACATTGACACGCCTGGGCCCCCAGGCCGTGTACACGGGACATTTCGTCGAGGGGAGAACGACGACTCGATGACACGGCCTTGGACACGCCCGTGTCCTAGGCGTGTGCCTTGTCTCGACGATCGTCGAGTGAATCTCGACGATTTCACCTTGACGATCGTCGACACGGGTCGACACGCCCTGCGACACGCCCGTGTCGCAGGCCGTGTGCCCATTCCCGACGAATCGTCGAGAATAACTCGACGATTTCACGGCTAAGTGTCGACACGGGTCAACACGCCCTGCGACACGCCCGTGTCGCAGGCCGTGTGCCCATTCTCGACGAATCGTCGAGAATAACTCGACGACTTCGCGGCTAAGTGTCGACACACGCTCGACACGCCCTGGGACACGCCCGTGTCCCAGGCCGTGTGCCTTCAGCCAGAAACCAAAATGGCCAAAACGTCCCCCTTTGCTCCTTTGAGTTTCGGGGCGTTACAACTCTCCCCTCTTAAAAGAATTTCGCCCACGAAATACATAAAGGAAAGATATACAAAAACAACATTTGTACCTGAGCGGAACAACTCCGGATACTCGTCAAGCATAGTCTGCTCTCGCTCCCAAGAGAGCTCCTCACGACCGCAATTGTCCCAGGACTTTGACCATCCTGATCTTTTATTGCGTAGCTGCTGACCTCCGAGTCCTCAATCCGCACGGGCTTGACCTTTGTTGTTAGCCCACTATCCACCGGCACTTGATCGACCGCGATCACTTGCGTAGGCTCTTGTACCGCTTCTGAAGCACCGAAATGTGGAACAATCGTGTAAACCACTTAGCTCCACCGAAAGCTTCAACCTATAGGCCGCTTCTCCAACTCACTCCAGAACCTCAAACGGTCAAGGTACCTCGGGCTTAGCTTTTTCAACCGTGCACCCGTGAGACCCTTGAACGGCTTGATCTTTAGGTACACATAATCACCCACAGCGAACTCCACGTTCCTGTGCTTGGCATTATAGTACTTTGCTTGCCGGTCCTGAGCGATGAGCAACCTCTCCCGAATGGTCTCACCAAAGAAGTAGCATCATCCACTTCCGATCGCTTATACAACTTCAACTCGCCCGTTTCTAACCAAGACAACGGCGTGCGACATCTTCTACCATATAGGGCTCGAAAGGCGCCATCTGAATACTTGCTTGGTAGCTGTTGTTGTATGCGAACTCCCACAAATAAAGGTGGTCCTCCCATTGCTTCCAAAGTCCAAGACACACATGTGAAGCATGTCTTCCATGTTCTATTGACCCTCTCGGTCTGCCCATCCGTTTGCGGATGGAAGGCTGTGCTAAACTTCAGCTTTGTTCCAACATTTGCTGCACCAGCTCCAATCATTGGATGTGAACCGCCCATCTTCGGTCACTCACGATGCTGCGGGCACACCATGAAGCCGCACTATATTATCCACATAAAGCTTTGCCAGCTTCTCCACCGGATCATCCTTCCTATGCGGAATAAAATGCGACACCTTTGTTAATCGATCGACCACCACCCAAATGGCGTCATTCCCTTTTTGCGACCTGGCAAACCATGCACAAAGTCATAGAGATGTCGTCGAATTCCACTCCGGAATAGGCAAGGACTTAAGAAATCCTCCCGGCTTTGGCACTCCGCCTTTACCAAGGCGCAAGTTGGCACTTCGCTACGTATAGCGCCACATCCTTCTTTAAACCCGGCACCAAAATAGCTCTTTACATCACGGTACATCTTCGTGCTCCCCGGGTGAATCGAGTACTGGTATGGTGCGCCTCGTACAACAACTCCACCCGTAAATTGCCCACACTTGGGACGCACAAACGACCGTTCCACAGCAATCCGTCCTCCACAACGAATGGGAATTTGACCCATCCAGAGCCTCTAAAATGAACTGCTTCATATGAGCATCCATATCCAAAGCTGCCGAATCCGATCAGCCAGGTCATATTGGACTTCAGTCCAATTCAGCACTGATCAGCACTAGATTGTCTATCCACACAAACAATCTCCAACGCCTTCAGCTCCTGCACCAACCGCTCACCATGCACTGATAGCCAATTCGCTTGAGCTGGGGCTCGGCGACTCAACGCGTCCGCAACCGCATTCCCTTTGCCAGGCACGTAGTGGATCTGAAAGTATAGTCCCCCAGGAACTCCATCCACCTACGCTGCCGCATATTCAGATCCTTCTGATCAATCAGGTACTTTAGGCTCTTGTGATCGGTGTAGATACAATCTTCACACCGTACAAATAGTGTCTCCATAGCTTCAAGGCAAAAATCACGCCGCTAACTCCAAGTCAGGACCGGATAATTCCTCTCGTGCACTTTAGCTGTCTCGAGCATAAGCTATCACGCTTCCGTGCTGCAGTAGCACACAACCCAAACTGCTGCCGAAGCATCGCTATATATCTCATAGCCTTCGGTCCCAACCGGCGAACTCAACACAGGCGCCGTGGTCAACCGACACTTCAATTCCTCAAAAGCTCGCGCGCCTCCGGCGTCCAAACGAACTTATGTTCCTTCCTCGTCAAAGTAGTGAGAGGTAGCGCTATCCCGCGAGAAGTTCTTACGAAGCGCCTATAATAACCGGCAAGCCCAAAAAAGCTCCGGACTTCTCTACCGTAGCAAGCTTCAGGCCACTCCCGTATCGCAACAATCTTCGCCGGATCCACCGCAATACCCTCTCCACCATATATGCCCGAGGAACGCTACTGAGGATAGCCAAAAACTCGCACTTCGAGAACTTGGCATACAACTGGTTTCTCCTTAGCGTCTCCAGCACCAAATGAAGATGCTTGAAGTGATCTTCCTCACTTTGCGAGTACACCAAAAAAGTCGATGAAGACGATCACGAAATGGTCCAAGTACTCCCCCCCATGAAACGTCTGTTCATCAAATCCATGAACACCGACGGCGCATTAGTCAGCCCAAACGGCATGACCGTAAACTCATAAATGCCCGTATCTCGTACTAAACGCTGTCTTTGGGATATCACTCTCCCTTATCCGCCAGCTGATAGTACCCAGACTGAGATCTAAACTTCGAGTACACCTCGACCCGACTAACTGATCGAAGAGATCATCAATCGGGGGAGAGGGGTACTTGTTCTCTCGGTCAGCTTGTTAGCTCCTGATAATCAATACATAACCTCAAGCTTCCGTCCTTCTTCTTAACAAAGAGGACCGGTGCGCTCCAAGGCGAAGAACTCGGGCGCACATAACCTTTGTAACACCCCAGTTTTTGCAAGAGGTTCAATCTGCTGTTCTGAAACATTTTGGGTTCTGGCATGAGGCACACGGCCTGCGACACGGGCGTGTCGCAGGGCGTGTCGAGGCCGTGTGACACTCGGCCCAAGTGTGACACTTTGTGCTCGACAGAGTGTCGAGAGTGGGGCAACACGGCCTGCGAAAAGGGCGGGTCGCAGGGCGTGTCGAGGGCCGTGTCGACACTCGGCCCAAGGTCGACACTTTGTGCTCGACAGAGTGGCGAGAGTGGGGCACACGGCCTCGACACGGGCGTGTCGCAGGGCGTGTCGAGGCCGTGTCGACACTCGGCCCAAGTGTCGACACTTGTTGCTCGACAATGTGTCAGAGAGGTGGGGCAAACGGCCTGCGACACGGGCGTGTCGCAGGGCGTGTGTCGAGAGGCCGTGCGACACTCGGCCCAAGTGTCGACACCCTGTCGAGCACAAAGTGTCGACACTTGGGCCGAGTGTCGACACGGCCCGACACGCCCTGCGACACGCCCGTGTCGCAGGCCGTGTGCCCACTCTCGACACATTGTCGAGCACAAAGTGTCGACACTTGGGCCGAGTGTCGACACGGCCTCGACACGCCCTGCGACACGCCCGTGTCGCAGGCCGTGTGCCCCACTCTCGACACTCTGTCGAGCACAAAGTGTCGACACTTGGGGCCGAGTGTCGACACGGCCTCGACACGCCCTGCGACACGCCCGTGTCGCAGGGACGTGTGCCCCATCTCGACACTCTGTCGAGCACAAAGTGTCGACACTTGGGCCGAGTGTCGACACGGCCTCGACACGCCCTGCGACACGCCCGTGTCGCAGGCCGTGTGCCTCATGCCAGAACCCAAAAAATGTTTCAGAACAGCAGATTGAACCTCTTGCAAAAAACTGGGGTTGTTACAAAGGTTATGTGCGCCCGAGTTCTTCGCCTTGGAGCGCACCGGTCCTCTTTGTTAAGAAGAAGGACGGAAGCTTGAGGTTATGTATTGATTATCGGGAGCTAAACAAGCTGACTGAGAAGAACAAGTACCCGATCCCCGGATTGATGATCTTCTCGATCAGTTAGTCGGGTCGACGGTGTACTCGAAGTTAGATCTCAAGTCTGGGTACTATCAGCTGCGGATAAGGGAGAGTGATATCCCGAAGACAGCGTTTAGTACGAGATACGGGCATTATGAGTTACGGTCATGCCGTTTGGGCTGACTAATGCGCCGTCGGTATTCATGGATTTGATGAACAGGACGTTCAGGGAGTACTTGGACCATTTCGTGATCGTCTTCATCGACGATATTTTGGTGTACTCGCAAAGTGAGGAAGATCACTTCAAGCATCTTCATTGGTGCTGGAGACGCTAAGGAGAAACCAGTTGTATGCCAAGTTCTCGAAGTGCGAGTTTTGGCTATCCTCAGTAGCGTTCCTCGGGCATATAGTGAGTGGAGAGGGTATTGCGGTGGATCCGGCGAAGATTGTTGCGATACGGGAGTGGCCTGAGCTTGCTACGGTAGCAGAAGTCCGGAGCTTTTTGGGGCTTGCCGGTTATTATAGGCGCTTCGTAGAGAACTTCTCGCGGATAGCGCTACCTCTCACTACTTTGACGAGGAAGGAGCATAAGTTCGTTTGGACGCCGGAGTGCGCGCGAGCTTTTGAGGAATTGAAGTGTCGGTTGACCACGGCGCCTGTGTTGAGTTCGCCGGTTGGGACCGAAGGCTATGAGATATATAGCGATGCTTCAGGCAGCGGTTTGGGTTGTGTGCTACTGCAGCACGGAAGCGTGATAGCTTATGGCTCGAGACAGCTAAAAGTGCACGAGAGGAATTATCGGTCCATGACTTGGAGTTAGCGGCCGTGATTTTTGCCTTGAAGCTGTGGAGACACTATTTGTACGGTGTGAAGATTGATATCTACACCGATCACAAGAGCCTAAAGTACCTGATTGATCAGAAGGATCTGAATATGCGGCAGCGTAGGTGGATGGAGTTCCTGGGGGACTATACTTTCAAGATCCACTACGTGCCTGGCAAAGGGAATGCGGTTGCGGACGCGTTGAGTCGCCGAGCCCCAGCTCAAGCGAATTGGCTATCAGTGCATGATGAGCGGTTGGTGCAGGAGCTGGAGGCGTTGGAGATTGTTTGTGTGGATAGACAATCTAGTGCTGAAGCAGTGCTGAATTGGACTGAAGTCCAATATGACCTGGCTGATCGGATTCGGCAGGCTTTGGATATGGATGCTCATATGAAGCAGTTCATGATAGAGGCTCTGGATGGGTCAAATTCCCAATTCGTTGTGGAGGACGGATTGCTGTGGAAAGACGGTCGTTTGTGCGTCCCAAGTGTGGGCAATTACGGGTGGAGTTGTTGTACGAGGCGCACCATACCAAGTACTCGATTCACCCGGGGAGCACGAAGATGTACCGTGATGTAAAGAAGCTATTTTGGTGGCCGGGTTTGAAAAAGGATGTGGCGCTATACGTAGCGAAGTGCCAAACCTGCGCCTTGGTAAAGGCGGAGTGCCAAAAGCCGGGAGGATTTCTTAAGTCCTTGCCTATTCCGGAGTGGAAATTCGACGACATCTCTATGGACTTTGTGCATGGTTTGCCAAGGTCGCAAAAGGGGAACGACGCCATTTGGGTGGTGGTCGATCGATTAACAAAGGTGTCGCATTTTATTCCGCATAGGAAGGATGATCCGGTGGAGAAGCTGGCAAAGCTTTATGTGGATAATATAGTGCGGCTTCATGGTGTGCCCCGCAGCATCGTGAGTGACCGAGATGGGCGGTTCACGTCCATGATTGGAGGCTGGTGCAGCAAATGTTGGGAACAAAGCTGAAGTTTAGCACAGCCTTCCATCCGCAAACGGATGGGCAGACCGAGAGGGTCAATAGAACGATGGAAGACATGCTTCGCATGTGTGTCTTGGACTTTGGAAAGCAATGGGAGGACCACCTTTATTTGGTGGAGTTCGCATACAACAACAGCTACCAAGCAAGTATTCAGATGGCGCCTTTCGAGGCCCTATATGGTAGAAGATGTCGCACGCCGTTGTCTTGGTTAGAAACGGGCGAGTCGAAGTTGTATAAGCGATCGGAAGTGGATGATGCTACTTCTTTGGTGAGAACCATTCGGGAGAGGTTGCTCATCGCTCAGGACCGGCAAGCAAAGTACTATAATGCCAAGCACAGGAACGTGGAGTTCGCTGTGGGTGATTATGTGTACCTAAAGATCAAGCCGTTCAAGGGTGTCTCGCGGGTGCGACGTTGAAAAAGCTAAGCCCGAGGTACCTTGGACCGTTTGAGGTTCTGGAGCGAGTGGAGAAGCGGCCTATAGGTTGAAGCTTTCGGTGGAGCTAAGTGGTTTACACGATGTGTTCCACATTTCGGTGCTTCGGAAGGCGGTGGCAAGAGCCTACGCAAGTGATCGCGGGTCGATCAAGTGCCGGTGGATAGTGGGCTAACGACAAAGGTCAAGCCCGTGCGGATTGAGGACTCGGAGGTCAAGCAGCTACGCAATAAAGAGATCAGGATGGTCAAAGTCCGGTGGGACAATTGCGGTCGTGAGGAGCTCTCTTGGGAGCGAGAGCAGACTATGCTTGACGAGTATCCGGAGTTGTTCGCTCAGGTACAAATGTTGTTTTTGTATATCTTTCCTTTATGTAATTTCGTGGGCGAAATTCTTTTAAGAGGGGGAGAGTTGTAACGCCCCGAAACTCAAAGGAGCAAAGGGGGACGTTTTGGGCCAGTTTTGGTTTCTGGCTGAAGGCACACGGCCTGGGACACGGGCGTGTCCCAGGGCGTGTCAAGCGTGTGTCGACACTTAGCCGCGAAGTCGTCGAGTTATTCTCGACGATTCGTCGAGAATGGGCACACGGCCTGCGACACGGGCGTGTCGCAGGGCGTGTCGACCCGTGTCGACACTTAGCCGTGAAATCGTCGAGTTATTCTCGACGATTCGTCGGGAATGGGCACACGGCCTGCGACACGGGCGTGTCGCAGGGCGTGTCGACCCGTGTCGACGATCGTCAAGGTGAAATCGTCGAGATTCACTCGACGATCGTCGAGACAAGGCACACGGCCTAGGACACGGGCGTGTCCAAGGCCGTGTCATCGAGTCGTCGTTATCCCCTCGACGAAATGTCCCGTGTACACGGCCTGGGGGCCCAGGCGTGTCAATGTGACACGGGCAAGGACACGGGCGTGTCCTAGAACCCGTGCAGTGCTCGGGTTGAAAACGGGAGAAAATAATGGGGTACACGGCCGGCTACACGGCCGTGTCAGCTGGAACACGGGCGTGTTGCTCGAACACGGGCGTGTTCGAGACCCGTGTGTGGTTCAGAAGATTCGATTTTGACGGCGAATGCGGCACACGGCCCTGGACACGGGCGTGTGCCAGGCCGTGTTCGGTCCAGATTGGGCATTTCAGCCCCGAATCAAAGCCGCTCGTTTTCTTAGGTTGAGATCCGACGGCTGGGGATGGTTCCTGAGAGGATATACTCGGGTTTGACTTAGAAAATCCACACTTTTCACCCCTTCATCTCTCCAAACCCTTGGAGAAAGAAGAGCTAAGGCAAGAGGAAGAGGAGCTAGATCCGCCATTGGAGGAGCTTCGGAGCTCCGAATCGCAAGCCGACTCCGGATCCACGGAGGCAACGCAAGTGCGGTGATTTCTATCCGATTACATTTCGATGGCGCCAAAGAGGAATCCAAGGGTAACGATCCTCACTTGTGAGCATGATAGCTCTCTTTCTTAGCATAGGAAGCCCTCTCTCGCGAGTTTGCGAAGAGTTGGAGGCGTTCCTTCGGGTAGATATGTAAAGTCCCCGTTGTTTAGCGTCCGTATGCGAGAACGGACATAGGCATTTTGGTTGAAGCCTACCCGGACATGTTAGTCCGGATCGGTGATGTTGCATTGCTTAAGGCCGGAGAAGACTCCGTGCTATTTGGTGTTTTCGGGTTTTCTACGCGGTAGATTGCAGCAGGGAGCCTTGGGGACTAACCCAAAGGTGCACCCGGAAAACTGGGCGGACACGAGGTCTTGCCAACTTGGTGGCTTGGAAGCCAACTTGAACATAACCGGGTTATGTGACTTGTGATGAAAATGAGACTCGGTAGAAGTTTGACTGCGCATATGGTTTAAATTACCGTTGCGGGCGCATATGATTTAAATTACCGTTGCGTTGTGAGCACGGGTTAGATGGAACCGTACCCACTCTATGTCGTTCGGATTAGGGCCGTTGGCATAGATGGGTCTTCGGCGGTCTATGGTTTTAATTACCGTGACCCATGCCAGGAAGACAAACTGCTCATTGTTTGGCCGTCCAAGAGAGGATGGCGGTGAGTCGGCAGACTTAGACTGCGTTCACCAAGAATGTGCCCTGAGTGCACGGGGTGTGTGGCCGTTGAGCCTCCGCCTGTGATGAAATGACTATATTTATAATGCTCGCTTATGCTAATGAAATGCAGGGAAGGAGCATCGCCGCCCCGAGTTGGGGGCGGGATCGTTTTATAATTTGGTCAGCATTGCTGACCGTTGCTTGTTTTGCCACCGTGCGGTGGTTTGTTTGCTTGCAGGTGCAGCTGGACCGAGCGGTCAATAGCGGGCTAAAGCCCTTTTT
This sequence comes from Platanthera guangdongensis, assembly GCA_039583875.1. Lineage (NCBI taxonomy): Eukaryota > Viridiplantae > Streptophyta > Magnoliopsida > Asparagales > Orchidaceae > Platanthera > Platanthera guangdongensis. The sequence continues at coordinate 139,633,514 of CM077160.1, read as the reverse complement.
GCGAAGCTGGCCTCGAAGGCCCAAGTGAAATGTTTTCTATTTTTATTCATGTATGGGCGGCCTGCGTGCCGAGGTTGGTAAATCATGTAACGGACAAGTGAAACTTTTTGTAAGGCCTTAAGGCCAATGTTTGGGTATTTTTGTATACATTCCTAAATGTTGTATTAGTGGACATTGTGCTCTTAGGCTGGTTCTTGTTTACAACTTATATTAACTGCTTTCGCTAGAATGCTCTGTGTAGGAGTGAGATTGGTTGGATGGTTTCCATAAGAATCGACCCGGTCTGTCGTGTCTATTCGTCGGGCCCAGGCCGGACTACTGCTGATATGCTATGCGACGGATAGGTGGATTCTCGCCGACTCGATCCAGCTACTTCAAAGCGAGCAACTCTGATGCTAAGTAATAATCGACGAGGATCACCAAGTGATTCTCGCCGATTCGGCGAGAATCACTAGTGATTCTCGCCGAATCTTCGAGAATCACTGGCTGATTCTCGCCGTGTCTTTCCGGCTTATCAGAGCGTGTCATCAAGTCAAAATCGACGAGAATCACCGTTGATTCTCGCCGAATCGACGAGAATCACCTTCGATTCTCCCCGATTCGATGAGAATCACCTTCGATTCTCGCCGATTTTGCCTTAGACAATTTTCTGGATCCACTGGACCGGATCAAATGTTAAGGCTCTATTTTGAACCGCTTTTAGGGTTTCTTCAGGTGGGACCCATAACGGTCATAAAAGAGTATTTTACTGTATAAATACACGCGTATTTTTGAACAGTAAAGTAGCGAAGAAGATTTGAAAAAGACGAGCCGCGACGTGACCTAGATCGCGATTTCCGCTCCGCCGCCGCCGCCGTCGCCGCTCGAGCAAGTTGATCGCCGGTCTTGATCGTGGTTTATTCCAGATCTCCCGTCGACAGAAGCTTAGCCAAGCATAGCGTCTCACGTGTCTAACCGGAGATCCTTTGTCTCTTGATTTGTTGATCGGGAAAACTTTTCCCGTCCGAATCGATCGAGACGATCGATCCTAGTGTGACCGTTAGAAGACCTCGCTGGCTTTGCTACGAAGTTTGAATCTCCTAAGTAAAGCAGCCGCACACCGTTGTCGCCGCCGATCCCGTGAACCAAGCCGCCGCCGGTTCCGGGGAGATTCTCTCCAAGAGAGATCTAGGGTTATGGACTCTTTGTGGACTTCAAGAACACGTCATCAACGAAGAGGGACACCTTAGTCTCCAAAAGTAGTTTGTATTTCTTGTACATTCTAGTTCATTTTTGTTGTAAAGGAACGTTGGTTCCGAGTTGTACGGGTTGGGTGCAACCCGTGTTGTGGGAGTGTGTCTCCTACGTGTGGAAGGGTTCCTTCCGATAGTGCAAGGATTGGATTTCAATCCTGTTGGTGAAGTGACCGAGTCGTCCCTTGTTGGGAGATATGTCGAAGGGGGAAAGTGGATGTACCCAAATCGGGGAACCACTATAAATGGCTTGTGTACCTTCTTTGCTGTGTTGTTTTATTTTCGTGTGCAGGTACAATTCTAATTCCGCAAAAACGCTGCACGTCACCTATTCCCCCCCCCCCATAGGTGAAGGTAGTTGACACTATGTGGACTTTCAAGTGGTATCAGAGGGAGGTTACTCATCAAAAAGGTTAACACCTTGAGTAGAATCCTGCCACCAGTGTCAGAAGCATGGAGCTGGATCATGAGATCTCTCCACTAAGACTTCCCACATGCACAAAGGAGTATTATCCCGTCTGGAAGATGAGAGTGTCGTATCACTTGGAGGCTATCGATTCTCAAGCATCTTTCATCCTGGAAGAGGGCCTTTTATTCCTATGAAGACCTCCGGCTCTGGAAAGAATATCCAAGTGCCCAAGTGTATTGCTGAGATGTCGGAGACGGAACTCTCATTATTTAATCTGGACAAGATGATTCGTCAGATTATCATGGATGTCTGGTCTGGACCTTCTCGCTCTAGATTGGAAAAATGTGGGACGGCCAAATCTATGTGGGTAATGATCTCAGAGCTGATGGGGGGATCAAAGAAAGCTGGGTTCTGCCGTCAACTAGAGGATGAAGCCTATGTGGGGGTCCTCGCCTCTGAAGATGAAGGCAAGGATCAATCGGACAGCATCAGAGCTCCAGTGTCCTTGTCAGAGACTGAAGAAGAAATTGAGGAAAGCAGTTCTGATAAGGATGACACAACAGTCACTAGCTCTAATGACAATAACACTGAAGAGCAGGTAACTTCTTCATCTTGCCCCATCTCTCTTGAAGTTTCTGAAGACAGGAACTGTTTCCCTTCAGAAAATCCTGATTCTCTGAAGAGAGCCCTTCAGAAAAGCAACCTACTTGTTGAAGAACAAGCTCAGGAGATTGCTCGGCTGAAGATCTTGTTGGTTCTCCAATTGGCATCCAACAAGGTCAAGGACTCTAAAATCTCTGATCTAGAGAGTAGTCTAGAGAATGAGAAAGGGATAGTATCTAACTTTTCCAAGGTTGATGCTATAAAGAGAAAGGAAGAAAATGGGTGGATCTCCCGAATTATCAATTCGTGGAGAAATGGGGAAACGATATTCCGACCCCCCACTCCAGGCAGGAAGGGTATTCATCATGCCTTCAGGTATGATCACAGGAACAATCGTGGTCACTGCAAAGGTGATCTGTCCTCATGCGGAGACACCCATAGTGCAAGGGCTGTCATGGCCACCCATGAGAGAATACCTAAGGCTCATTCTGAGCCCTTTGTATTCTCAGCCACTGCCCCAACTCGGCGTGAATCTGCTGGTATCAGCTCTCAGAACGCTTCTCACCACCCGAGGACACAGGAAAGGGAGGTTAGAAGTCATGCAGTAAGTTCCCATGGGGCCTCTGGAAGGGGGCTGCCTGAAAGGAAGGCACCACCTCCCAGGCCTCATGACGCTCGCTACATGCATTCCTTCCACCCTTCCACGTGTCACGGTGGAAGAGGCAATTTTGGGAGCAGATCTAGGTCTATCTCGTTTGGACCTAGGCTCATGACTACCTCAGTCACTAGATCAGGTCAGAAGCGGAGATACAACATTCACACGTACTGGTGCTGTGGCAAGGTGGGACACTTTGCCATAGACTGTTGGCACAACCCCTCTGTGTTAAGGGCAAGGGCCTATCCACATCTTCTGGGCAGAGGTAGTCTTCCTGACAGGATTTCTGAAGGAAGGCAGTCGAGTGTTTATGCTAACAAGAACCTAGGACCCAATATGTATTGGGTTCCTAAGGTAAAGTAACTCTCTTTTGCAGGGCAGTCTAGGTTCCCGTAAATATAATGGGAACTAGACAGTAGATGTTTCAAGACTGAATTGGAACAAGCATCTGGAATAACAGAAGTTATATGTACATGTGCATACTCACATTGAGCACCTGGTATGTTTTAACCAGAGGGGCTAAATGATAACTCTCATAATCCCAGGTACTTTTGATCAGCCCCAAGACTTGAGTCGTATTGTATCGACATTTATCATATATATATATATTATATATATATATATATACACATATATGTGTGTACACCTAAGGATAGGTTAACGCGGTAAACATAAACCTTCAGACACATCAATGAAGATTTATCGGAAATTCCACTGGTAGATTGAGAACTAACATCTACAGGCGTAAATCAGTTCACTGAAAACTAACGAAGATACGTCATTGGAAATCTCGACAACGAAGATACGTCATTGGAAATCTTGACATTAAGAAATGTATGGAAAAGCACGGTTCAAACCCTAAATATATTGGCTTTAAGAAATATATATATATTTAGAAGATTTTTTTTCTCTTAATTGTCTTGATATCAGAAGACTTCGAGAATCCGGCATGCCTCTTAACCCGTAGATTCCTGTTAAAGAATCCCTTCGATTTCAACTTAGACAAACTAGAAACCCGCTAAAACCCGCTTAACCCGAAGACTTCTGCCGAACCTTAGCCTTTTGCTTTTCACACGGAAACCCGTTAAAATCCCTTTAAACCCGTCGATATCGCACAGTATCCCGCTGACCCTTCATATTCCGCAGGAAGCTCACCGAAGGACTCTCGCCGATTCTTCCCCTTCCGTCGACATCCCGCAAGATTCCCGCAACTCGTGAAGAATTCCATCGATCTCGACGTGCAAGAATCCCGCAACTCGTGAAGAATCCCGTCGATCTCACCGATTGCCTTCCGTGGATCTCTCCTCTCTCTCGTCCAGGGATTTCTCCGCAGTTTCGATCAATCACAGTCGCGTGCACCTCTCGGGTGTCCGTCGTCTTTGTCAAACTAACTCACCGTCTACGCTTTTGGGTAACCACATCCTCATCCTTACAAGGACTTTATTACTAGTGTCGCTTCCCTTTTGACTTTTGATTAAGCGTAAAGTCGGGATTCTCTCCCTAGGTTTGCAATGGCTCCAAGGACAACCGCTGGACTGATCACTGGATGTGAGCTGGTTCGAACCGGGTTCTCACATGCCTCGGATGAATTCAGAAACATCATCCTTATGCTTGAAGAGGCTGGACTCTCCTTCATACTGGAACACCCTTGCAAAATCTTGGACAAGGAGGTGATGGAGTTCTTCGCAACCGCCAAACTCCGGAATGAAGACTCTCTCATCAAGAGCAAGGTTGCAGGGGCAAAGATCAAGATGTCTGCAAGCAAGCTGACCCAACACTTGCAGCTCACTAGCTCTGCGCACGAGGATTATCTGGAGGAACAGGATAAAACCAGGACTTTATTATTCTGTGGACTCGCTCGAAGAACTAAATCGATAAAGCGAAAGGATATGAATGAGGAGGGGAAACTTCTGTCAGACATCATTGGGAAGGTACTCATATGCAAACCGGGTTCACATGACCACATCTCTGCGGACATGTTCAAGATACTTGTGGCAATTGTCTGCAGAAAAAGATTCAACTGGGGGGCATTGCTTTTTGAGAAGATAAAGGACACTATCAGATCTCCTAGCTTTGGCCGAATCATCAGTCTATATCTCAATCAGTTAAACGGAGATAAGTATGACATGAGTAAAGGCGTTCCTCTACATTACTTGAAGAAAATGGACTCGAGTGTCTTTGACAGATGGGAGAGACGCATTGGGCAGGCTGCCGTGGTAGAACAACAAGAAGTATCTCCAGCCGAGGACGGAACTGTGGCTGATTCCGTAGTAATCCCCAGTGAAATTCCTGATGCACTGACTGCAGGAATTGAGGGGGAGCCTCTACCCGCTTATGCTAATATCGTATCTGACATCTCTCAGATAGCCAGAGATGTAGTGGCAGATATACAAGAAGAAAGTGAAGCTGTGCTGGAGAATGAGGCGGCCCTGCACCTGAACCATCTAGGAGCCGGAGGTGCTGTAGAGGAGACTGCTGACGAAGGTTTGGAAGACGATGCCGCTGAGAATGATTTCATGGACGATGAAGACGAGGAAGAAGGAAATGTGGGACAGGAAGCATTGGAGCCTTAGGACATCACTGAAGTTCCATCTGACAAGCACGCTCCTGAGATCGTTCCTGAGACAATTGGTGCAACAGTGGAGGGGGAGTCCTCTCAGCAGAGACTGCCTAGTACTTCCGAGAAATCTACAGAGGCAGCAAGTATTTCCCCCTTAGAGACTGTGCTCGTGTCCAGCTCTACAGGTGCATCTGATGAAGAGCAAGGCTAAGGAGTGCCTCCGGATCATCCACTACGAGCTGATCTATCCAATCACACCGTGAATGTCATTCAAGGTATAGTGGATGAGCTCAAAGCATCTTTTGAGAACGCTCAAAATAAAATGTTAAAAAGGATTAAGAAATCTGAGAATCTCATGCTCAAGAACATGGTGGAGATCAATCACAAACTGGACGTGATGGAAAAGAAGTTTGAAGATAAGTATACAGCGGCCGGCCAAGCTGTCACTCTTCTTATGGACGGATTAAAAAGGAACACCGATACTCTCGCAATCGTAAATCAGAATGCTCATGTTGTAGCAAATAACATTCAAAAGTTTGATGGCAATATAGTAACTCTTAACACCAATCAACAAGCCTTGGTCACTGAATTCTCCAGGACTACAAAGCACATTGATGAGTCACTGCATTCTTATGCAAACTCCATTGCAGTCGAAGCCAAAAAGGGGGAGAAATAATATATAGCTAAGATGGTCGAGCTTCAAGAAGTCATCATCAAAAACTTTGAGCAGTCAAACAAATATGTTTATGACAGTTGCTGGTGGATGCTCCAACAAGCGTTAGGCGTTAATATCCCTGAAAATCCCGAGGGTACTCCTGCTCCTGAAATTAATACTGCGGCTGATGAGGGAGCCAGTGCTGAAGAAGCTCCTTTAAGTGAAGCTGATGCTCATAGGGCTGCTAGGGCCACCTCTAAGGCAAAACTGATGGCAATGTTTGACCAAGGAGCCCTAGCAAAAGCCAGGGACAAGAGAAAATCGCAAGAAGGGACATCTAAGGAAACACAAGTTGAAAAGAGAATCAGACTGAAGGAGGAGGAAGTAAGAAACGAAAAGTGGAGTCCGGTATCAAAGAGTATCATCTTGGACACATTCTGGCTACAAGAAAAAAGGGAAATCAATCGGAACGATGTATACAACCAACATGAGTGAGAGCTGCACAAAACATATGAAGCTAAACAGAACATCTTCTTCAGGACCAACACTGCGGCAGATAAAGCTCCTCCTCCCAGATACTATCCAAAGCCCAAGGAGTACTCTGTAAGGCAAAGAAAAAAGTTTTTGGCTCAGAAACATAAGGATGACCTAGCCAAAAATCAATAGACAGAAATTTATAGCTTGTCATTGTCTCTTGAACACTTTTATCTTTTCCTTTTGTTATATGAACAATCCTGATTATATATATATATATATATATATATATATATATATATATATATATATATATATATATATATATATATATATGAATTTATGATTGACTCAAGCCTTGATCTGTTTGCCTATATTTTCTTGTGCCGCATCTTTATATTCTCTATGTTGTATATATTATCTGGTTGGTGGTTATTCATCTTAGCTAGTAGGATTTTGGCTTCGTCAAATAGGGGAGATTGTTGGGTAATGTATCCACAATTACCCGGATTTGACGAAGCCTCCTGTCAAGCTAAGATGAATTCACAATGTATTTGATGAAACCTCTTAAGTTGTGCTTGCAGTTATTCCACGCTAAGTGCACACCAATGTCAGGGTGCAGTAGGTCAATATACACGGGTCTGCACGACGTAATCCCTCGTTGAGCAGATCAGTGTGTTGGCCTACGTGTACTCTCTCCATTGGAGTGCACTTACTTTCAAGTACAGGGCTGTGATCTTGCAAGAGCAGACAAGGAGCAAGGATGGTCAAGGAGCACATCATGGGTGGAAAGACGAAAAATCGTCTAAGTATAAATCGACGGAATAAATCGACGAGAATCACTAGTGATTCTCGCCGAATCGTCGAGAATCATTGGCTGATTCTCGCCGACTCGATCCAGCTACTTCAAAGCGAGCAACTCTCGACGAGAGTGATTCTATTCGGCGAGAATCACTAGTATTCTAATCGTCGAGAATCACTGGCTGATTCTCGCCGTGTCTTTCTGGCTTATCAGAGCGTGTCATCAAGTCAAAATCGACGAGAATCACCGTTGATTCTCGCCGAATCGGCGAGAATCACCTTCGATTCTCCCCGATTCGACGAGAATCACCTTCGATTCTCGCCGATTTTTCCTTAGACAATTTTCTGGATCCCATTGGACCGGATCAAATGTTAAGGCTCTATTTTGAACCGCTTTTAGGGTTTCTTCAGGTGGGACCCATAACGGTCATAAAAGAGTATTTTACTGTATAAATACACGCGTATTTTTGAACAGTAAAGTAGCGAAGAAGATTTGAAAAAGACGAGACGCGACGTGACCTAGATCGCGATTTCCGCTCCGCCGCCGCCGCCGTCGCCGCTCGAGCAAGTTGATCGCCGGTCTTGATCGTGGTTTATTCCAGATCTCCCGTCGACAGAAGCTTAGCCAAGCATAGCGTCTCACGTGTCTAACCGGAGATCCTTTGTCTCTTGATTTGTTGATCGGGAAAACTTTTCCCGTCCGAATCGATCGAGACGATCGATCCTAGTGTGACCGTTGGAAGACCTCGCTGGCTTTGCTACGAAGTTTGAATCTCCTAAGTAAAGCAGCCGCACACCGTTGTCACCGCCGATCCCGTGAACCAAGCCGCCGCCCTCTTTGCCGCCTCCGGTTCCGGGGAGATTCTCTCCAAGAGAGATTTAGGGTTGTGGACTCTTTGTGGACTTCAAGAACACGTCGTCAACGAAGAGGGACACCTTAGTCTCCAAAAGTAGTTTGTATTTCTTGTACATTCTAGTTCATTTTTGTTGTAAAGGAACGTTGGTTCCGAGTTGTAAGGTTTGAGTGCAACCCGTGTTGTGGGAGTGTGTCTCCTACGTGTGGAAGAGTTCCTTCCGATAGTGCAAGGATTGGATTTCAATCCTGTTGGTGAAGTGACTGAGTCGTCCCTTGTTGGGAGATAGGTCGAAGGGGGAAAGTGGATGTACCCAAATCGGGGAACCACTATAAATTGCTTGTGTACCTTGTTTGCTGTGTTGTTTTATTTTCGTGTGTAGGTACAATTCTAATTCCGTAAAAACGCTGCACGTCACCTATTCCCCCCCCATAGGTGAAGGTAGTTGACACTAGGTGGACTTTCAGAAGCTATCTGAAGATCAACTTCTACATTAAGTGAAGATCAACCTTATTTTGTTCTATCAAGAAGCTTTAAAACGGCTAAGTCAGGTTGGATCTGATGATCAGACTATTCAAGAACTGATCAAGAAGCACACCAGTGAAGAGATTCATTTGGTGAAATTTCTGTATCTCTTAATCAAATAATTTCTGGTAGGATCTGTTGTAAGATCTGAGTTGTAAGCATGTAATTATAAAGGCTGAGGTAGGACTTTTGCCTAAGTTGTAGGAGTGGGGTTTCACTCAGATTTGTAAGCCTAGTGACATAGGCTGAGATAGGGCTGAGGCCTGAGGTGGGGTTCTTAGGGAAGAATCTGAGGTAGGACTTGTATAAGTCTGAGTTGTAGGAACCATTCTTGGTTCTGAGCTGTAAGATCTGCGGATCTGAAAAGAAAGAAGAAAGTTAGGCCGAATCTAGTACCCTACTAGATAGACGAAGGGGGAAAGTGGATGTACCCAGACCTTGGGGAACCACTATAAATCTAGTGTATGTTGTGTTGTGTTCATTATTCTATGGTTTACATTATTTCTGTGCTGAGTTAAATTTTGCTATTTGCCTAAAATTTTGAAGGAAAAATTAGAACCTATTCACCCCCCCCCCTCTAGGTGTCTAGAAATCAAGTCTTTCAAGTGGTATCAGAGGGAGGTTACTCAATGATTGACCTAACAGTCTGAGTGGATCTCCAAGGCAAATAACAGATTTCAAGAATGGGTTCAATAGAGAATCAGAAGGAATTTGGATCTATGAAACTGCCTATCTGCAGGAAAGAATGTTTTGGCATATGGAAGGAAAGTGTCAGGTTGTTTATGGAAGCATCTGATCCAAGAATCTACATTACAGTACAAGAGGGTCCCTTCATTCCAATGAAGGTATCAGTTCTGGATGCAAATGTTAAAACCCCTAAGAGCTATTCTGAAATGACTAAGGATGAGATCATCCTGGCAACATTAGACAAAAGAGCACAAAAAATATTGTAAGTGTTATAGATAATGCCATATTTTAGAATCTGGTGCACTGTAAAACCTCCAAGAAAGTGTGGGACACCCTGATTGTCTACATGGAGGGAATAGAAGAAGTCAGAGAGGACAAGAAATCTATGCTGAATCAAGAGTATGAGAGCTTTAGACAAGCCAAGACTGACAGCATAGCTGAATGTTACAAGAAGTTCTTCAGGATTGTCAATGAGCTGATGACCTATGGAAGAGTCTTTAGCAGATATGAACTGAATGACAAGTTTCTCAGGTCACTGACAAAGGACTGGGACACAAAGATATGTGTCATCAGAGAAGTGGCCAAGCTTGCTGATACACCTCCACCCACATTATTTGGAAAGCTGCTATCATATGAAATGCAGCTCACTGCCAGAAAAGAGGAGGAGAAAAATAGTAGGCCTGAATACAAAGAAAGGTCTGTAGCCTTCAAGGCTGAAGGCACAAGAAAGGGTTGGAAAAGGTCTTCTTCTCCACCCAGAAGGAGTGCTGAGGCTGAAGAAGAAAATCTTGACAACAACACATCAGATAGCCACACCTCTGATGAGGACTTTGCTGCCTTTACAAGGCAATTCCAAAGGTTCATGAAAAATAAGAAATGAAGAACCAGCCATCAACAACTTTTTATAAGGATGAGTATTACAAGAAAAAGAAGACTCCCAAGGAGGACAGGTATGCATCAAAACCTAGTAAACAAATTAATACTAAGATTGTGTGTTATTGTTGCAACAGGCCTGGACATGTCATAGCTGATTGTCCAAACAAGAGGACTGAATCCAAAGATAAGAAGAAGCATCAAGTGAAAGTCAAGAAGGAGAAATCCCTTGTTGCTCAGAAGCAGAAGAGTTGGACAGACACTTCATCTTCAGGATCAAGAGATGAAGATAATGCTGAAGCATATGTTGGACTGATCTCAATAGAAGAGGATTATGGGGAACTAGAATTCCTACAAATGCTGGACTCCATAAATGGAGCAGAAGACTATTGATGTAGAGGGATGATGGCTCTATCAGAAAATGATCAGTGCCAGGATCAGCCTGGTCCTAGTAAGGTATACAGTTCTCCCTCAGCTTTAGATTACTGCACTGCATCAGATTCAGAAACTTCTACATCAAGAGATGTGGATGGTTCTGAATCAGAAGGGGATGTGCATCAACTCATTAATGAGTATGGTGGGTTGTTGCAAGCTATGAAGAGGAGCAATTTTCTTGTCAAGGAGCAGGCCGAGGAGATTGAGTCTCTGAAGCAGGCTGTATCAGATTCAGCCATGTTGATAGATTCAAAACTGAATGAGATTGCCAAACTGAAAAATATTACTGTTATTTAGATGGGCACAATCTCTTTCAAGGAAAATCACATCAAGAAACTTGAGGCAAAACTTCAGCAAGAAAGAGAGTTAGTGGCTAAATTCTCTAAACCAAAATCAGTCTTGCTCTTAATAGATAATTTCATTTCTCATAAAGGGAAGACTGGTTTAGGTTTCAAGGGTAGAACTAGGGCCACCAATTTTCATAGAAAAGGTAAGGCCCCAGCACAGCCACTAGCTTCAAAGCCCCCTATTTTCTTTAGGAAAGTGATGCAACCAACAAACAGGTATGATCATGATAGTACTCATGGTCACTGTGAGGATGAAGATCTCATGGGCAAGGGTGGAAATGCCCATAGATCACACTATAGGCAAGCCCATCATTTTTAAGAGGAAATCTTGGGGTTTACTGCTCCAGCACCTACACTCAACAGAACTGCTGGCAACAAAGTAGTAAAGTCTGTACCTAAGAGAAGGTATAATAGGTTTGAGTGTTGGTGTTGTGGCAAAGTGGGCCATTTTGCCAGGGATTGTTGGTTCAACACAAGTGTTAAAACCAAGAGTAGTCTACCTGTCAGAACAGCTGTAGGATTTCAACCTAACAATGACCTAGGACCCAATAACAATTTGGGTTCTAAGGGTAAGTGATTTTGTATTTGATGCAGGTGAATCCAAGTGACCATACCCCTATATGGTACTTGGATAGTGGATGTTCCAGACACATAACTGGAACAAGGAGAATGTTGATGGACTATGTACCCATAGAGAATGGACCCAAAGTAATCTTTGGTGGATCAGAAAAAGGAATTATCAAATGATTTGGTAACATTTTTAGTGATTCAATTACTATTACTAAAGTGGCTTATGTGAAGGGTCTAAAACATAACCTGATCAGCATAAGTCAACTTAGTGATCTAGGTTATGACATCTCCTTTCTCAAAGGGGAGTGCCAAATAAGAAGGTCAAGTAATCAAGAGATTATTTTGACTGGCACTAGGAAAGGGAGTGTATATTGTCTTAACCTAGATTGTGAGTTTGACAACTCACTCATTGTCTAGTTGCAGGAGAAAAAGCTTCATTATGTGTCAAATGGCACAAAAGGCTTGCCCATCTGAACTATAAGTCAATAGGACAGTTGTTTAGCATGGGGTTAGTGAGGAATGGTCCTCAAGTCAAGTGCATTAAAGAGGGTGTGTGTTCTGCTTGCCAAAAGGGAAAACAGACTAAGTCCTCTTTCCATGCACTTGATATCAAAGATTCAATGAGATGTTTATATCTCTTGCATATGGATTTGTTTGGTCATATGCCAGTTCACAGTCTTGGTAGGAAAATATACACATTAGTTATTGTGGATGACTATTCTAGATACACATGAGTTTTCTTCTTGAGGCAGAAATCTGAAACCTCAACTGTTTTCCAGACTTTTGTTAGATAAATTTAGAATGAATATAACAGTTCTGTGGTCAAAATCAGAAGTGACCATGAAACTGAATTTCAGTCTGAATGTATGACAAAGTTCTGTGATGAATTTCGGATTCATCAGGAATTCTCCTCACCTAGAACTCCTCAGCAAAATGGAGTTGCTGAAAGAAAGAATAGGACTCTAATTGAGGCAAGTAGAACACTACTTAGTGACACTACTCTCCATGAGTACTTCTGGGCAGAGGCAGTAAATACTGCATGTCATGTTCTCAATAGAGCCTCCATCAATAAGAAACATAAGATGACCCCCTATCAGATTTTGAAAGGCAGAAAACAAAACATTTCCTACTTTAGAATCTTTGGTAGTAAGTGTTATATTTTAGTTAATGGAAAGCACTACCAAACAAAATTTGCTACCAAATCCCTCGAAGGGATATTTGTTGGGTACAGCAATAATAGTAGGGCATACAGAATCTACAACTTAACTACCCAAGTTGTAGAGGAATATGTCCATGTTGTATTTGATGAATCTAAGTTGATTAACAGTGAATTGTCTAGTTCTTCAATTAGTTCTACAGGTCTAACAGATAGGCTGGACAAGCTAACCATCAATGAAGAGGTACCTACTAGGTTGAATGAGGAAAAAGATGCTTGCTGTCCAGGGGGAGAACAAGACTCACTGAATGAAGAAGACGATGAGGAGCATCAGGTTGAAGAAAATGAAGAAGTCCATGAGGTTGACAAATTTCCTCCAGCAAGAAGACACTTGAAGGATCATCCTGCACACCAAATTATTGGTGATGCAAGTCAAGGTGTTCTTAAAAGAAGCAAAAGTATGAACACAGTTCTATGTTCTAGCTTCTTGTCACAAATAGAACCCAGAAAGTTTGAAGAAGCAATGCTAGACACAAACTGAATTGATGTTATGCAAGAAGAGCTGAATCAATTCAAAAGATGTAGTGTATGGGAACTGGTTCCTAAACTAAAGGATCACAACATTATAGGAACCAAATGGATCTATAGAAACAAACTTAATGAGAATGACATTATAATTAATAATAAGGCCAGAATGGTAGCAAAAGGTTACATGCAAGAGGAAGGGATTGACTTTGATCAAACTTTTGTCCCAGTGGCAAGGTTGGATGCTATAAGATTATTCTTGGCATATGTTGCCTATCAAGGGTTTAAGGTATATCAAATGGATGTAAAGTCAGCATTCTTGAATGGTGACTTAAAAGAGGAAGTCTATGTTGAACAACCCTCAGGTTTTGTAGACTCTCATTATCCTGATTATGTATATAGGCTTAGGAAAGCTCTATATGGTTTAAAACAAGCCCCAAGGGCTTGGTATGAAACCTTGTCTGCTTTTCTCATTGAGAATAAGTTCTCTAGAGGAAAGATAGACAAAACTCTATTCTTTAGGGAATCTAAAGGCAAGATAATCCTAGTCCAGATATATGTTGATGACATTATATTTGGTTCAACTGAAAACAACCTTTGTAGGAAGTTTGCTAAACTTATGCAAGGGAAGTTTGAGATGAGCAGTATGGGTGACATGAAGTTCTTTTTGGGACTTCAAGTTAGACAGACTGATGGTGGATTGTCCATATCTCAGTCTAAGTTCACCAAGGAGTTGATTAAGAAATATGATATGGACTAAACCTCCACCATGAAAACTCTTATGGGAACAAGTATGCCTATAGACAAAGATGAGGCAAGGAAACCTGTTGATGAGTCTTTGTATAGAGGGATAATTGGCTCCCTACTTTATTTGACTGCTAGTAGACCTGACATCATGTATGCAACATGTGTCTGTGTTAGGTACCAAGGTTGCCCAAAGGAATCTCATTATACTGCAGTTAAAAGAATTTTGAGATATCTTAAGGGCACACCTAATCTAGGCATTTGGTACCCAAAGAATAGAGATTTCTTACTAACAGTTTTCTCAGATGCAGACTTTGCAGGATGCAAAGAAGACAGGAAGAGTACAACAGGAACCTGTCAATTTCTAGGAGGAAGGCTGGTGTCATGGTGTAGTAAGAAGCAAACAAGTGTAGCTATATCAACAGCTGAGTCTGAGTATGTAGCTGCAGGTAGTTGTTGTGCACAGTTATTGAGGATAAAGCACCAACTAGAAGATTATGACATCAAGGTAAGTAGAATTCCACTGTTTTGTGATTCTACCAGTGCTATTTCTATTGCTAAGAATCCTGTATCTCACAGTAGAACCAAGCATATAGAAATTAAGTTTCATTTCAACAGAGAATATGTTGAGAAGGAAGATATTAGTCTAGAGTTTGTGAACACAAATAATCAAATAGCTGATATATTTACAAAACCTTTGGAAGAAATTAAATTCAATTATTTTAAAATTGAATTAGGTATGTTGAACCTAGAATAGGTTAGCACAAGCTTCCCTAAGAAGAATATGCAAGTATAAAATTTCACAGGAAATTTGTCTAAGTACAAAGTTTGTGTCGACACAAGCACAATTGTGTCGACACACTCAGTATGTTGTGTCGACAAAGAATAAGGATGTGTCGACACAGAAACAGTATCTGTGTCGACAGAAGAATAGGTGTCGACACAACCTTGTCGAGACCTTATATCTAAAGGATTTTTCATGTCGACACACAAAAGTTGGTGTTGACACAACTATGTCAAGACATGACCAGCCCGTGTCGACTTTGACACATGTATGTCGACATCTAGACATGTCGACTAAACATAAGTTTTGTCGAGACCTAGGTCATTTCTGTTGACACATGTAAAATTTGGTCGACTATGGCTCGTCTTTTGACCTGCCCTTTACGCTAACACTATAAATAGGTCAAGCCAAAATTTGGTCGACTACGCTTTCAGAAATCTAGGATCTGCACCTTGTGTCGACAAAGACCTTCTCTTCTTTTCTCTTCCATCTCTCTCGACAATGGCGCCTCACCAAGATGATAAGGTGAATGAAGGATATGAGCTGGTTCGTGGAGGATTCACGACAGCTTCATAAGAAATCCGGGGTGTCATGACCCTAATTTCTGATAATGGATTAGAATTCTTGGTCTCAGAACCAACAAAAATTTGGAAAAAGGAAGTCATGGAATTCTATTCATCTGCTACTATGGACCCAGAAGGGAAGAAGATCAAAACCATAGTTCAGGATTCACGAGTTAGACTAACGCTAAAGACTATCAGGAAATCACTCAAACTTCCCATGATTAAGGATGATGAAGAAATTGTTCCATCCAGAACTAAAGAAGCACTAAGTTGGTGCGGGCTAAATCCTAATATCAAGTTTGGATCATCTATTGCCCGGAAAGGGATGAATTCCCAAGGAAAGTTTCTGTCTGAAGTAGTTGGGAAGGTAATTCTTTGTAAGACTGGTGGACATGACAGAATTTCAGTCCACATGTTTAATTTGATGACAAGGATTATTTTCAAAATAAAAACAGACTGGGCATCAATAGTTTTTGATAAGCTTCAAGAAGGAATAAAGAAACCAAATCTGGGAAGAATTTTGAGTTTATGTCTATCTGCTACAATACCAGATGTTTTGCACCAACTTTCAGGAACCAAAATCAACCACATGAGAAGGATGGATGTGAGAATTCTATCGAGATGGGATAGAGTTTTGACAAAGGAAGTATCTACTCCATAGAAAGCTTTAAGAAAGATAAACAGCAGAAAAAGGTTATTCCACAAGCAGAATCCTACAGTGATTCTGAAGAAGTGGTCTTCAGTTCAGATGAAGACAGACCACAAAAGGTAGCACAGGATCAAGTGGAGAGCAGTATGCTTTTAGAGCAACAGGTAGTCTCCACTCCAGGGGGAGAAAATCCTGAACCAGCAGTACAAGACACAGTACAACTTGAGCTGCCTACCCAAGGGGGAGGTATTACTGATGCTGCTCTAGAAAGTGAGCATGCTGCTGATACTATTATGGCAATAGTGTCAAAAATTAACAATAAAGAACTGCTAAATGCTAAGAAAGAAAAACAAGCTGAGCAGCTACAAGATACTGTACAAAATATTCAAATAAGTATTTCCTTTATAGAGAATGACCTGGACAAAGATCTAGATGTCCAGGGAGAACTATCTATTTTCCAAACAACTTCTGGTCTTCCTGTTCAGCTGCAGCAAGAGGTAACTATGGAAGAGCTATTCCCTGAACACCTAACAACAGGGACTGAGGGGGAGCAGCAAATCATAGAAAAAGAACTTCCAGGTACTGAGGGGGAGATGTCTCAGCATGCCCCAACTGGTAAGGAACCAGTAAATATACAA
Organism: Platanthera guangdongensis; assembly: GCA_039583875.1. Taxonomy (NCBI): domain Eukaryota; kingdom Viridiplantae; phylum Streptophyta; class Magnoliopsida; order Asparagales; family Orchidaceae; genus Platanthera; species Platanthera guangdongensis. The sequence goes on along the minus strand of CM077160.1, from coordinate 139,616,775 downwards.
AGTTCCTCAGAATCTTCTAATGATGAAGAAGCCTCAATGGCTAAGAAAAGGAAGTTAGCTGACTTAAAAAAACGGAGCTCAGGCTATAAAAAGGCCTTACAAACAGTCACACCACCATCTGCTCAAAACATGGATTTCAGTTCCCTACTGGTCCAATTACAAGTGAAATTGGATGAGCAAAGACAGTCTTTGAAAAAGTATATGGATGATACATATAAAGATTTGCAATTCAATCTGGCTCAAGATATCAAATCAATCAAGTTTGAAGTAAATCAAAATAAGAAAGAAATGACAGATTGCTTCCACAAGGGAGGAAATGCTGTGGTATACTTAGCAAAGCAACAACAAGAACTCACTACTAAAGTGGATGACATTGCAGTTAAGCAAGGATATGTTCTTGAGAATCAAATCATGATGAATGATAACCTCAAAGAGTCACACTTTGCCATTCTTACCAAGATTGATAATCTAACCACTGCTCTCAAAGCTGAAGTATCGAAGCAGATCAAAGAAGATCTAGCTGCTGTTCAGGACACTTTTACAAAATCTCACAAGAATATTTCTGATTTCTTGCAAAAGTTCAGGAATTATTACAAAGAAGGCACAAATTATCTTGTTAACCAAGTCAGATTTCAGAAGGATGATCTGCGAGATCATATTGAAAGAGAAGTCATAAAGGGGCAGAGGGTGTTAGTCAAAGCTTGCTCAGATCATGCTAAATGGATGTCAAATAGCATCAGAGCAACTCTTGGATATCCCCCCTTGTGTGATGATGACAATGTTGCTGAGTCTAGAGTGCAACCTGCCTATATTGAGGGAGATCAACCAGAAGTTGCTCAAGTCATTTACCCTCCAGCTGATTTTGACATGGTTCACCAAGAAGTTCAGTCAATGTACAACCCTCCACAGGAGGCTAAAAATATTATTATTGAAAAAGTGGAAATGTCAGAGGCTGCCAAGGAAGCTCAGAAGGAAGCACAACTGTCCAAGAAAAGGTTTAGAGAATAGGCTGAGCTGAAGCCTGATTTTGAGCAATAGAGCCCTACTTCCAGGAACATTATATTGACTGCCTGGAAAGCTGTGAAGGACAAGACCCATGAATGGGGTAAATGGTATACTGAGCAATAGTGGAACATGTATCAAGCCAGACAGGAAGCCATTCTTCAATACAGAAGAAAAGCAAAACCTGGGAAGTTATCGGCTAATGCTCTGGAGCCTAGCAAGTTCTTCCCAAAGCCTTTTCATTATTTTGAAAGGCAAAGGATAAGAGCTGAAGAATAGAAAAAGAAGGATCTGAAAGGAAAGAAACCTGTTGATGATGTTGAACCTACTATGCAGGCTCAGATCAAATCAGGAAAAGGAATTGTGATTAAGGAGCCTAATCAATTATAGGATAGTTAGGCTTATGTATAGAATAATGTAACCTTTTGGATTTTGTTCTAAAGAAAACTGTGTAAACTTAACATTTCTCTCTAAGTAAATGAAATCGGTTTCAGTATCCATTTCATTTGTTTACAATGTTTATATATTACTCTGCAGTAAAATTCATGTACATCTATTTCTTTTTATGTATTTTATTATGAGTGATGTATATCTTTGACTAAAGGTTATGACTTCTCCAAATAGGGGGAGATTGTTGGGTACACTGTTTATATGTACCAAATTTGGAGAAGCCTCATCTTAATCAATGATATACATCAATTTGTATTTGATGTATGTTTGAGTTTCATTGTGCAGGTTTAAGCATTGGAAGAAAATTTTCTAAGTACAAGTGTCGACACTTGTGAAGAATTATGTCGACACCTAAAGAAGAAGTTGAGTCGACACCCAGGTATTGTGTCGACACCAACAGAAGAAGTTGTGTAGACACCCAGACTTGTGTCGACACTTGTGAAGAATTGTGTCGACACCTAAAGAAGAAGCTGAGTCGACACTCAGACTTGAGTCGACACCCGAGCCAGGAATTATGTCGACACTGAAAGCAGAAGCTATGTCGACACCCAGGAGCTATGTCGACACTGAAAGCAGAAGCTGTGTAGACACCCAGGAGTTATGTCGATAATGAAAGCAGAATTATGTCGACACAGAGGGCTTGTGTCGACACATTTAACAGATGATGTGTCGAGTACCAGAAGAATGACTATGTCGACACATGGAGTGTTGTGTCGACATCATCAAGATTTGTGTCGACACTTAGTCCATTTGTGTCGACACATGTGAAGCAGTTTGCTGAGTGGTTCATGCTGAGTTGGAAAGTCTTTGAAGAATCAGTTGACATAACCAACCGGTCTGACACCTTTGTCAGAACTGTCAGAAGACTGTTACAAACCGGATCAGTCGGTAATCAGGAGAAAACTCTATATGAAGGACTGCTTCGATACAACAAAAAAAGAGAGACAATAGAAAGGAAAAGAAAATATACAACACTAAGAAGTGAATCTTTCAGAGAGAGTTTTCTACAACAAGAAAAGGGGAAACCCTTATGAAGGCAGATTCAGATCAGTCTGCAAGGGAGATTCAGATCTCATTCTGAATTCAAGGAGGAAGCTATCTGAAGATCAACTTCTACATCAAGTGAAGTTCAACTTTATTTTGTTCTATCAAGAAGCTTTGAAACGACTAAGTCAGGTTGGATCTGAAGATCAGACTATTCAAGAACTAATCAAGAAGCACACCAGTGAAGAGATTCATCTGGTGAAATTTCCGTATCTCTTAATCAGACAATTTCTGGTAGGATCTATTGTAAGATCTGAGTTGTAAGCCTGTAATTATAAAGGCTGAGGTAGGGCTTTTGCCTGAGTTGTAGGAGTGGGGTTTCACTCAGAGTTGTAAGCCTAGTGACATAGGCTGAGGTAGGGCTGAGGCCTGAGGTAGGGTTCTTGGGGAAGAATCTGAGGTAGGACTTGTATAAGTCTGAGTTGTAGGAACTATTCTTGGTTCTGAGCTGTAAGATCTGCGAATCTGAGAAGAAAGAAGGAAGTTAGGACGAATCTAGTACACTGCTAGATAGGCGAAGGGGAAAAGTGGATGTACCCAGACCTTGGGGAACCACTATAAATCTGGTGTATGTTGTGCTGTGTTCATTATTCTGTGGTTTACATTGTTTCTGTGCTGAGTTAAATTTTGCTATTTGCCTAAAATTTTGAAGGAAAAATTAGAACCTATTCACCCCCCTCTAGGTGTCTAGAAATCAAGTCTTTCACCTAGCATGCTCAAAAACTCGCCGTGCTCAGTTGGTGATGAGGACTGTGGAAGGTGCCTTATGAAGGAGGTGTTGGGTTCGAAACCTAGCATGCTCAAAAACCCGTCGTGCTGAGAAATAGGCCGGAGATGGTTTTGGGTGGCACGGAATGCAGTCCTTTAGCGGCGGTCAAGGGAGAGACAAGTTGCACGGTTATGTCGTTGGCTTCTGAGCTCTAAACCTGGGTCGTTAAATAAAAGTTCACTTTTTTGTAAGCGGAATTAGGGTTGAACCACTTTGCTACGCGTCACCGTATTACTGGACCACCTATTATTATATCGATTAAGTCCTTTTGAAAAGACGCGTCTAATTTAAGTCCTTTGGCGTCAATCCCAAAAATTCCGGTTCAGACCATTGCTATGAAGCAGTAAGTAGGGCCGAAAATTCGTCTAAGGCAATGAGTTGGGAAGCTCAGTCAGGTGCTTGGCAGAGAGGAGGAGGGTCCCATGGCCCTCATTCCCTTTTTTTTCTCCTTTTCTCTCTCTCCTCTACTTAGCAAAATTCCTAAAATACCCACATGCATGTCACTACCCTCCAAAACCAGAGGGTAGGGGCTGTAATTATAAACTTTGGCTGCTAATGGGCCATGGTCTTAGCCCATTGAAAATAGGTTTGGCTCCTCATTTTCTCATTTAGGCCTTATGTTGACCAATTTTGACTTTTAGGGTTGACTTGGTCAATTTTATAAGTGGGCTGGCCCCAATCGATGATCATGAGCCCTATAGCACCACCCAACCTTGGTTTGGCCATGGTGATGCCTTAATTGGGCTATTTGGACATAAGTGTGTGATTTTGACAAAATTAGCTTTAGAGTTGACTTTAGTCAAATTGGGTCAATGGGTGACCCCGTGATGGGGCTTTTGGGTTACTTAGATTTCTTTTAGGGTTAGAGACGTGATGGTGAGGTCAATTTGTATCCATGGTTTCAATTTGGCTAGTTTGACCTAATGTTGATTTGAACCCTATAGTGGGCCCCATGTGAGTCCACCCTACTCTATGGCCATAGGGTCAAACCTTGTCTAATCCTTTCCACTCACCATATGTCCTACCCTAATCTAAGTTAAGAGGTCTAGTAGGAAATGAGATGTTACACAGAGCACTTTCGGATTCCTCCTACGAGCCACTTTCAGGCCATCTTCAAGCCTATTTCGAGCCTTCTTCGAGCCACCTGCAAGTCATCCCCTCACCACCGAAATCTGCACAAGTCCACGAACAAGTGATGAGAAGGAAGTTCCTACAGCAGCAGGTGCGCGTTCGTGCACTTCGCCAAAGCAACAAATCTCACTCGGAGCAGCTGTTGTCCGCGTTAGCCTAAGTCTCCCTCTCTCTCATCTCCAAAGTGTAACGAGAAGTGGTCTGTCGCACTCGATTCTCCGAGAAAGCTGTAACCGCAAGCAAGTAGTGGAGTTTGACCCGCACAGTCCCGGTTGCGTGGTTTATTACCCAGTTGAGAAGTTTTTACACGTCAAAACATCGTGTGTACAATCTCTTTCTAATCAACTTTGGCCGCAACACAAACATAACAAAGAAACCCCCTGAAGTTTCTTGAAATTAACAAAGTACAGAAACATGTGCACACATACAACTGTAAGTTTATTCAAATCGTACATGGCAAGCAGTGTAACAATTAACGAAACATGATAATTAATTTAAAACGGTAAATTCACTATAACAAACCAGCTGGTTACGCGATATTAATTCACGAACATCATACACTACACGCTGATGCTAGGACGAAGCAGCTGCTCCCCGCCTATAATACTTGATTAATAGCGGTCGGCAATGGAGGAAGCAGGTGCCGGAGCTTCGGCGCCGGCAACGTCGTCGAGCCAGAGAAACTTGTAGATCTCATACCTCAACACGCAGCTGCTGCCAAATATCCGGCAATCGTCACTCCCTTTGCAGTACTCTGCCATAGTTTTCAGCGAGCTTTCAAGGCACTGAATGCATTCTGATTCCTGCAGATCCTGCGTGCACTGCGCCATTCCGTAGATGGTCAGGCTGCTGTCGTTGTATCCTTTCAGAGAGCTTTTGCCCGATTTGAACTTCAATGTTATCCGTTCTCCCGCCGCCTCCGCCATCACCTCGCCCATCAGCTCCGCCACACCTTGTTCAAACGCCTTCGGATCTTCGGCTTTCGAGCTTGAGATCCAGACGGCTGGAGTATTGTGGTCCCACTTTCCGATGAAGTTTGTGACATCGTAGTGAAGGTAACATTTCTCGTGCCAGGCGTGAACCGCTCCCGAACCGGGGCATGCTGCCAGGATATCGTGCTCCGCCCTGGTGATGCAGGCGGAGCATGCTTCGTGGCTCATGTCTCCGTCGCATCGCGCCACTCCGTAGACGGCATCGTAGCCGCCGCCGCCGAAGGTGGAGATTGCGAAGCGGTGAAGGGAGGATTGGGCAGCCATGTCGATCAAGAGGTTGTCGATGTTGCTCTGCAAGACGTGGTTTTGGGTGAAGTTCTGGTCGCATTGGGGGTAGAGGAGTTCTGAGTCGGCGGCGAGGGTGGAAATGGGGAGGGAGACGACAAAGAGGAGGAAGGAGAAGAAGACCTGCTGGTTCTTCATCAGAAACGCCGTCTTATGTAATTAGCTAGCTGTAGTATCTTGGAGCCTTCTGAGTATATTTTTCCTCTTTCTTTCATCCCACATATAAAGATACAAATATGAAGCTCCATCCAAGGCGGACCACCTCTGCTTCATGGCTTCATGCTGCCATATGTTGGATCGAGAAAATGAAAATAGTATTTAATAGCTGTGTGTGTATCGTTGACATCTTCTTTTGACTTGCACAAAGAGAGCGAAGTCCAATATTTTCTTCTTCTTTTGAATTACTCAAAGAGCCAAGTCAAATATTAGCTTACCGTGGCCCGGTACTCCAGTGGCAAATCCCAAGCCAAAAGGTTTCTATAACCGACATAAAGAATAGTTATGGGCCCGTTATTTTTAATGGAATTGGCTTTCCAGGGAATTGGCATTCAAGATTAGAAATTCAATTTTCGTGTTGGAGGTGAATAAATTTAGGCCATTTATATTGGCTTTGAAGCGAAATTTGATGACATATTGGTTTGAACTAAAAAACAAAATCACCACATCTTACCTCTGCCCATGGTTTTTTTCACAAAATTATTGAGTGATTTCACGCCCATGAGTGTTTTCGCGCAGACGGGCATTTTGGCGAGTGTCTGTTTATGATTGAGCGAGTATATCCAGTGCGCAATTTTTTTGACCGGACCTCGCCTTTTCGCTTTGTCCTGCATTTTTGGCAAGAGGGTGTGTTTTTGGCCCGTGCGCTCGTTTTTTGTTTGGACGCTCGATTTCCGGCTCTGACGAGATTTTTTCGTCCGTGCGTGCACGCTTTTCGCATGTGGTGTGTTATTCGCCTGACAACACATTTTTTGTCTCGACGCATGTTTTTTGCCTTGACGCGCGTATTTTGCCCGAGCAAGTATTTTTCCGCCAGGGGCGAGTTTTTGGCCCAGACAGATGATTTTTTACCAGATGCGCATTTTTTACCCAGAATTGTATTTTTCGGCTCGACCGAGGATATTTCGTCGGGGCACGTCTTTTGGACATGCACACATTTGTTTTTGTGGCCACGCGTTTTTCTGCCCAGGAATTTGTTTTCGGGTCGAACGTACATGATTTTTTTGCTCGAAAGCGATTTTTTCCTGTGATTTTTCGCTCAAACGAGCTCGTTTTACGTCTCAGATGTGTGTTTTTCGCTCGGGCGCGATTCATACTTCCGAGCACACATTTTTCATTCGGAGCGATTTTTCGGCCCAGAAGCGAAAAATGTGTGTCTGAGTGAAAAATTCACGTGCTGTGACGAAAGACTTGTGCTCCGGTGAAAAATGTGCGACCAGAGAAAAAATGTGCACTGATGTAAAAAACGTGCGTCTTGGCAAAAACACGTGCATGCCTCAGAGAAAAAACGCTTGCCGGGGAGGGGGGAGGGGGGATAAGCATCCAAAAGAGATTTTCGCGCCATGTTGAAAAATTTGCGTCCGGGATATAAAACGACCACAAAGGCGTAAAATTCTCGCCCGAGCGAAAGCACGCACCCGGACAAAATATTTGCCCCTGTGCCGAATATTGCTTCCCCGGGAAAAAAATGTGCGCTCGGGTGAAACATTCGAGTTTAGGCCGAAAAATACGCTCCGGGGCAAAAAATGTGCGCCTAGGCAAGAAGTGTGCGTCAGTGCAACTAATTCGTTTTCATGTGGAAAAACACACGGATGAACATAAAATGTGGGGTCAGGCAAAAAATTCGTGTTTGGGCTGAAAAACACTCTCGACAAAATATGTGCATTCAGGCGAAAAACGACCCAGTGCGAAAAATTTGCATTTGGGCCGTAAACGCGTGCCCAAGATAAAAATTTGTTTGTGGTTGAAAAAATGCCCGATTCGGCGAGAAACGCGCGTCTTGGTGATAAACGCTCCTCTGAGTAAAAAATTCCAGATCGGGCTTAAAAATGCGTGCTCGAGCTAAATATTCGCCTGCGGTGGAAAAATGCGCAATCGGGTGAACACCGCGCATCCGGGTAAAAAAATTCTTTTCTTTTAATTCTTGAAAACCAATGTCTACCATGTGAATAAATAAAAATAACCAATGCAAAATTTTGTGATAGAATATTATCATGCAATTGAACAAAAAAATTAGATTTAAACCTAATATCAAACCATGCTTGTATTAGAATTTGATTGAAAGTTAATTCTTTAAAATCAATCTATTCCAAACGAACGGACCCCTAACGTTCCGTTCGGTCCCTAGGAATTGGATTTCAAACTTGGAATTCAGAAAACAGAATTCAATTTCGCTGTTTGGCGAGAGAGAATTGGCATGGAATTGGAATTCCGCCTAAATCCTTGATTTTTTATTTTAACCTTGGCCAAATTCTTAGGGCAAGGCACGGTTATTCCCCAAATTCTTTCCTTGCTATCGCAAACCCGCGCCGCTGCTTCTCCGCGCTCGACAAAAGATTTTCGCCGCTCCTATCTCGCCGGCAGTAAGCTCTCCATCTTTCTTCCTTTTCACCCTCTTCTGCTTCTGTCTGTGTCATTTTCTCATCTTCCTCCTCATCTTCTCTCCGTTTTCATCTTCTCCCTTTTCTTCATCTCGCCGGACATTTCAGATCTCCCTATATTTTCATTTTAATTTCTTTTCTTGCTCCTTTTTCCCATGCAACCATCTTCTTCTTCCATCGGGTTCCTCATCCAGATTGTCCGTGACTTGAGGTAACGATCAAATTTCCCCACCATTCTCATTCTTGGTTGGTAATTGCCCTGCTATGAGATAGAATCTCTAATTTCTTCAATTTGTTGTAAGAGCTATCTTGGTAAAGGGCCAACATGGTTGTTTGCTCATCTTGTTTCTTCAATTTGTTCACACTAAAAATGGGTTCGTTAAGATCAAGTATGATTACTAGATTAGTATAAAGATCTACAAAATAAGTACCCTTAAACCCTAATTTCATATTAGCCCTATCCTGATATTTGCCAAGGGGATAAGGATAAGGTCTTGACAACGCTTAAGGCCAACAGGATATGGATATTAGGGCCAACATGTCAAACATGATTACTAAAACTGGGTTCGTTAAGGTCAAGCATGATTAATGGCCCTGCTACTAGATACTTATTTTGTAGATCTTTATTTTGTAGATCCTTATCCTGGTCTTTGCCAAGTTGATTACTATATACCATATGTCAAACTCTTTATTGAGCTTATTGATTACTTTGGTTTATCGCCTCTTATGCATGATTATTATGTTTGACTACTGATTAGCATGTTATTTTTATAAGTGAGCGCAAGAAATTAGGGCCTGTGTTAGCTTATGTTTATGGAAGAGTACTGATTAGCACTAATTATCATTGTCGTCTACTTGTGTTTTGGTTGCTAGTATCACACATTTGGTTATTTACACATGTAATTTTGTTTTTTTAGATGGATGACACTGAATTAGACTCGGATTCTAAATATGAATTCGAAGTCATTACTAAAGATACAGTCTTGACAATGCTTGCTGCAGCTGCAACAAAACTACAAACCACTCCAAAAGAACCAACATAGGTTGCATATAATAACGCGTTACGATCTGTTTTATTAGAATGCATTTATAATGGACCTAACATCAACTGTTTTAGTGTGCTACATATGAGCCAATATCCTTTTGGAGAGTTGTGTGATATCCTACGCGCTACCAATATACTTCACAAAAGTTTATATGTTTCGGTAAAAGAATCCATTGCTCTTTTTATATATATATCTTGGCACACAATCACAAATTTCGGGATGCGGGTATTACTTATTTGAGGTCCACAAACACTATCAGTAGATATTTTCGTCTAGTGCTAAGAGCTATTCTACATATAGGCAAGGATTACATTAAGTTGCCTGAGTCCATGCAAGAATCCACTTGGAGGTGGTTTGAGACAGCGTCGGTGCTCTAGATGGAACTCATATTGAAGTTACAGTACCAATGAAAGATAAGGGTAGATTTAGAAATCGTAAGCAGGTAATCACGACGAATGTTATCGGTGTTTGTGATAACAACATGAAGTTTTATATGTATTGCCTGGTTGGGAAGACTCCTCTTCAGATTCTAGAGTTTTGTGAGATGCTTTGGAGAGGCCAGATCGATTCAGTGTACCAACTGGTAAATTATCAACCACAAATTCTTTGTCTGTTATGTTAAACATCGAATTATTTGTTTATGAATTTTATACATGTAAGTAAATACTATCTTGTTGATGCTGGGTATACAAATGACCCTGATTTTCTAGCTTCTTATCATTCCACACGATATCACCTTAAAGAGTGGTCGATATAGGGTAATAACCCTACAAATTATAAAGAATTATTTAATTTACGTCATGTGCGGGAAAGAAATATAATAGAGGGGACTTTTGGTTTGCTAAAAAACGATAAGCAATATTGAGACAACTATAATTTTTTGACATTAAAGTAAAAGTATTTGTAAAATTACAGTTGCAAATTATTAATACAAATATATTTATACGGGGTGATGTTAACAAATGCAAATTATTAATACATGTTACATTCTACACAACTTTTTAGTTGAGAGGAGATCTGAGAGTGATGTACAGTTACTTGATGACGTGGATGCAGAGTTAATGACAACAGATCATGAAGAAGAGCTATATGAGTACCCTAAAAGGGTCAATCTGATTCAAAACACAACAGATTAGACCAATTTTCGAGATAACTTAGTAATATCTATGTTTAATGAGTATCAGACTCGTAGAGGATCTATGTAATTTATGAAGACATGAAAATATCTATGTTTAATGTTTAATTAGTTGAACAATGCTAATGCACTATTGAATGTGTAACACACTATTTAATATTTAATGTTTAGTATTCGTTTAATTTTTCATTGTTTCAGATTATGTTTAACTGTTTAATGTTCACTATTTAACTTATGTTTAAATGTTTAATTATAGCATGGAGAAATCAATCGAAACTTATACGACTAAGAGCGAACTGTCATATATACACTGGACTGTTCAAATGGATACAACTCTATCAAATGTGTTGCTTGAACAACATAACATGGGTCACAAAACACCAAATTGATGGAAGCCTACAATCTTTACCGCAGCTATATCGATGTTGAAAGAGAATTGCAATGTGGATGTTAACAAAAAAAATACCACAACATGCCTGAAAATTTGGAACAAATACTATCACGCTGTAAGTGCTATGATAGATACAAGTGACTTTGGAAGGGACTGAGAACTGCATATGGTTAAGGTTGATAGTGAGACGGTCTGAGCGAATTACGTAAAACTAACCAATATTCTAGATTTGTAAAGTAAACATTGCTCTTGTATTATTGTCAATTATTAATTTTTTTCAAATATGCAGGTACATCTAATAGTGAGACATTACAGAAGCAAAGTTATTATGAACTGGTCTGATTTGGGAGTGTTATGTGGCAACGATAAAACCACTGGAAGTCATGCTGCAATCATAAACAAGAATGTGATTGAGGTAGACAAGGAGTCGTTCATGGAAGAAAGTATCACACCAGGAGATTGTGCTGCATTGGCAGAATTTTTCGAACTGGAGCCCGTTTGGAAATCTAGGTCCTGGTTTAACCCTGTAGCGACACGTGGCGCGATCACAGCGGCACATTAAATCCCGTTATTTTTCTTCCTTCTTCCGTCGTTTATTCTCCTTCTCCTGTGAAATTATTCGAACCAACTGCGCTCCAGCGAACTGTGCTCGGAACTTCGGCGAACTATGCTCGAAACTTACCATCTTCCTGCGCATCCTCGTCGTCATCCTACCGAAGTCCGTTTCTACAGCCTCTCGTTCGAATATCCTCTACAGGTCAGTTCCTGCCCTTGTTTTAGGGTTTCCTTGCTTACATCCTGCAATGCCTGACCGTGACGATGGAAGACGATCTTGCCATGATCTGTATAACGATCTCCTGGGAGATCACAAGTGTTTTCCACCATGGAGATCACTTTTGATCTCCATGGAGATCACTTTTGATCTCCATGGAGATCACAGTTGATCTTTATGGAGAACACAGTTGATCTCCTGGGAAATGTGGTCCAGACATGAGATCATTATTGAAAAATCACTGATGAAATATGTTGTCCAGACAGGAGAGCAAAACTGAAATGTGTTAACTGATGAAATGTGTTAACTGATGTCAATGGTTCCTCCTTGTTTGACAAATATAAATGGAGAAAGGTGGTTGCCGACATTTTCTAAGTTCAATGTGCTATTTCTCCAATTTTATGGGCCAAGTTGAGAAAATAATTGATCGACCGCTGGCCGAGGAGAAGGAAAAGCTGAGGGAATGTAAAGTTTTATCTATTTTCACTGCTCCAAGGGTACCACAAAATATTCCTCTACTGTATTACTTGGTTTCAGTCTATGATGCAAAAAAGGATACATTTTCTATTAGTTCAAGGGAGCTTACATTTACCCCTAATGATGTAGCACTAATAATAGGGCTACCAAATAATGGGGATAACCTAGACATGGTTCAAAAACCTTATGCCATTAGGACAAAAGCCACTTTAAGGAAAGAAATTGCTGAAATGGATAGTGGTAGTTGTGTTGTTAGCTTAAATTCCTTTCTATTACGTGTATTATGCAACTTATTTTTTCCCCTCTAGTCTAAATTATATTTCACAGTTGTTTGAGAACTTGTCGGACTTGGAAGCCTTCAAAAAAATAAATTGTGCTCAAGCCATACATTCATACTTGATGATAAGTGTGAGATCTGTAAGGGGCAAGCTAACTCCCACCTCCGCAAGTAATATTTATGTAAGACCTCAGGGGTCCTTGGGATATCTATATGGATGCACACAGACATTGATTGTGAGTATATTAATTTTACAAACCAACTTCTTTTCTGTGTTTGTTATATACACTAATTGAATTATTATATGCTTTTAGATATGGTTTTTGGAGCATACCACAAGCATGCATGTTTCTTTTCCTGAACAAAGACCACGATTGCTTAGATGCTCTGAAAAATGTACATTCAAGTTAATGGCTTTGTGGACCAATGTGCCTCGAATGACTGATGAGCAGGTTAATATTAATATACTATTAATAAATTTCAAAAAAAATTTATGCATATCTTTTAACATATTATGTAATTATTCTTGTAGGTTTGGGGGGAGATGGAGGATGTAACTAAAGATGAGAAGGAATTATTTTCTGTTATTGATAATCCTATCTCATCTCAGGTGCCAAAGGGAAAGTGGTCAAAGAGAGTCGGCCTACTTCCACTTCCTCTTGTACAAAAGAGGTTGAAGATTGTTGAAACACATGAATAACCCCTCTCCTCTCATTCGCAAGATGCAGCTCCACATGATCCAACATCATCCCTTCCTCCACCAGATGCCCAAACCCCCCACCAGATTTTGTCAAAATGATTATAGATTTAAAGAGTAGGTTGTTTGCTCGTTTAGACGAATTTTTTCATATGTTAAAAATGTAGATAAAAAAATTGATTCATTGAGTGCTATGATTCATTAAGCGAGCGTGTTGATGAGCTAATACATCGGCAGCAAGCTCCTCCTACCCCTCCTTGCTCTCCTACGGGTTTAGAGATAGCAATTGTAGATATAGATGACTCTCCATATAAAGAACCTAAAATACCAACAAATGATAGTATTATTGAACCCTATAATGAAGAATATTCAGGAAAATCCCTTCTATCTGAAGAGAAAAGACAATTTATCCATGCTAGGATGAGCTCTATTCACTCGAAGTAAGTTCGCCATGATAGTATTTTCATATGCCAATTAAGTTGATTTTATGTTATGAATACTAACTTTGTTATTTTCATTAATGCTTTAGTAATCACATAGCGTTCACCGGTTGGAACATTGTAGCCTTTAGAGACTCAATGAAAGATCTCCTTTCCACCGGGTACATTGGTGATTGCCATGTCGATGCATGGGCAAAAATTTTGGAAATTCGTAGAGAAAAGGACGATAAATTATGTCGTCCATTTCTCTATGTTAGTGCTAATCTATGAGTAGGTTTTTTCAGAAATATATTGTATTTCAGATTTTTTAATTGGGGTTTTATTAACTAATGTTTAATTTTATAGTTACACAACCAAGATCCAAACGCAGAAATTGCTTATGAAATCTTTAAAATATTTCTTGTAGATGATGATGTTTGAGAATTATGTCATTTGTTGTAGAAATTGTTTATGACATTTGTTGTAGATGATGTAATGAGTGGTTTGACTGGGGGTTATTTTTAACTCAATTTAATTCATTTATTTACTTTAAAGTTGCTGATTATATATATCTTATATTAGTAAGTGTTTATGACACCTAATGAGTCATAAATATTTTTACTGCAGTGTTCAGCATGGACAACATTTATTTGTTGAAAACAAAACTAGTACAGCTAAATCCTGTTGGAAATTCTGCTTGGAGTGCAGTTTGCTCGTCTATATTTTGCATTGATTGGGACAAGATGTCAATTGGTTCTTCTTTAATTAGATCTTCATTTGAGGTCATCATTGGCTGTTCTTTTCTCGTAACATTTTGTTTTCTCCCTGAAATAGAATTAGTGTTTAAATTATCAAATGCTTTTTAACCAGAAAATGTATAGTGCAGAGAAAACTCACTTTGCTTTTCCCAGTGATCTTTTATTCGAGCATTCAAAACACCTTTAGGCCTCAAGCAAGGTGGATCCTTGATTGAGGAATTTTTCTTCAGCTTTGATCCTGTCATATTATTATCCAAGCAGGAGTCTGCATATTGAGATATTTCTTCAATTGCATCTACCACATATTTCTTGGTAATTTCACACTTTTCTACACGAAGAGCCAAATCATACGCAGCACAACACATATGATTTCTAAAAGCGAGGCTACAATTAGATTCACTTCTCTTCAAGTTGTCATGACGATAGATGCTTCTTTTTACATGTACCATCCACCTTCGAAGTAAATATTTTTCTGGAATGCTTGTTAAATTCTTATGTGTATATGCTTTAAGTGCATGACTACACAAAATGCCATTTGTTTCAAACTTGCAACAAGAACAATGTATGTCCAATGTCTTAAGATCAAGCTCAACTGTCCAATATTTGTTATTTTCAGCTCGATCACACCGCCTTATCTCCATAATGCATATGCTTTCACTTGTCATGTAATATTTTTCAATAAATAGACCAAATGCCCTTACTTTGAAGCTCTCATAGAATTTACCATACATTCTTCTAGTGTACAACTTGGACACTTGTTTTAGGATTGGACAATTTTTAACATCAACATGGACAGTCCCCTGCTTGCATCTGAAGTCCTCTTCTTTTTCTCTTTCCCGACAGTTGATTATCATTTTCTCCATTTGTAGAAAACAACCAACCAAAGAGGAAGAGGCCTTTATAATTGCATGACATACATTGTTCATGGACTCGCTTCTCTGAGTAGACAAAATAACATGATCAAGAACATTCTTATTAAATGTTGTAGACACCTTCTCTTTTAATTTGTAGAGATCATTCAACCATCTGTTATCTTGAAGGTTCTCAAGAACAATCATTCGACCCCAATATTCTTCAAATTCTTCAACGACATCACATTTGTTAAGACAGTGGTAAAATAAAGAACGTATATTACTGTCTCCATTGAATGAGTGAACTTTGGAAGGATCTTTCTTTTCAATATGCCATTGGCATAGTCGATGTCGGCTTTGGCTCAACACTCTCCCAATTGCAACAACCATTGCTTGATCTTGATCTGTGTATATTGTCAAAGGTTGCTTGCCGGAAACAAATTTTAGAAATGTCTCAAATAATCAGGTGAATGTTTCTATTGTTTCCTCAGATATAAACGCTATTGCAATAACTGCATTTTGCCAATGATGATTAACAACAACAAAAGGAGCACATGCAAGATTATACTTGTTCATTCTATATGTGGTGTCAAATGTAATTACATCGCCAAAGCAATCATAATCAATTTTTCCTTGGTCATCAATCCATAAAAAATTTGTCAACCTGTTCATGTCGTCAACTTGAACATCGAAGGAAAACATATTATCCTGCATTTGACGCTCCTTAAGTAATTCTAAGAGACTAGCAACATCACCACCATCGAGCTTAGATCTTCTTCCCTTGTCAATAAAGTTATATGCATCACGTTTGGTGAAGCCCAAATTTTGAGATCCCCCCACTTCATCAACTAGGTAAGAGTATGCATCAGATGTTCTTATGCCAGGTTCAGTCATGGACTGTAGAACAATACCACTCTCCTTACTTATACTTCGTTGTGATGGAAGCAAATGTCGTTCGTTTTCCATAACAAGCGGATGATTATGTTCTTCCACAAATTTGCTAACAGTCAACTGTTTGCCTTCCTTATTTGCCTTAAATATAATAACAGCCGGACAATTTGTCCTAGTATCTAGCCGACGAAACTTAAATTCTAAATTTGGGACTTTTAACACTCTTTTTGATCCGCCCTTACAACAACAATATTCACGCAACTTTAAAATTTTAGTTCTAGGCCAAAAGAGTCTGTGCTCTTTACACACACTAAATCCAATCCTAGTAGCATACTGATAGTATAACTCATAAGCTTCCTCTTCATTATCCACAATTGGAAAAATATCATACACATGATATCATCAAACAATTAAAAAAGAATAGCATGGATATTACACTTGATTTCCTAGGAGATCATTTTTGATCTCTTTGGAGATCAAAAATGATCTCCACACAGATCATAAGTTTTCTCTTGTCGAAAAATCATTTTGATCGCCTAGGAGATCATTTCTGATCTCCTGGGAGATCATTTTTGATCTCCCAAAATGATCTCAACAGAGATCATAAGGTTTCTCCTTGTCGGAAAATCATTTTGATCTCCTCCCAGGAGATCAAGAATGATCTCCTGGGAGATCAAGAATGATCTCCTGGGAGATCAAGATTGATCTCCTGGGAGATCAAGAATGACAACCCTGGGTACATCTATTTCGAACTACAAAAGGTTATAAAATGGTATTCCATGCGCTCCGTTATTGACATACCTGTATCTTCGTCATTCAGCTAGAATCCCGACGGTGGCGTAGAGTGATCTCCTGAGAAACCGACGTCAAAACAGAAAATATCTTGCAGGTAGAATCCACAGCCGTTGAAAGCCGAAATTTTTCGAGGGTTCAGAACAATGACGAAGAAGAATGGACAATTATTCGTGAGAAGGATGAGATTTAGCCCCTGGTTATAAATTTTGCGCGGGAGAAAAAGAAGAAACGACGGAAGAAGAAGAGAAATAGCGGGATTTAATGTGTCGTTGTGATCGCGCCACGTGTCGCTACAGGGTTAAACCCGGACCTAGATTCCAAACGGGCACCGGATCGAAAAATTTCGTGCTGCATTGAGAGTGGAAGGAAGCGCCAAAAAGAAAAAAAAAAGAAATCTGTTCGGATTGATGCATTGGCAGAAGCAATATCCAGTGTTGTCACTTGCATGGATATGTCATTTCTTGGGAGACACACTATTGCTGCAGATGCGTCTATGACACGTACATGCTCAAGCCATATATGTTGCCCTTAGAAATCTACTGAGTCTGGAGAGGTGTGAATTACTCGAGGCCATGTATATACTCTCTCGTGATACCACTATGTATATGGTATTCATGACTTTGCCAGACAATCTGAAGTTGGAGTGGCTACACATGCAGCTTAATTAATAATATTTTAATGGACTGCATGTTTGTGGGCTTTGTTTGTGGACTTTATGTTTATTGAGTTTATTATTTTGGACTTAAGGTTTGTGCGTTATGTTTGTGGGTTATGTTTGCGGGCTCTGTTTGAACTTTATTTTATGTGCACTGAGTTTATTTTATGTCTTCAAAATTTTTATATATTTTTATGTATTAATTTTTCTATTCTGTTAATTTCAATTTCAGATTTGAATTCCATTGTACATTCGAACAATAGAATTGTCCAATTCCAATGTCTGATGCCCAATTCTGCTCAGTAGCCGAACAGCAGAATTGGAATTAAGCCAATTTCAATTCCCGCTGGTTTTATAATCTGCTGAATTGCCAATTTCTCAATTTTAATTCTATGGGGTGGGGGGGGGGGGGTGGTCTAACGCCCCGAAACTCAAAAGAGAGACGGGAGGAGTTTTGAGCCAAGTTTGGAATTTGGCAGGGGGCACACGGCCTGGGATACAGGCATGTCCCAGGGGCATGTCGTGCTCGGGTCGACGATCTGGCGGAGAGGTCGACGAATTTTGGGGTCGACGATCGTCGAGCAGCGAACACGGCCTGAGACACGGGCGTGTCCCAGGCCGTGTCCTTCTCGGGTGGTTGGTCGAGTGAGTTGGGGGAGAAACATGGCCTGGAGCCCAGGCGTGTTCGGGTATGACACGAGCGTGTCAAATGGGACACGGGCGTGTCCAAGACCCATGCGCTTCTCGGGTTGGTGTTGGTCCTGTGTCGATGGAGGAACACGCCTGGGAACACGAGCATGTACTGGATGACACGGGCGTGTCAGGTCAAACACGGGCGTGTCGGGTGCCCGTGTGCTTTTCAGGACGCGTCGGTTTCGACGGCGAATGGGGAACACGACCCTGGACACGGGCGTGTCACAGGCCGTGTTCGGCCCAGATTTTGGATTTCAATGGTGAATCTTGGTCGTTTGTTTCCTTATTTTGGGATCCGACGGCTGGGGGTTGTTCCTGCTGGGATATACCCGGGAATAGGGTTTCAAATACCTCATTTCTTTAACTTAGTCTCTTTCTAAAGTCTAGAGAGAGGGGAGAGCAAGGAAGAAGAAAGGAGGCTAGATCCGGTCACCGACGGAGCTTCGGAGCTCCAAATCGCGAGCCGACTTCGGATCTACGGAGGCAAGGTGATTGCGGTGCTTTTCATCTGCATACATTTCCATGCACCAAGGAAAAATGCTAGGGTAGCGATTCTCATCCTAGGACATGTAAAGTCCTCTTTTCCTTTGCATAGGAAGCCCGCTCTCGCGAGTTTGCGATGAGTTGAGGCGTTCATTCAGGTAGAGATGAATAGTCCCCGTTGTGTACATGTAGAGTTCGTAATCGAGAACGGATATAGGCATGCAGTGTGAAGCTTACCCGGACAAGTTGGTCTGGATCGGTGATGTTGCATTGCATAAATGGCCGGAAAAGATTCCGTGCAATTGGTTGTTTTCGGGTTTTCTGCGCAGTGGATTGCAAGAGGGAGCCTTGGGAACTAACCTTGAGGTGCACCCAGAAAATTGGGCAGATGCGTGATTCTGCCGTCTTGGTGGCCTGGGAGCCAGCTTGTATATAACTGGGTTATGTAATATTGTGTGTTCGATTCACGGGCTTCGGGGAAGCTTAACCCGTGTCGATGATTTTAGTTGTTGTGGCAAGTGAGCAATGGGTTGAGTGGAACCGTTCCTGCTCTATGCAGTTCGGTGTTAGAGGCCTACCGAGGGCATAGAGATCGGGTCTTAGGCTGTCGATGTTTTCAAGTGATGTGACTTCTGCCTGAAAGACTCAAATGCTCACGAGTTGTGCCGTCCAAGTGGCGGTGGTGAGACCGTGATTTTGACCGGGTTCACCGAGAATATGCCCTGAGAGCACGGGGTGTGTGGCCGTGCGTGCCTACGCCTGTGATGTAGTGTTATTACTCTATAATGTTTGGTTATGCTAATAAAGTGCAGGGAAGGAGCATTGCTGCCCCGAGTTTCGGGGCATGATCGTTATAATTAGGTCAGCATAGGTGACCGTTGCCTTTGTTTGCCACTGTTGCGGTGGGTTATTTGCTTGCAGGTGCTGCAGTACCAAGCGGTAAATAACGGACAAAAGCACATGTTGCTGAGCCGGCCCTCGAAGGCCTAAATATTGAGTGTTTACTTGCTTTATTCATGTGTGACCGGCCTGCGTGCCGAGGTTTGCAAAACATGTAATTTGAGTAAACAAATGTAAGGCCTTAAGGCCATTGTACTTGTGTATTGTACTTCATTCCTAATGGGTTTTGTAGTGGACATTCATGCTTGTGCAGAGTTCTTTATTTTGCAACTTTTAAAATTGCTTCCGCTAGAATGACTCTGTGTAGGACGTTGGATATTATTTGGATGGTATTCCATTGAGTAACCACCCGGTCTGTCTGTGGTATATGACGTCGGGCTCCGGCCGGACCTACTGCTATATGCTATGCGACGGATAGGGGGTGTTACTATTTGGTATCAGACTACTGGTTTCGGTCAGGCTTAAGCTGAATTCATGGGCGAATTCTTTTTAAGGGGTGGTGAGCACATGTGTGTGCGTCATCGTTATAACATCAAAAGAACCCATGAATGTCCACTTAGGAATGAAAATACACGTGTTTGAGGAACCTGCGTGTTCCTAGAATTGCGTTTTGCAATTTTGTTTGGTCGCTTAACGAGGTTTTGTACAATTATAGTTGACTAGAAGCGGTGCAGGGCCGTCAGAACGTCCAGTTTCTGAGGCCAGTAGTGCACCAAATGATGCTCCTGCAACACCTCCCTCGGCTGAAACCATACAATTGGTGGCTGAAACAGTGTTTGTCATGATCAATGCGCAGCCTGTAAGACAAATGCAGCAGCCCGCTCCTACGATGGAGCAGGTACCGCTTCAAAGGGATGAACCGAGAAGAGTGGAGCG
Organism: Platanthera guangdongensis; assembly: GCA_039583875.1. Classification (NCBI taxonomy): domain Eukaryota; kingdom Viridiplantae; phylum Streptophyta; class Magnoliopsida; order Asparagales; family Orchidaceae; genus Platanthera; species Platanthera guangdongensis. The sequence goes on along the minus strand of CM077160.1, from coordinate 139,596,389 downwards.
GGTAGTGGTGGAGCCTTTGGTGCTGAGGCGAGCAACTGAAAGGCAGCTCAAGCACGTTATGAGCTTTAATCCTCCAGTGTTCTCGGGGTTGAGAACCCCATCTCAAGCTGAAGACTGGCTCTCTCGAGTGAAGAGAGTCCTGACAGCTACTAAAACGGAGGAGTGGCAGATGACCACTATAGCTACATTCCTGTTGGACGGGGATGCGAGGCTGTGGTGAGAAGGTTTAGAGCTGTATCTCTTGAGAGGAAGACAACTTACAGACGTCTCGATGGAAGAGTTATTGAGACTGTTCCGGACAAGGTACCTCCCTTCGGCGCAGAGGATAGCTTTGGAAAATGAGTTCCTAAAATTGGTGCAAGGAGAGAGTAGCGTGGATGAGTATCCACACAAGTTCACTCGATTGGGTCTGTACGCTAGCTCCACATTCGCAGATGAGGAGCGCAAGACAAACCGATTCTATGAAGATTTGAGAGATGACTTGAGGTTATTGCTCTCGGGGCCGATGACGCAGGGCTTCTTGACCCTGGTCAACACGACACGGTCTTTGGAGAAGGACTTGAAAAACGTGCAAGCGAAGAAAATCTCTGGTGATAAGAGGCCGGAGTTCAAAGTGCCGAACTCCTCAAAGTCTGTGTTCCGGAAGTGGAACAAGAAAGCTAGGACTTCGGGTCCAACCCCCTCTGCTGGTGCTTTTGGGGTGACTACGGGTCGGACCTCAGGTGCATGCTACAACTATGGGAAGCTGGGGCATTATGCCCGTGAGTGCCGGGGTGGACGTCCAAAGTTTGAGTTGAAGTCAGGAGCAACATATGAGGTAAAGGGCAAGGCGGTGGAGTCAACCGCATCTTATTATGCTCAAGCTAGAGTTTACAATCTTGGCCAGCAGGAGACCATTAAGCAAGCTGATGTGGTGACGTGTACAGTTTAAATTTATAGCAAGTTAATTTTTTAAATACTTGTTATGCGTGTGTTACCTTACCATTGCTTGTATAAGATTTGTTTTGATTTTTGAGAATCCGGCGAGAGCACTCTTTGATACGGGAGCTTCACACTCCTTTTTGTCCGAAGGATTCATATCGCTCATCGGAGTTCCTTCTTCGATGGCGAAGGACAAATTGGATGTGTTGTTGCCGAATGGGTGTTCGATGCGCGCAGATAGAATCTGTGGCGTAAAGATTCGTATTGAGAGCCAAGAGTTCGATCTGCAAGCGTCGTTACTACCGCTAGTAAAGTTCGACGTAATATTTGACATGGACTGACTCTCGGAGCAGTAAGCTTTTATTGATTGCGGTCACAAGGAAGTCAAGTTGGGAACAGGTAGTGGGACGACTTTTACGGGCTTGAAAGGGTCGAGCAAGACTTTGATGTCTGCTCTTCAGGTGGTGAAGACGGTTCGTGCTGGAGCAGAGCTGTTCTTTACGCTAGTGGAGGTTGCAAAGCCTAAGCCTACGTTGGACAGTATTTCAGTGGTATCCGAGTACCCTGATGTGTTCCCTGCCGATCTTCCTGGAGCCCCGCCTCAACGGGAGATAGATTTCACGATCGAGTTAGTGCCAGATGCTAAATCTGTGTCACGCTCTCCGTATCGGCTAGCGCCTAAGAAAATGGCGGAGCTGAAGGTGCAACTTTAAAAGTTGTTGGAGCAAGGTTATGTGCGTCCAAGTTTTACGCCTTGGAGCGCACCCGTCCTATTTGTTAAAAAGAAGGACAGAAGCTTGAGACTATGTATCGATTATCAGGAATTGAACAAGCTAATGGAGAAGAACAAGTATCCGATCCCGAGGATTGATGATCTGTTTGATCAGTTAGTCGGGTCGACGGTGTACTCAAAGTTGGATCTCAAGTCCGGTTATTATCAGCTGAGGATAAGTGAGAGTGATATCCCTAAGACAGCTTTTAGTACGAGATACGGACATTACGAGTTTACGGTCATGCCGTTTGGGCTGACTAATGCGCCGTCGGTGTTCATGGATTTGATGAACATGATTTTCAGGGAGTACTTAGACCACTTTGTGATCGTCTTCATGGACGACATTTTGGTGTACTCGCAAAGTGAGGAGGATCACTTTAAGCATTTGCATTTGGTACTGGAGACGCTGAGGAGGAATCAATTGTACGCCAAGTTCTCCAAATGCGAGTTTTGGTTGTCCTCAGTGACGTTCCTTGGTCATATAGTAAGTGAAGAGGGCATTGTGGTGGATCCGGCGAAGATTATTGCGATACGAGAGTGACATGTGCTTTCTACGGCAGCGGAAGTCCGGAGCTTTCTGGGGCTTGCCGGCTATTACAGGCGCTTCGTGGAGAACTTCTCGCGGATAGCATTACCCCTCATGACTTTGACGAGGAAAGAACAAAAGTTCATTTGGACGGCAGAGTGCGCGCGAGCTTTTGAGGAGTTGAAGTGTCGGTTGACCACGATGCCTGTGCTGAGTTTGCCGCGTGGGACCAAAGGTTTTGAGATCTATAGCGATGCTTCGGGCAGTGGCTTGGGTTGTGTGCTACTGCAGCATGGAAGTGTGATAGCGTATGACTCGAGACAGCTGAATGTGCATGAGAGGAATTATCCGGTTCATGATTTGGAATTAGCGGCCGTTATTTTTGCCCTGAAGCTGTTGAGGCACTACTTGTATGGAGTGAAGGTCGATATCTATATCGACCATAAGAGCCTGAAATACTTGTTGGATCAGAAAGATCTAAACATACGACAGAGGAGATGGATGGAGTTCCTAGGGGACTACACGTTCAAGATCCATTATGTGTCTGGTAAAGGCAATGCGGTTGCGGACGCGTTGAGTTGCCGGGCCACAGCTCAAGCCAATTGGCTGTCGGTCCATGACGAGCGGTTGGTTCGGGAGTTAGAGGCGTTGAAGATCTCTTGCGTAGACAAGCAGTCGAGTGCTGAAGCGCTATTGAACTGGACGGAAGTTCAGTATGACCTGACTGATCGGATTCGGCTGGCTTTGGATGCGGATAGCAACATGAAGCAGCTCATGATAGAGGCCTTGGATGGGTCAAATTCCCAATATGAGGTTGTTGATGGATTACTTTGGAAAGACGGTCGTCTGTGCGTCCTAAATGTGGGAACTTTGCGGGTGGAATTGTTGTATGAGGCGCATCATACCAAGTACACGATTCACCCGGGGAGCACGAAGATGTACCGCGATGTGAAGAAATTGCTCTGGTGGCCAAGACTGAAGAAGGATGTGACACTGTATGTGGCAAAGTGTCAAACTTGCGCCTTGGTGAAAGCGGAGTGCCAAAAGCCGGGAGAATTCTTGAAGTCCTAGCCTATTCTGGAGTGGAAGTTAGACGACATTACTATGCACTTTGTGCACGGGTTGCCAAGGTCGCAAAAGGGGAACGATGTCATTTGGGTGGTCGTAGATTGTCTAACGAAGGTGTCGCACTTCATTCCGCATAGGAAGGATGATCCGGTTGAGAAATTGACAAAGCTGTATGTGGACAATATTGTGCGGCTTCATGGTGTGCCCCGCAGCATCGTGAGTGACCGGGATGAGCAGTTCACATCCAATGATTGGAGATTGGTGCAGCAGATGTTGGGAACAAAGCTGAGTTTCAGTATGACCTTTCCTCCGCAGACAGATGGTCAGACCGAGAGAGTCAATAGGACAATGGAAGACATGCTTCGCATGTGCGTCCTGGACTTTGGGAAACAGTGGGAAGATCACTTATACTTGGTGGAATTCGCGTACAACAATAGCTACCAGACAAGCATACAAATGACGCCCTTCGAGACCCTTTATGGTAGAAGATGTCGCACACCATTGTCTTGGTTGGAAACGAGCGAGTCAAAGTTGTACAAGTGACAAGAGGTGGAAGATGCTACTTAATTGGTGCGAACCATTCGGGAAAGGTTGCTAATCGCTCAGGACCGCCAGGATAAGTACTATAATGTTAAGCACAGGAACGTGGAGTTCGCTGTTGCCGACTGGGTGTACTTGAAGATCAAGCCGTTCAAGGGTGTCTCGCGGGTGCGGCGCTTGAAGAAGCTAAGCTCGAGGTACCTTGGACCGTTTGAGGTTCTGGAGCGGATTGGCGAAACAGCCTATCGGTTGAAGCTATCAGTGGAGCTTAGTGGTCTACACAATGTATTCCATATATCGGTGCTACGGAAGGCGGTGCAAGAGCCTTCGCATGTGATCGCGGTGGATCAAGTGCCGGTGGATAATAAGTTGACGATGAAGGTCAAGCCTATACGCATTGAGGACTCGGAAGTCAAGCGGCTACGCAACAAAGAGATCAGGATGGTCAAGGTCCGTTGGGATAATTGCGGTCGGGAGGAGCTCTCGTGCGAGCGAGAGCAGACCATGCTTGAGGAGTACACAGAGTTATTCCACTCAGGTACCGTTTAAGTTTTGTGTTTATCTTTCCTTTATGTAATTTCGGGGACGAAATTCTTTTAAGAGCGAGAGAGTTGTAACGCCCCGAAACTCAAAAGAGCGACGAGAGACATTTTGAGCCAAGTTTGGAATTTGGTAGGGTGTACGACCTGGGACACGGGCGTGTCCCAGGGGCGTGTCGTGCTCGGGTCGACGATCTGACGGAGAGGTCGACGAATTTTGGGGTCGACGATCGTCGAGCAACGAACACGGCCTGAGACACGGGCGTGTCCCAGGCCGTGTCCTTCTCGGGTGGTTGGCCGAGTTGAGTTGGGGGAGAAACACGGCCTGGAGCCCAGGCGTGTTCGGGTATGAAACGAGCGTATCAAATGGGACACGGGCGTGTCCAGGACCCGTGTGTTTCTCGGGTTGGTGTTGGTCCTGTGTCGATGGAGGAACACGCCCGGGAACACGGGCGTGTACTGGATGATACAGGCGTGTCAGGTCAAAGACGGGCGTGTCGGGTGCCCGTGTGCTTTTCGGGACGCGTCGGTTTCGACGGCGAATGGGGAACACGGCCCTGGACACGGGCGTGTCACAGGCCGTGTTCGGCCCAGATTTTGGATTTCAATGGCGAATCTTGGCCGTTCGTTTCCTTATTTTGGGATCCGACGGCTGAGGGTTGTTCCTGCTGGGATATACTCGGGAATAGGGTTTCAAATCCCTCATTTCTTTCACTTAGTCTCTTTCTAAAGTCTAGAGAGAGGGGAGAGCAAGAAAGAAGAAAGGAGGATAGATCCGGTCACCGACGGAGCTTCGGAGCTGCAAATCGCGAGCCGACTTCGGATCTACGGAGGCAAGGAGATTGCGGTGTTTTTCATCTGCATACATTTCCATGGTGCCAAGGAAAAATGCTAGGGTAATGATTCTCATCCTAGGGCATGTGAAGTCCTCTTTTCCTTTGCATAGGATGCCCGCTCTCGCGAGTTTGCGGTGAGTTGAGGTGTTCCTTCGAGTAGACATGAATAGTCCCCGTTGTGTTTATGTAGAGTCCGTAATCGAGAACGGATATAGGCATGATGTGTGAAGCCTACCCGGACAAGTTGGTCTGGATCGGTGATGTTGCATTGCATAAATGGCCGGAGAAGACTCAGTGCAACAGAGATCCTTGGAGACTAACCTCGAGGTGCACCCGAAAAACTGGGCAGATGCGTGATTCTGCCGTCTTGGTGGCCTGGGAGCCAGCTTGTACATAACTGGGTTATGTAATATTGTGTGTTCGATTCATGGGCTTCGGGGAAGCTTAACCCGTGCCAATGATTTTAATTGTCGTGGCAAGTGAGCAACGAGTTGAGTGGAACCGTTCCTGCTCTATGCAGTTCGGTGTTAGATGCCTATCGAGGGCATAAAGGTCGGGTCTTAGGCTGTCGATGTTTTCAAGTGACGTGACTTCTGCCTGAAAGACTCAAATGCTCACGAGTTGTGCCGTCCAAGTGACGGTGGTGAGACTGCGGTTTTGACCGGGTTCACCGAGAATGTGCCCTGAGAGCACGGGGTGTGTGGCCGTGCGTGCCTACGCCTGTGATGTAGTGTTATTACTCTATAGTGCTTGGTTATGCTAATAAAGTGCAGGGAAGGAGCATCGCTGCCCCGAGTTTCGGGGCGGGATCGTTATAATTTGGTCAGCATAGCTGACCGTTGACTTTGTTTGCCACCGTTGCGGTGGGTTGTTTGCTTGCAGGTGCTGCAGGATCAAGTGGTAACTAGCTGGCAAAAGCCCATGTTGTTGAGCCGCCCCTCTAAGGCCTAAATATTGAGTGTTTACTTGCTTTATTCATGTGTGACCGGACTGCGTGCCGAGTTTTGCAAAACATGTAATTTGAGTAAACAAATGTAAGGCCTTAAGGCTATTGTACTTGTGTATTGTACTTCATTTCTAATGGGTTTTGTAGTGAACATTCATGCTTGTGCTGAGTTCTTTGTTTTGCAACTTTTAAAATTGCTTCCGCTAGAATGATTCTGTGTAGGACGTTGGATATCAGTTGGATGGTATTACATTGAGTAACCACCCGGTCTGTCTGGGGTATATGGTGTCGGGCCCCGGCCGGATCTACTGCTATATGCTATGCGACGGATATAGGGTGTTACGGGGGGGGGGGGGGGGGGGGGGGAACGGTGCGTAAAAGATTTTTGGCAAAATCATCAAATAAGTCCCGCAAGTCTTTCCACTTTATGAAATCAATCCCTCAAGTATTATTTGATTGAAATAAGTCCCACATCTTTATTTTAGATTTGATATTAGTCCATTTTGACTTTGTAGTTAAATTTTATGAGGGTAAAAGATTAAACTAACATTTATTTTAATAATAACCTAAACCCCCAAAACCCTCTCCACTTTTCTTCTCCCAAAAGCTGTTCGTATTTATCTCTGTTACTCCCGAAGCAGAACAGTACGCCATTTCGATGATCTGGCTTGAAGGCGAACTGCTTCTCTTGTTCCTCCCTCCTTGCTCAACGAACTCCTCGAGCTCTCACAATATGCCTTCGTGTCCTACAATCCTCCTCAATTTCGCACAAAAACCCTTTATTGGCGAGAAATCCTCGAGTTCATAGAAAAGCCCCTCTATTAATCGAACTTCTTTCATAATACATAGAGATCCGTGGCTCCCCGTGCTTATCCCTTCACTTTGAGTACATATATTCCTTCTACTCATAAATTTGGACTTCAGTTTTTGATGAACTTTAGTTTGTAATGATTTAGGGTTTTGATGATTTCAGTTTTTGATGGTTTCGATTTTTTTTAGCTTCACTTTTTGTTCAAAACATGCATTCTCACTTGATTTGTCATGCATAAAGGTCACAAATTCCCTATCAAAATGATGGTTTACTCCTCATGCATTCATACAGGATTTCAGTGGTTGTGGTCTCAATCAGGGGAGGATCTATGTGGGTGGGTTGGTGGGGGGTCAGGGGCCTGATCCCCCCCTCCCCCCCCACCCACAAAATTTTGCAAAATGGTTAGTGGATTTGGATTTCTTTCGTCGAGGCAATGAATTTTGACTACTTATACGTCAAAAACGGTGATTAGATGAGAAAGAGAAAGATGAGGACGTTAACAAAAATTTATTGGAGGAAGTAGATGTCCGAACCCCCCTTGTTAACATTCCTAGATCCGTCACTAGTCTAAAATCATGAATATCATATGGACTTCATTTTTACAGGATTTTAGTAGTTGTGGTCTAACTTTTTGTGCGAGCAGTTATAATATTTCATTTTTATTATGCTAACCTAGATTTTAATTTTTGATTATACTTAGCTTGCCGATGATGGATTTGAACGAAGAAATTTCCAGAACTGATGATTATAATAGTGCATTAGTGCATTATATATTCAATTTGAGAATGAAGAAGAATTATTTGATGGAAGTGATACTAAGAAGCGTTGCAATGCCATTTCATCTACAAGCAGGTGGAGAAATTCTTGTATTTAAGGAGCAGGTGGGAAAAAAAAATCTTGTATTTAAGATGGAATAACATAAATGTCTGTGTACACGAATAAAAATTATATGTTCCTGTGAGTTTTCTATATATGTGTTTTCAATTCCATGTGTTTTCCGGACGGCCAAGGTGGCTGCCGGCCCTTGTCGGCCTTCCGACGCTGCCAGCCGGCTAAGGGAGACATTCAGCGTGTGCGGTGGTTATTGCGTATATCGGGCGCACGGATCGTGCGTACGGCGCTTTTGTCCGATAACTCCCCACTTTATTAGTGATGGGTTCCACCTTCATTTATAGGAGAAAAGCCCACCCCATGATCTCCCCCAAAAAATGGGTCATGGGTGGCCCACCCCCTCCATGAACTCTCATGAGGAGGAAATCATGAGGGGTGGGGCCCGCCACTCACCCCATGGGGGAAAACTGCCGCCGCCTCCGGTCGCCAACCGCCGCCGGCCGCCGCCGTCGCCGGCCGCCGCCGTCGCCGGCCGCCCGGCCGGCCGCCGCCGCCACCGTGGCGGCTCACCGCCGTAGGTGATCTCCCCGCCGTCCAATCGGGGGAAGGCTCTCCTCGCCGTCTGATCAGGAGGGTAACCACCCACTAACCCACCACTTTAGTGGTGGGGCCCGCCATGACCCTCCCCTGAAGGCTATAAAAGGACCCCAGGGGTTTTCATTCTTCACCTTTTGATGCCCGAAGCTTTCTTCTTCTTTAAGTGAGAACTCTCCTGTCTCCTCTCCCGGCGTCGGCCTCGAGTCGCCGTGAACCACCAGCGGCCGCCCACGGCCACCAACGCTCCACCACCGCGTAGCCAGCAAAAAAACGTCCAAGTCCCCGCAAGAGCGAAAGGAGGAAGACGACCGCGACCAGCAATTGAACGCAACCAGAAGAGCCAGAGCACCGAGACCATCCCACGCGTTCCAACGTCCAAGCTACTTCCGCGGCGCAGCCTGTTGCCCGCCGGGAGTCGTAGTCTCTCTCTCTCTCTCCCCAAGCTGTAACGGGAGCGGCCTGTCGCCTCGATTCTCCAACACACTGTAAACACCGAAATCTAGTGGACTTTGACCGGCACAGACCCGGTCACGTGGTTTTTTACCCGTTTAAGTGGTTTTTCCACGTCATCACATCTTGTGTCAACTTTCTGCTTTCATTGACTGTGTGCGCGCTCGACCGCCCCGTGAGCTAAGGCGGTCCGAACAAATCCGGCCCGACCGGGGCATCGAGTTAGTCCGCAACAGTTTGGCGCCGTCTGTGGGAACACGATTCCCAGCATCCTTCGAAGGAGTTAGATCACCAACTTAGCCGCTTCAAAGTCCTGCTCCAATGGCAAAAAGAGGAACCCACGCTGCTGAAAGAGTCATCCTCGGAGGACCCACCAAACCAGCACGCACCCACTCACGAGCGAGCGTGCCAAAAGAGGCAAAAGCCGTGTACGCGACCGTTGACGCCCTAGAGAGACGCGTCCGCCAAATGGAGGAACAACATATCGAAATGTTCACTTTACTCAGAAGATTAGCGGCACCAGTCATCCCCCTGCCGCAGCCAAATTATCGTCCGGACCAAGAAGCTCTGCAACAAGAGGAACGAGTCATCGAGAGACAAGAAGAGCGGCGTCAAGTCAAGCGCCGTGAAGACAACTGTCGTTGTGACTCCCGGGGGACTGGGGGGGCAACGTCCACTTCAAAAACATCCCCCTTTGAGTACCGCCCGCACAGGCACGATGCAGAAGGATCCGACATCCCACCTGCTAAGAGCTTATCAGCCATTCAAGCAAGCCGACGTACGACCACCAGGCAAACCCTCGGCCTCAACCAGGCACTGCCCACACAAGGAGTACGATATAGAGAAAGAGTTCTCAAGCACAAATAGCTCTCCCGCGCCCGTGACACCATTCCAGGAAATGCATGATCGCCACCTCGACAGTCCTCATTACGAGGAGAATCCCGGAAGCAGGATGACACTCGATGCCTCGGCCACGAACCTGGGGACAAGCAAACACCTGCCTAACTGCGGCTCATTTAGCTCCGGGACAGAACCAGACCCGAAAGACGACATTGAAATTCACAACTTCAGCGGTGCCGACAACCCATGGACACACGTCGAATATTTCGAAGCTGTCATGCACGCGCGCAACGCTTCAGATCAATTAATGGTCCAGACGTTCCCGACAACATTGAAAGGGGAAGCTCGAGCCTGGGTTCATTCTTTACAGGAGGAAAGGATAAGCAGCTACATCGACCTCGCAACTCTCTTTATCAAAAGGTTTGCCACAATCAGAGAGCCCTCACCAGAAAATCCAAGTCCAAATAAGGTCCAGAAAAGGAAGCTAGAGAACAATGGGTACCTTGATCACAAGAGAAACTGCAATCAGCAGATGCTGCGCCAGCTTGCGGCACTCAACGCCCCTCAGAGCAAGATCTTTGAAGCAATTCACGACCATCCGGCCTTGCACAGACTCAGGTCGCTCGCTCCCGGCCGAGGAGATTTGTCAAAATACTACGAGTACCACCAGGGACCAAGTCACAGCACCAATGGGTGCAATCAGCTGAAGGAAGAAATCAAGCGATTAGCCAGTGTGGGGACGGTTGATCAATTCTTATCAAAAAAAGATCGCCTCCTAGTCAGGGCATGAGATGTATAACCGTTAGAATTGGCGAGCCATCCACGGAACTAAGAAAAGTCCTAGTGGACAGAGAGCTGGGTGTTAATGTGCTATTTTTATCCACATTACTCCGACTCAAACTGTCCACGGGCAACCTTGAGCTAGCATCTGCCAGCGCACGTGTTTCAGGGGACGTCCCGGTACCAGTCATGGGCACCATCACTCTCCCGGTCACTCTTGAAGAAGCATCTCGACAGGCATACTATGACGTGCAGTTCATAGTCATCCAAGCTGAGTTCGACTACACCGCAATACTCCATCAATCGCTCATGAACGTCTTCCAATTCCGCTCCCGCCATTTTCATCCATGAGTCATCACATTTTTCCGCTCATTTGAAATTGTAAAAGCCCCAGGCTCAGGCTGGCGAAGACAATATTTTTGATGTTTTATTAATACAACAGTTTGATCGGATTGAGTACTTACATTCTCTGACATTACTCTTCATGTTATCGTCAGGGCCTGCCCCCCTCGCGATTGCACCCGGATTGAGCACTTACGTTCTCCGGCACCCTGATTGAGCACTTACGTTCTCCGGCACCCGGATTGAGCACCTACGTTCTCCGATAGTCGGATTGAGTACTTACATTCTCCGACATGTCACCGTGGGGGCCTGCCCCCTCACGAAGAAGCCGCGAGCATCCCTCGCGCTACTAAGCCACGAGCAACCCTCGCGCGACACCGCGGGGGCCTGCCCCCCTCACGAAGAAGCAGCGAGCATCCCTCGCGCAACTAAGCCGCGAGCAACCCTCGCGCGACACCGTGGGGGCCTGCCCCCCTCACGAAGAAGCCGCGAGCATCCCTCGCGCAACTAAGCCGCGAGCAACCCTCGCGCGACACCGTGGGGGCCTGCCCCCCTCACAAAGAAGCCGCGAGCATCCCTCGCGCAACTAAGCCGCGAGCAACCCTCGCGCAAACTAAGCCGCGAGCAACCCTCGCGCGACACCGTGGGGGCCTGTCCCCTTCACGAAGAAGCCGCGAGCATTCCTCGCACAACTAAGCCACGAGCAACCTTCGCGTGACACCGTGGGGGCCTGCCCCCCTCACGAAGAAGCCGCGAGCATCCCTCGCGCAACTTAGCCGCGAGCAACCCTCGCGCGACACCATGGGGCCTACCCCTCTCACGAAGAAGCCGCGAGCAACCCTCGCGCAAACTAAGCCGCGAGCAACCCTCGCGCGACAACGTGGGGGCCTGCCCCCCCCCCCTCACGAAGAAGCCGCGAGCAAACCCTCGCGCGACACCGTGGGGGCATGCCCCCCTCACGAAAAAAGCCGCGAGCATCCCTCGCGCAACTTAGCTACGAGCAACCCTCGCGTGACACCGTGGGGGGCTGCCCCCCTCACGAAAAAGCTGCGAGCATCCCTCGCGCAACTTAGTCGCGAGCAACCCTCGCGCGACACTGTGGGGCATGCCCCCCTCACGAAGAAGCCGCGAGCAACCCTCGCGCAAACTAAGCCGCGAGCAACCCTCGCGCGACACCGTGAGGGCCTGCCCCCCCTCACGAAGAATCCGCGAGCATCCCTCGCGCAACTAAGCCGCGAGCAACCCTCACGCGACACCGTGGGTGCCTGCCCCCCTCACGAAGAAGCCGCGAACATCCCTCGCGCAACTAAGCCTCGAGCAACCCTCGCGCGACACCGTGGGGGCCTACCCCCCTCACGAAGAAACCGCGAGAAACCCTCGCACAACACCGTGGTTGCCTGCCCCCCTCACGAAGAAGCCGCAAGCATCCCGTGCGCAAGAAAAGCCGCGAGCGACCCTCGCGCAAGCCCAGCGGCAAACATCACTCACTCACCATGAGACACAAACCTAAGCTATGCAAGGTAAATAACGAGCCAATGCAAACAAACTACCAACTGACATAGAAACGATGACAATGTCATAACAGGGCAAAGCTGAAAAGATACAACTACCATCAGCAAAAACAACCAAAACCCAAATAAGGGGCAAAGCAAAGTACAATCAAATGTAAAGCGTACAAAGACAAGAGTACCACTACTCGTCTTCAGCATCTGAATGCTCATCTTCAGAGACATCTGCAAAACTGAAACTGGAGGTATCACACCCCAGGCTCTTGCTAACAAAGCAAAAAGCCTTCGAGACACCGCGTCGGAGCGCCAACTCGCGTATATCATCCATCTGAGGCTCCACCTCCTTGGACCAAATATCGTCACGAACCTCCTCCGCGATCAGGCTACGGTCTCGCATATAGTCCAGCGACTCCAAGTACTCCGCGAGCCCTGCAGCCTTCAGCTCTGACGCGTGGTCATCATAGGATAGCGTCTCCACCTGCGCCTTCGCCGCTCGAAGCTGAGTCTCGAGGCCTGAGACCTCCTACTGCGCCGCCTGTAACTGGGCTCCCAAGCTTAAGTCTCCTCCTTCGAATGCTTCAACATTTGGGTGGTCCGCTCCACCAAAGTCTTCTCCACTTCCAAAGCCGCACGAGTGTCCTCTAGCTCGGACTTCAGCTCCGAACCAACTCGGCGGAACCGCGCAATGTCCTTGTCATGTTCCTCCCTTAAAGAGGCAAGCGAACTCGTCGTCGATCGAAGCTTCTCCTGAAGAGTAAGGTACCCATCCTTCAGGCTCACGTAATGATCATTTCAGGTCAATGCAATCTACGCCTGGGTCTCTATCTGCACAAAAAAGAAAAGAACAAAGTTAGTCTCTATTATCAAAAGATGATAAGGGAAAAAGCCTTGGAAACAAACCAAGTCCATACTGCATCGCTCATCGCCCTTAAGTAAGAGGACATCCGCGAAGCAGCTACACCAACAGACGCCGGGGGAACTGGGGGAGTAAGTATCTGCACCTCAGGAGTCAAATCATGACAAGCATCAGAGGTCACCACTGCCACCACATCAAGGTCGCCAGGAGGCGCCGTCACCACTTTCCTCTTGCGATCCCCTCCTCGAGAACTCTCCGCCGGCCGGCCTGGGTCTGCCGAAATACCACACTGCACCAACCACTTCTCCTCCACATAAACATAAACACTGAACAGAAGATTGACCAACTCACGAGGCTCAGAGAAACCAAGCACCGGGGAAAAGTCCCGCTCCTTCCCCCTCACATAGCGGCAACGGTCGGGAAGCATATCCCACACCTCAGGAAGACTCCATGAATTCTTGACATATCCGAACAAAGTGTTGCCATGGCGACGGTCTTTGCGGGCCTCAAACTCCAACCAGGCCTTGTTGCTGCGTACCTCCATACGCTCGCCGCCATCAGAACGAACATCGCACCAATCCCGAAATTGGTCCAGAGAAAACCGGCCTCCATGCTCGCGGAAGAAAGCAACTAAGCCCATAATCCGAACAATCCCGGCCGGGACGAACTGAGAAATAGGCACCCCGCAAAATCTCAAGATCTCGACCACCTCCTCACACGGCGGGAAACGGAAGCCGGACCTCAGAGAAACTTCGCAAATCGTCTGCCAGCCACGAGGAGGATTTTGAACCCGCTCCTCAGGGCGCTGGATCCTCACTTCCAAATCGGCAGGGAGCTCATATTTCTTCCTCCAAATATCCACGCCATCTTCAGTAAAAGAAGAACGCAAACACATCGGGCCGGAGGAGCCCTTCGAGACCTGTGCAGGACAAAAATCAAAAGTTCAGAATCACCGGAAGAACACAACCAAGCAACCCAAGCGGCACGCGAAAAAGGGCGCCCGCACAAGTACGCGCATAACAGGAGCATTGTAGCCACGCGACCCGCACGCACGCAGCCCGCACACGCACAAAACCCCAAGCGCGCGGCCTGCGCAGGCAGCCCGCCCACGCCCGCGGCGGCCTGCGCGCGCGCGCGACCTGCCTCCGCCCGCACGGCCGGGGCACGCAGCCGGCCTCCGCGGGCGCGCCCACCGGCACGCACAACCGTCCCATGCCGCCGGCGCGCGTAAGCAGCGTAGATGCCCCCGCCTTCGCGTCTGTACGTCATCATCACCCGTTTGATTCCCCTCCGAATACCTTGGAAGTGCTGGCCACCGCTGCCTCCTCCCTCTCACCGGAAGCCGTCATGACAGCAAGAACCAAAAGAAATCTCTCCTCTCTCGCTCACTTCGCTCTCGGACAACAGAGATTTGGGGGGCAATTGATGGTTACACCTTCATTTATAGGAGAAAATCCCCCCATGATCTCCCCCAAAAAATGGGTCATGGGTGGCCACACCCTCCATGAACTCTCATGAGGAGGAAATCATGGGGGGTGGGGCCCGCCACTCAGCTCATTGGGGAAAACCGCCGCCGGCCGCCGCCGCCCGCCGATCGCCGCCGCCGGTCGCCGCCGCCGGTCGCCGCCGCCTGCCGCCGCTTGCCGCCAACCGGGTGGCCTAACCGCCGCCGGCGACCGGCCTCCCGCCAGCCTCGCCGGGAGGGCGGCCGCGGACGGCTGCCTGGAAGCCGGCGGCCCGGCCACGGCAGACTGCCGGCCGGCCGGCCCTCGGCAGGCCGACGCAGCCGGCCGCTAGGCCAGCCGCTCCCGCTGCGGCGCGCCGGCCGACCGCCTAGCCGCCGCCGGCCCGGCCACGGCAGGCCGCCGGCCTAGCCGCGGCAGGCCGCCAGCCTAGCCATGGCTGGCCCCTGGCGGGCCACCGCCGTAGGTGATCTCCCCGCCGTCCGATCGGGGGAAGGCTCTCCTTGTCGTCCGATCAGTAGGGTAACCACCCACTAACCAACCACTTTAGTGGTGAGGCCCGCCATGACCCTCCACTGTTGGGCCTATGAGCGGCGGGAGTGTTATTATGCAGAGCCTGTGCGTCCGAAGCAGGTGAGAATGGTCGGAGTACTGTCATGATCGTGTTGAGTTTTCTCAAAGTGGTCAACAAGATAGCCCAAAGCCAAATTAATATTCTCGGCACTACCCAGTTCACACTTTGATCTAGCGGAAATCTCAAGGAGCAACACTTAACACAACATGCACATGAAAGAACAAGCAGATCTTATTCATTAACTTCTTTACAAGGCGAGACATACGTGACGAGACATGATTTCTCCAGTACACAAGCTACAAACAGAAAGTCCAAAACAAGTCGAGCGAACAGAAATGCAGACCACCGAGACCGCCGAGTCCGCCTAGTCGCTGAAACCGCCCGAACTCTAGCTGCTACATGCTAAATAGAACACGGAGTCCGCCTGAGACCGCAAGGCCGTGCAGATACTCTGTTATTCGCGTACTGCTGATGAACTGAAGAACAGACCGCCTACCCGCCTGAGACCGTCGGATAGGTTATTGGAACTTTGCAAAGCTGAAGCAGAGAACTGACAAGCCGCAGAGCGACCTGTTGAGACCGCAGAGACCGCACACTTCCAAGTACTTGACCGAAGTCAAAGCCAAACTCCTGGCTCCTTGAAGCTAGCTGCGCGACCTGCACACAACAACAGTTAACTCTAATTCAATCCGCGCAGACAGAAAAACTGAGACCGCAGCACTTTGACGAGCCCCCACTTACTGTTCACTCAGTTACTGTAGACGTGTCGAGGGGTTCTATTTATAGGCGAGGTTAGGAGTGTGGTCACCGCCCTAGTGGATAGAGACACCGCCCTAGCCAGCGCGCTAACAAACACCCGTCCGTCGAGTCCGCAAGGACTTAGCCAGATTCCAAGACAATTGCCAGAAGCAAGGCACTGAACATAAGACGGACTTGCCTCACACTATGCGGACAAGATACAGTCCGCACAGTCCGCAACATCACCATATGGACAGCCACAACCCCTTCAGCAACTATCCGCACACTAAAGAGGCAGTCCGCATAGTACAAGACCAAAGCCTCCATCCGCCACAAGTCCACGACCAAAGGCAGGGTTGGCAACAGTCCGCCCGGTCAACAGCGGACTTGGCAGATACAGCAGACACACTGGACTTATCACAGAATGTGACCAAGTCCAGTAAATCACAAAAGGCTTATCGTGAGCTTGGCGGACAAGGCTCAGTCCGCCAATCACCCAAAGCGAAACGCCAACACTCCTCCAGAGTTAAGGCAGAGTCCGCAAGCAATCCTCGCACGACTGCCCAAACGGCCAACTGCCGGACTCCGACACCAGTCCACACAAACCTCCTCAGCAGTTAGTATCTGCTGTACCACCAGAGTTCGGCAAGGGCCATAGCCAAACTCCAAGGCCAGTCCGCCACAGCGGACACCACGGACACGCCGGTCCGCAAGCCTCCCGCGGACAGGACCCAATCCGCCGGTTAACACACAAGCTTGCAACACGGCCACTGAACAGAGCACCGTCTACAGCCCACAAACCTCTGTCCGCTCAGGCCGCTCCTTAATCAGCCAAGCCAGCAAGACAGCCAACTCCCTATCCGCAGACAACAATCAGCTCAGGCCGCAGACTTAGTCCGCACATGCCGCTCAGAAGAACAGCCAGGTCCTAGGCCTATCACCAGGCCGCATAATATCAGCTGTCCGCCCAGTCCGCCTAGTCCGCCCAGTCCGCCCAGTCCGCCCAGTCCGCGGACTCTGTCCGCTCAGACCGCCCGGCCTGCCCATCAAACACTTTCACTTCACAAATTTCAACACTCTCCCTTGAAGCGAGAAGTGGTGATCAAGCCCAGCAAGCTGCGCAACCGCTCAAAAGGCTCCTTCGACAGTGGCTTCGTGAAGATGTCAGCAATATTATCTTCACTCCGAACATGCCCGACCAGAAGAGATCCCTCCAACACCTTCTCCCTTATGAAGTGGTTATCGATCTCAATATGCTTGGTCCTAGCGTGACACACTGGATTGTTTACCAGCTTGAGAGCACTCTCATTGTCACCCCGGAGTAAAGTTGGCACTTGCACTTCTTCATGCACATCCTCTATAAGCCTTCTCAACCAGATGGCTTCCCGAGCAGCCAAGGCCGAAGCCTTATACTCTGCCTCCGTAGTTGAGACGGACACCGAATCATGTTTCTTACTACACCACGAGATGTTAGCTGATACGCAAGCGAACACATAACCTGAAGTTGAACTTCGATCATCTGAATCACCGTCATAGTCAGCATTCGTGTACCCAAGCAAGACAAAATCCGAGTCCTTTTTATAGAGAAGTCCCATGTCAGAAGTTGTCTTGACATACTTCAGAATGTTCTTTGCCGCCACTAGATGAGACTTCCTTGGTTCAGCCATAAACCGACTTACTCGGCCAACAACGTAAGTAATGTTTGGTCTTGTAATCGTCCGGTAGATTAGGCTACCAACAAGAGCTCTGAACACCAAGGGGTCAGGAAGAATCCTTACCTCATCTCGTCGAAGCTTCAGCCCATATTCCAGTGGAGTAGAGCAACTCTTTCCTTCGCCCATGCCGAATCGCTTCACAATACGATCTGCATATCCTCTTTGGCAAATGAGTATACCGCTGTTCTTCCTCTCCACTTCAAGACCGAGAAAGTGATGAAGCTCTCCCAAGTCTTTCATCTCGAAGCGTATAACAAGCTCAGCCCTGAGCCTTGCTACTTCCTCCTCCGAATTCCCTATGATGATCATATCATCCACATACAACAGGACCAAGACTTGAAGCTCCCCCTTCTTTTTGATGAACAAGCTAGAATCTGAGTTGGACACAATATACCCGCAGAATTGGAGATATTCTGCAATCTTCTCATACCAAGCTCTAGGAGCTTGCTTCAACCCATAGAGAGCTTTTCTGAGTTTGCAGACATAGTCCGGATGATCTTCAGAAACAAATCCAAGTGGCTGATCCATGAAGATGTCTTTGTCAATTTCTCCGTAAAGAAAAGCATTCTTCACATCAAGCTGCCACATCCTCCAACCCTTGCTAGCAGCTAAGGCGATCACCACTCTAACTGAAGTCATCTTTGCAACTGGACCAAATGTCTTCTCATAGTCTTCTCCATACTACTGTGAGAATCCTCGAGCGACCAGGCGAGCTTTTTATCTATCAATGCTCTCATCATCCTTCTTCTTTAACTTAAACACCCACTTACAAGTCACTGGAGTAATGCTATCAACCTTGGGCACAAGATCACATGTTTCATTCTTCTTGAGAGCAGCAATCTCTTCTTTCATGACATCTTCCCACTCCTTGACTCTAGTGGCCTCATTGAAGTTTCAGGCTCTCGCTTATCTAAAGGACCTGCAAAGAAGCAGGAGACAAAGCTCACTGCATTCCCATCACAGTAACGAGCCGATGGCTTAATAACCCTCTTCGATCTCCGAAGGGTCTGCTCCTTGCTTACTACCTCCGTTGCTTTTTCAGGCTCAACTCCTACTTGGGGCAAGCTTTGAGCAATGCTCCCCCTGCTTCCTGAGAAAGAAGGCTCAGCCTCAGATTTTGAAGCAACAGGAGCTGCTGGTGAAACAACAAGCTCCTCTTCCAGGCCTTCAGCAGCCACCATCGGTTCTTCATCAACCTTGCTTCCGGTTAGCTCAACCGAGCCACCTCCATACGATGTCAGCTCGTCAAAGACAACGTCTCTTGACACAACGAACTTCTTCGTCGCAGGATCCATGCATTTCCATCCCTTCTTCTGCTCATCGTAGCCAACAAAACAATCTTCCTTGCCTTTGCATCCAGCTTAGTCCGTGAAGCATTCGGGACATGCACATAGCAAGTTGAACCGAACACTCGAAGGTGTCCCATACTGGGCTTCTCCTTTAGCAACAACTCAATAGGAGTCTTCATGTTGATCGGGCTGAGCGGCATCCGGTTGATGACATAAGAAGCACAAGACATCCCCTCCGCCCAAAAGGACCTTGGAATGTCTTTCGCATGAAGCCAGCATTTGCAAGTCTCTGTTAGATAACGAATCTTCCGCTCCGCTACTCCATTTTGTTATGGAGTGTGTGCACAAGTGAGCTCTCGTTGGATTCCATGCTTGCTGCAGAAGTTAGAAAACTCGGAGGAGATAAACTCACCATCGTTGTCTGTTCTAAGCTTCTTGATCCGCAAGTCAAGCCGACCCTCCACTAGCTCCTTGAACTCCACAAACAACCGGAAGGCTTCAGACTTCTCCTTTAAGAAATAAAACCAAGTATATCTTGAGTAGTCATCAATCAGGACAACCATGTATCTGCTTCCACCAAGGCTGGCAGTGACAGTTGGTCCCATCAAATTGCCATAAATGCACTCCAATGGTTGCTTGCTCCTTGTTTGTGATTTATCAAACGGAAGGCGATGTGCCTTACCGTATTGACACCCCGCACAAACATGTCCGTCACCAAAGGAGGACAACTTAGGCAAGCCTCTCACCAAACTTCTACTAGCCATAGCCTTCAGCTTATCCATTCCTACATGCCCTAGCCTCTCATGCCAGATAGCAACACTATCGTTGGCTCTCATACGATCAACATAAGAATTAGTTGCAATAACAAACAAGTTCTTAACTCTCCTTCCTACATGAGCAACATCAGCCTTAACCGCTGATACGTTGCGAAGGAACTTCACGTATGTTGTCCCAAACAGAATGTGATAACCATCATCTACTGTATTGGTCACAGAGAAGAGGTTCATCTTCATGCCCGGTACGTAATACACACTCTTTAATGTGAGTGGCCTCTGATCACTACCCAAAGACACCCCCCTCTTTATCTACTACATAAACAGTGTTATCAGCAGTTATAATAGCTTCGTTACCTGAGTATGATTGCAAGCAAGAGAACTTCGACTCGTCTCCGGTGAGGTGATGACCACACCCGGAGTCAACGATCCATTCGCCGTTGAAGTCCTCAGCAGACAAAGCATGGACACAAGTGCCCTTCATGAAGGTTCCACCCCATTCTGCTTCCTCACTATTAGAGCAAGCTTCCTCCTTGCCTGCAGCATGCCCAGGCTGCAGCTTGACCTTGTAGTCCCGCTTGAAGTGCCCTCGCTGATGACACCTGTAGCACTTCAATTTCTTCTTCCAGTCCTTCTTTGGAGCAGAGCTCCTCTCCGGCTGATAAGATGTTGAAGGCTCTTTCTCATCAGCGATCTGCTTCTTCTTCCCTTCCCACCTCTTCTTCTTCTTGCCCATGAAGAGTGCTTCACTGCTCTCATCAGAAATAGTGACTCCAGCCATCTGCCTTGCCAGACTTTCCTGCGAAGCAAGCAGATTTTCAAGCTCCAGCAAAGATGGCTGAGTGGCCCAGCCTTGAACTGACGTAACAAAAGCAACATATTCCTTCCGCAAGCAGCGAATTATGTGTCTCTTCAATTTAGCCTCAGAAATAGGCTCATCAGGATCAAGAGCTGACAGCTCAGCACACAAGCACTTCATCTTCAGAAAGAATTTTGAGATGGTCAGGTCTCCTTGAGTTGCCCTTGCCAACTCATTTTCCAAGAACTGGAGCCTCGCCACGTTCTTCCTATTGAACAACTCATTAATCGTTGTCCAAATATCAGCAGCTGATTCACATGCAATGATGTGATCAAACAACTCTGGTGACACAGCTCTCTTGAGAACAAACTCCGCCTTAACATTGGTTTTTCTCCAGAGCCTCACCTGCTCAGCAGTTCCGAAAGCAACAGTCACTTCCTGTCTGTCGTCACCACCGACGACCTCTCATAGCTACTCACCAAGAAGATAACTCTTCATGCACGACTTTCACTTTTTGTAGTTAGTTGTGGTCAAGAGTTCAATGTCAAGACCCCTTGCATAGCTTCCTTCCATTGCAACAACCGATTGGTTAAGCCTTCAGAAGCACATAGCAGCAACACTGGTTGAACAACGCTCAAGCAACTGAACCTCCCTCTGATATCATGTTGAATTTTCTCAAAGTGGTCAGCAAGATAGCTCAAAGCCAAATTAATATTCTCGGCACTACCCAGTTCACACTTTGATCTAGCGGAAATCTCAAGGAGTAACACTTAACACAACATGCACATGGAAGAATAAGCAGATCTTATTCATTAACTTCTTTACAAGGCGAGACATACGTGGCGAGACATGATTTCGCCAGTACACAAGCTACAAAACAGAAAGTGCAAAACAAGCAGAGCGAACAGAAATGCAGACCGCCGAGACCGGCGAGTCTGGTCGCTGAAACCGCCTGAACTCTAGCTGCTACACGCCGAATAGAACACGGAGTCCGCCTGAGACCGCAAGGCCGTGCGGACACTCCGTTATTCGCGTACTGCTGATGAACTGAAGAACAGACCGCCTACTCGCCTGAGAACGGCAGACATGTTATTGGAACTTGGCAAAGCTGAAGCAGAGAACTGACAAGCCGCAGAGCGACCTGTTGAGAACACACACTTCCAAGTACTTGACCGAAGTCAAAGCCAAACTCCTGGCTCCTTGAAGCTAGCCGCGCGACCTGCACACAACAACAGTTAACTCTGATTCAATCCGCGCGGACAGAAAAACTGAGACCGCAGCACTTTGACGAGCCCCCACTTACTGTTCACTCAGATATTGTAGACGTGCCGGGGGGTTCTATTTATAGGCAAGGTGAGGAGTGTGGTCACCGCCCTAGTGGATAGAGACACCGCCCCAGCCCGCGCGCTAACAAACACCCGTCCGCTGAGTCCGCAAGGACTTAGCCGGATTCCAAGACAACCGCCAAAAGCAAGGCACTGAACATAAGGAGGACTTGCCTCATATTATGCGGACAAGATACAGTCCGCAAAGTCCGCACATTCCGCAACATCACCATATGGACAGCCACAACCCCTTCAGCAACTGTCCGCACACTAAAGAGGCAGTCCGCATAGTACAAGACCAAAGCCTCCATCCGCCACAAGTCCACGACCAAAGGCAGGGTTAGCAACAGTCCGCCCGGTCAACAGCGGACTTGGCGGATACAGCGGACACACTGGACTTCTCACAGAATGTGACCAAGTCCAGTAAATCACAAAAGGCTTATCGCGAGCTTGGCGGACAAGGTTCAGTCCGCCAATCACCCAAAGCGAAACACCAACACTCCTCCAGAGTTAAGGCAGAGTCCGTAAGCAATCCTCGCACGACTGCCCAAACGGCCAACTGCCGGACTCCGACACCAGTCCGCGCAGACCTCCTCAGCAGTCAGCATCTGCTGTACCACCAGAGTTCGGCAAGGGCCATAGCCAAACTCCAAGGGCAGTCCGCCACAGCGGACACCACAGACACGCCGGTCCGCAAGCCTCCCGCGGACAGGACCCAATCCGCCGGTTAACACACAAGCTTGCAGCACGGCCACTGAACAGAGCACTGTCTACAACCCGCAAACCTCTGTCCGCTCAGGCCGCTCCTTAATCAGCCAAGCCAGCAAGACAACCAACTCTCTATCCGCAGACAACAATCCGCTCAGGCCGCGGACTTAGTCCGCACAGGCCTCTCAGAAGAACAGCCAGGTCCTAGGCCTATCACCAGGCCGCATAACAGCAGTTGTCCGCCCAGTCTGCCCAGTCCGCGGACTCTGTCCGCTCAGACCACCCCGCCTGCCCATCAACCACTTTCACTTCACAAATTTCAACAGATCGGAATACTCTTGCGTGGGACACAGTTGATCCCAACACTCACTTGAGAGAATTGAGCAACCCCGAACAAGGATAAAGAAATATTTTTAATATATTTTTTTGCAAAAGAATTCTTTTTATCATCTAATAACCTAGTAAACAAAATGAATATATTTATATTTTGTAAGATACAAATTAATTTACTTCAGAAAAGCACGTGTATTTCAGAGTTTGAGTGTTTGACACATTTTTATAAACATTTATCCATATTGCTTCTTGGTGGCATTTGTTTTAAGAAATGTTACAAAATAATTAGATTACTAAAATATTTAACTAAGATTGTAGAATTATTAATTAATATTTTTTTTTATAAAATACAAATTAATTTATGCTAGCTAGGAACCAGTCCTGGTTAGGACCGGTTCGGTCCCAGGGGTGCCAAGAGGTCCTCCTTTTTGCATGAAAGACCAGTTCCGGATCGAGACCGGTAAAAGATCGGTTGTCCTCTTCATATTTTAATTAAATATAGTATAGATAATTTATTTTTAAAATTAAAAAAAATTAAAAAAATCTGGTCTGAAATCTGTTAGGACCGGTCCCAACCGGTCCTCCTTAAGAGGTGGAAAACCGGTCCCGGACCGGGACCGGTTTGAGCGGGATCGTTTCAGAACTGGTAGGCCAAAAGACCGACTTTTTAAGAGACCGGTCCCAGACTGGCCCAACAGTCCTAACGTGCACGACTAACTTAAAAAATAACCCGCATCTTAAATAAAGAGAAAATTCATAGTTAAAAGTTAAAAATATATTTGGCTCACTAATTTAAAAATATATTTGACCTAGTGTTAAGAAATAGATGGAGAATACCATTTCAATTATATTATCAGTTTGACTTGGTTAGGGTTTTGACATTTTCAGCATTCCTTTAATCTTTCTTTGCCCTGTTGATCATTGCTTTGTTTATATTACTTGCTATTAGGGTTTACAGTGCCCGGGTGTTTTGGCTTGGCATATTTTATTCGCAAATTGCTTTTATCTAGCTATTCACAGACCAACAAGCGTCTTCATTCTCCAATCATCATTTTTCGCTGCCGTCCCCAGCTGCTATGACTCTCGGACTCCGAACCTCAAACTCCACTGGGATGAGTGCCTCAGACCCGTGAGACAACTTGAAGGGAGTTTCCCCCGTAGCCGAGTTTGGAGTTGTTCTCAAAGCCCAAAGGACTGAGGGGAGCTGTTCTGCCCAATTACCTTTCAAGTTGGTGACTTTCTTCTTTAGGAGGTTGATGATCAACTTGTTGGCGGCCTCCACTTGTCCGTTGCTGCGAGGATGATGCACGGAGGCGAATCGAAGATCCGTCCCCAGCTGCTTGCAGAAGTCCTCTAACTCCAAGTCGGCAAACTCTGGACCGTTGTCGGTGACGATGGCGAGAGGAATCCCGAACCTGCATGCAATCTCTCCCCAGATGAAATTCTTCACAATCTGCGAAGTGGTCTTGGCCAGAGCTTTCGCCTCGATCCA
Organism: Platanthera guangdongensis; assembly: GCA_039583875.1. NCBI lineage: Eukaryota > Viridiplantae > Streptophyta > Magnoliopsida > Asparagales > Orchidaceae > Platanthera > Platanthera guangdongensis. The sequence goes on along the minus strand of CM077160.1, from coordinate 139,572,017 downwards.
TTTGGAGAAGTAATCGATCATGACGAGGACGAACTTTCTCTGCCCGCTGGCCCGAGGGAAAGGGCCGATCAAGTCCATCCCCCAAATAGCGAAGGGCCATGGAGCTGTGATCGAGCGAAGGTGCTGAGCTGATTGTAGTTGAAGTGGCGCGAAGAGCTGACACTGCAGACACTTCTTGGAGAAGGCTTCTGCATCTTTTCAAATGGTGAGCCAGAAGTATCCATGCCTTAGAATTCTCTGTTCCAGAGTACGAGTCCCCGAGTGACTGCCACACTCTCCCGAATGAATCTCCACCAGAACACGAGGGACTTCCACCTCTGATAGACACCTGGCTAGAGGGCCCGAGATAGTCTTTCGATAGAGCTCTCCTTCCTGTAGCAAGTAATATGCAGCCTTATAGCGAAACTTCCTCTGATCCCCCTCGCTGGCAGGGACCTGACCTGTTGCTAAGAAAGAAAGAAAAAGATCCCTCCAGGATACCCTCTGCTCGATCTCCATCATCTTTCCCTCTTCGATGGACGGTCGGAATAGTTCGGTGACAGTCCCCCCAGCCCGGGGGTCGTACTTGGCGAGATAGTCGGCCTCCGAATTCTCTTCTCGGGGTACTTATTCGACGAAGAAAGATTGAAACCCCCTGATCAGACCTTTCACTTTGACCAAATACCTCTGCAGGACCGAATCATTTACTTCAAACTCGCCTCTGATCTGAGACGCGACTACCATCGAGTCGCTGAAGGCTCTGATATCCCAAATTGCTAATTCCTTGGCGAGACGTAAGCCGGCCACCATGGCTTCGTACTCTGCTTGATTATTTGTAATAGGGAAGATGATCTTGACTGTTTGCTCGATCCTGGTTCCCTGGGGGCTCACCAGCACGACTCCGACTACCATGGAATACCTGCCTGAAGTCTCGTCCACAAACATTTTCCAGGAAACTGGGCTAGAAGAGTCTTCCTCTCCTTCCACCTCGGCTGAGAAGTCGGCCAGGAAATCCGCCACCGCCTGTGCCTTGATCGCTACTCTTGGAGAGTAAGAAATATCAAACTCGCTAAGTTCCACTGCCCACTTCTTCAGTCTTCCTGAGTGCTCCACCCCATCCAGGATACTACGCAGAGGGTGATCGGAGATGACCCTGACGAAATGAGCCTAAAAATAAGGACGGAGCCTCCGAGCCTAAACCACCAAAGTAAACACCAACTTCTCCAAGATAGGATATCTCGTTCCCGCCTGTCGCAACACTCTACTCACATAGTAGACGAGGAGCTGCCTCTTGCCTTCCTCTCGGATCAACACCGAGCTAACCGTCTCTGCTCCTACCCCCAAATATAACAAGAGGTCTTCATTTCCCCGTGGGCCTTGGAGGAGAGGAGCTTGGGTCAGCTGTTGCTTGAGCTTTCTGAAAGCCTCCTCACACTCCGCGGTCCTCTCGAACTTTTGATTTCCCCGAAGAGTCTTGAAGAATGGAGAGCATTTCTCTCCTGACTTGGACAAAAAACGACTAAGGCCTGCCAGCCTTCCCGTCAACCTTTGGACCTCTTTGGGATCCCTCGGGGATGCCATCTCCAGAATGAACTTCACTTTGTCTGGATTAGGTTCCACCCCCTTAGGAGTGAGGAGGTGACCCAAGAAATTCCCTCTTCCTACATCGAAGATGCATTTGGTCGGGTTGAGTCACATCTTGTACTTCCTCAGGGTAGCAAAGGTCTCCACCAGATCCGTTATATGATCCGCAATGCTTTTGCTCTTGACAAGAAGATCGTCCACATAGACTTCCAAGTTCTGCCCCTTCTGCTCCTTGAAGATTTGATCCATCATTCTCTGGTAAGTTGCGCCTGCGTTCTTCAGCCCGAAGGGCATCAAGTTGTAGCTATTGCAGCCATCGCTGGTTATGAAGGAGACGTCGCGACAGTCGGGGGGATGTATCCGGATCTGGTGATACCCTGAAAAAGCATCAAGAAAACTCATCACAGGAAATCTGACGGCAGAATCAACCGGCGCGTCGATTTGAGGCAAGGGGTAGCAATCCTTCGGGTAAGCTTTATTCAGCATAGATAAATCGATACAAAGTTGTCAGCCCCCTCCAGGCTTCTTCATCATTACAACAATAGAGACCCATCCTGGATACTGGATCTTCAAAACAAAACCCACTTTCAGCAGCTTCTCCACTTCCTCCCTGATTGGTCCAGCTAGCATGACAACGCTCTAACTCTGCTTCTGATGAACGGGAGACACCGCGGGATCCAAGTTGAGGCGATGACAGGCAACATCGACATCAACTCCTGGCATCTCGGCGGCGCTCCAAGAAAAAATGTCGACGTTGTCCTGTAGACAAGCAGCTATCTCGACCTTCCCCTCCAGCGGCAGAGATCCTCCAACCTTCAACAAACCAGGCTCTCCTCCTCGATAGATCACTTCTACCTCTTCCACCTCCTCAGCAGCACACAACCCCTTCTCCTTCTCTAGCAGCTCCTCCAACTTCTCCGTGTCACCCATCTAGCTGATGGTACTGACGACATTCAGGTAGCACTCCTTGGAGGCCTTGGGATCTCCCCTGATCCTGATCTGGACATCTCCCCGGCAGTACTTCAAGCACTGATGATATGACGACGGAACGGCCTTGAAATAGTTGATGAGGGGCCGTCCGAAGATGGAGTTGTATCCGCTCGGCGCATCGACGATGAGGAAGCAGCATCAGATCGAAGTCCCACCGAGTGTAACCAGCAGCTCCACTGCACCTTCCACCTCTTTCTTCTCTCCTGAAAAGCCAAAGAGGGGTCCATCTGCAGCTTGGACCCGAGACGCTTCCACCTGAAGCCCGACGAAGGTTCTCTTGAAAATGACATTCACCGAGCTACTGTTATCCGCGAGGATTTGGTCGACGGTGAAGTCTTCGATGGCGGCTTGAATCACTAGGGCGTCGTGGAAGGGGTTCTTATTCCCCAGCATGTCCTCCTCCGAGAAGGTGACCTCTTCTAATGGCGGCGGGTTCTGCGACGTCGAGGCGATGTTCTTCCGATAGATCTGATGGAGACTCCCCTTGCTGGAAGCCCCAAGCCCGGCTCCTCCGTTGATTACCCCTACATGCCCACCTCCTGGGCCATGTATCACCTCTCTACGACCTCCCAGGTCGACACGATCTTCATTCCTCCTCCTTACCGGAGCTTGGAATGCCATATGCCCCACCGGGGCCTCCTGCCTCTGATGCTCCCTCTCCGCTGCTCCTACCTCCAATATCCTCCTCGCTTCCTAGAACTTCGGGCAAGCCAATGTCCCGCGCCCCTCTACTCGATGGATGTCGCAGTAAAGGGGAATCTCCGCCTCCTAACGCATCGCCCGCTGCTCCCTCCGGCGCCGCTTGTTGTCTTGACGAGCGATGGTCATCGCTTCCCTTCTTCCTCCTCCTCGGCCTCCCTCCGGCCGGTTGTCATTCCTCCTCTCCTCCTGGAAATGTTGTCTCATTGGTGGCCTCCACTGGGGGCGATTCTCGGGATTTTGGAATCGCCTTTCCCCACTCTTCTTGCCTGGGCCTCCGCGGGCCTCCTCTTATCTTGTCTTCGAGGCCTCTCCTGCCTCCTATCCTCGACCCTCCTGGGTTCTTCTCTCATCCTCCTCTCCTCTCTCCTCGGCTCTTCATTCTTCCTCTCAACCTGCCTCTCTGACGTCCTCCTGGCCTTCGCCTCCGAAGGTCCTGCTCTCCCCCTCTCCATCGGATCATCTCCGTCCAGCCGTGCTAAGAAATCCTTGTTCTTTTCCTCTCCGCGAACGAAGGTGTTCACCCTCTCTATCATCTCTTCGAAAGACCTCGGGGGATTAGACCTCATCTCCATGCTGAACAGACCCTACTTCAACCCGAACTTTAGGGACACCATCAAAGTGAAACTGTCCACCTCCTCTAGCTCCAAGATCTCCTCCTGGAAACGATTGACGTAATGACCTATGCTCTCGTATTGCCCATGGGTAACCTTGAAGAGAGCTGTTGCCTCCTTCTTCCTCTTCTTGGATGTCGCGAACCTCGACATGAGGCCCCGACGCAGGTCGGAGAAATAGTACATAGACACTGCTGGTAGTTGGTTGAACCAATCTCTGACATTGCCTTTGAGGGTGATGGAGAAGAACTGGCACTTGAAGGCGTCAGCCATGTTGCGAATGGAAACGACGTCTTCAAACCATTGAAGATGTCTGACAGGGTCATCCCTGCCATAGTAGTAGGTGAGAACGGGCTCTCTGAACCCTTCGGGAACGGGGGCGGCAAGGATCTCGTCACAAAAGGGGCTCCTCCCTCCCTGGCGGTGGAGAATTTCATCCTCGTTGGAGATATCATACTAGCTCCAGTGCCGAGAATCTCGGTATCTCGCCGACGATAATGAATCCCGAAAACGGTCCCCTTGGCTGCTCGCCGGATGATGTCGCGACTGCATCGGTCTCTCCTCTCTCACCAAGCGGGCTCTTTCCCAGCTCGCCTCAGCGACGCTTCCTCATCCAGCGGTGTCACGCGACGGGGGGAGGTCGCCGTGACCTCGAGGCAATGAGAGAACCCGACGAGAATGGTCTGCTCAATCCGCTTCGTGAACTCCTCAAACGCAACAACTGTCACGAACTCGCCACCTCGCGCGACATCTCCAACTCCTGCCGAGTTGCCGACCAACTCTCCATGATCGCCACCATTGGCCATCTTACTAAACCACTAAACTTTCCTCATTAGCTGCGATCCACGCTCACCGCACTAAGTGTTGAAGCCGGGAAAATTCCCAACCTCGAATTCGGACCAATACTGCCTAAGGTTACCGGATCAGAGGTAAGATCAGACGGCTAGGATGACTAGGATGAAGAACTTAGTCAAACATAACCCCAGATGTTGCGGCAGGAAGGTCCCACCACGTACCCGGATGCTCGAAAGGAGCAGCCCTTCTCAACTAAAAATGGCCGAACTAGGTACGCGGGAGACTAGCTGATGAAGAAGTCGCAAGGTCACGACCTGACCTCTAATGAAAAGGAATCCAAAGGCTCAGCTAGTATCTTGAAAGGAGAACTCGCGAGTATCCTGTAGAGGATTTCAAGTACCTCGCCTCGTACCCATGGTGTCCTATTTATAGGAAAATCCAAGGAGGGGGGGGGGGGTCATATTTATACCCCACCCCCTGGTGACTAGGCGACTTCCAAGAGAAACTCGCACGGGATGGGCGAGTATATCGTCTAGTCACCTTCTTGGCGAGCATGCGAGGGGAGCTCGCCATACTCGCTTGGGCCTTCCGCAATCTTGCATGCTGACTTTGACTCATGTCTTGAATTGTTGACCTTGACTTCTGCTGACCTAACTATGGTAGGACCCATCATAGACGAATACGGGTTGTACAGCCACAATATTTTCGTCATAAGTTTAACCCCTAAGTTTTTTTTTGGACATTATAATCTGTTAAAAAGAAAAAAAAACGTTTTGAATAAAATGTGTCGAACAGGGGCCTTCCCTTATGCAGTGTTTAGGGATAATTTTTTTGAATAAAATTATTCCAAATGTTTGAATAAACTTTTTTGAATAAAATGCTCTTATGCAGTGTCAAGGCAGTAAACAAGTTGTTGCAACATGTTCGAACATGTTGCAACAAAAATTTTACTGCCGATTTTGGCACATCCCGTGGTTGAAGCCGGTTCAACATGGATCTCTTCTCTCCGGTTCAATAATTTACAATATAAGGGCCAATGCCGGTTCACCTTCTTTTCCTCCACTCTTAAATCCCGACTCTTGATTCTAAACCCTATTCGGCGATTCCGGAGCGGCGCAAAGCTCACGCGGCGATTTTGGAGCGGCGCATCGCTCACAAGGCGATTCCGGAGAGGAGATGCTCACGCGGTGCTTCTGGAGATTTGCACCGCCTTCTTCACGCTCTTCCTGCACGTTTGGGCAAGAACAACCGCTTCTTCCACCAATACTTCCTGAGCACGGTAAGTGGTTGATCTCTTCCTTTTTCTTACTTTCTCATCCTTTGTTTAGGGTTTCGTTTAACATACATGTTACTGTTTTAGGTTATGGCTTCAAAGAGGAAGGACAAGGGAAAGTCGGTGGGCACTAAGGGCGTTCGACTTGTTAATGATAGAGCCCTAGATCACTATGAAAATCTTAAATCACTACCTGCCATACTGGAGCGAGGTTTCCAAATTGAAATTCGAGGATGGAGCATAACCTACATTGAACAAATCCACACTCAAGGTTGGGAAACCTTTTGCCACCCTCGGTGTGAAGCTGTCCTGCCCTGGGTTCACGAGTTCTATGTGAATGCACCATTGCAGAACAACGATAGGGTTCTGGTGAGGGGCAAGGAGATTGATTGCTCCGCTGAAGCTATCAACAGATACTTTGATCTTCCACATTTGGAGGAAGATAGATATGATATTTTGAAAAAAAAACGGTTTCTCCCCTTGATGTTGCAACAGCCTTGACCATCCTGACACACATTGAATGGGCTAACCGGGCTAATACTATCCTTCGATCTAACAGCTTCAAGAGGGAATCCAGAGTTTGGTTGCTGTTCATCAATGCTAGCATCATGCCAACGAAGAATCTCAATCTTGTATCCTTCCATCGTGCACTATTAATATATTATATTCTGCGGGGAATTAAGATTAATGTTGGCCGGTTGATTGCAGACCAAATTCGTGAAAAGGGGAAGGGCAAGGTCGGCCGACAGTTGTGGTTTCTAACTCTTATAACAGCTCTTTGTCGGAATTCCAGTGTGAGCGAAAAGGACACCAGCATCACACCAGTGATACATCATATTACCCACACTGTTATTTTCACAAATATCAAAATATCTTCGGACCGCAATTTGGGCAATGATGCATCTATACTGCAGCCATCTACCTCTACAACAAAACCGACACAGTCTACACAACACTTAGTGGATTCTCAGTAGGACACAACTAAGATCATGGAGTATTTGACGCATCTCACAGAGTATCAACGATGTCATCACAACGTCGTTACCGCTCAACTAGCCGTGCTGAAGAGATATCAACGTCAGCTAATGACGCATGCATGCACAGCTACCGCTCTCAGATCAAAACTTACCCTTTCTCGACCCATTTGATGATGATGGCTACTTGCGAAGTACACGCACTAAGCATGGAAACTCAGCATTTAAAAACCCTGCAAAGCAACTGGAGGACGATGAGGATGTTAATGGTGATGATTATTGGCACCGACAATCCTTAGTTGATGAAGGATGAAGTGACGAAAGCGTTTATGACGAAGAGGACGACGAGAGTGACGAGTGAGGAACTTCAACTGCATGGATTATTTGGACTTAATAGTTTGCTAAACTGTGTTGACTTGATAATTTTATTAGTATTTTCTTATGATTTTGGACAGATATGCACTACTAGTTTATATTTAGCCTGATCTGCATCTTAATCTCATCATGAACTCAATTTAATTTCAATTCTTTTTTTTGCTGCTATACTCTGGATTTTATAGTTTGTTAGTACTTGAACATTGCTTTATGCTAAACAATCCTTTGCGATTTGCTCTATTTTATGTTGTCACTAATATTCTTGCCCTTTTTTAATGCACTGCTGATTAATCTCATGTTGTTTCCTACAATGGTCATTACATGTACGGACTTGGCCCACTAATATGGCTGATTTGACATTATGATTTGATCTGGGCAGTTCATCACTTTTTTTGCATTTTTGGATTGTCATTTGTATGCTAGTTGGATACTCTGTTGATTTCTACTTATGAATAAAATTAACTAGCAACTACTGAGTTTGATTGGACTTGAGATTATCTGTGAAAATAATGAGATATTTAAACATGGCGATTAGTTCCTTTCGCCGTTTTGGTTTATATTCATACAGAATATCTCTGAGCTTCCAGTGTTGATTATTTGTTGAACCCTAACTATGACTTCACACAAGTGGATGGACGGATGAGAGGGATTGATACATTGGTCGGCATATTTCAGGGGAGTATTATGTTTCAATGCAAATCATTTTATATTTTTTATAACATTCGTCACACCACCTGTTCACCCAACTCATTTTAATTTTAATGACAATACTTTGCTCGAGACTAGCAAAGGATTAGGTGTGAGGGTGTGAAGTTACCTTCAGTTACTTTCACCAAATCAGTGGCGAATAGCCTATTAACTCTTAATTACAATTGCTTTGCTCTTATTTCAATTTTTGCAACTTTTTTGGATTGGTAGATTTATCAAAATCTAAAAATTTTGACTTTGCTTTTGAAGTTAGTAAGATATATTAGAGCTCCACTTTCGACTTCCCCTATGCACTGTATTCCTTATAGTATTTGTCCTACAAAAGAATTTTATTAACTTCCAAACATAGCAGGGGAGGGATGAACAATAACTGAGCTGATGTTATATGCTAACACATTGAGTCTACGTAGTTACTTTATATCCTAATCCAGAGTCCTTAGTTAATTCTTAACGATTCTTTCTACTTTGTTTTTTTTAAAAAATAAGTGATTGAGTAAAGATGTCATAGTGATATGTGGCCCGAGTATGTGTACACCCATTTGGAATGATCCCAACTTTGGCCTTAAGTAAAAAAAAACTATAGTTAAAATGTCATAGTGGCATGCGGCTTAGGTATGTATACATATCTAGAATGATCCCAACTATGGGCATAAAAATTATATATGTGCTTGAAAGGTAAACTCATGGTAGGGAGAAAAATTAAGAATGGTTACTAGGGAGATGCCTTGCTATCATTAAAGTTAAAATTTCATTGCCAAGTCGTCAATCACCACATTGCATGCCCTTATGATTTTCCCTCCACTACTAAACTCTTGTGGAAGTTGACACAAGGCTTAGTCCATTTTGCATCACCCCATATCTATGCAAAAGTTTAATAATTTAAGTTGTTTGTGAATAGATGGTTTTAAGGAATATCACACACAACAATAGGAAATTGTCATGGAGCTTATTCTTTATCGAACTAATGAATCTTCGCAAGTTTGAAATTTTAGATGATTGACATTTTCGCCAATCTGAAAAGGTTTTGTTCAAGAGTAAGGTCATTTGGAACTTGTTCGTTACAGATGTTCGCTCACTCAATGACATGTAATGTTTTATCCTTGCTATGCACTAACAAGGGTTTAGGTGTGAGGGTGTGATAATTTCACAAAATGAAATTATCTTGTGCAACAATTCGCCGCATTTTGACTATGTTATTTGACAAAAAATTGATTAAAATATTTGTAAACGAGCAAATCCTTATTTATGAAAAAATCCATATATTATTAATGTTTTGATGTGTTTATGATAGGGGGCTATAAAGAAATCACTTGCACGGTCAAGAGAAAGCATAAAGAACATCCAGAAGCTTGTTAAAACTAGTCTGCAGTTCATTGAGAGCAGTTTTTAAGTGCAGGAAGCAAAAAACAGAATTTGATGCAACAAATAAAAATTTGTTGCAACAAACCTGCAAATTTGAATTTTCAAATTCCGAATTTAACTCAAATTTGGCAGTTTTTAAAATGAAAGGAGGCTTCCTTTCGTAAATCCTGCCAATCTTTTGAGGTCCTATTACCATATAAAGAGATTTTGAGGTCTTTTTCATCATCTTTTGTCATTTTGGAGGAAGAGGAGGCGATTTTAGGGTTCTTGGCGGTGGAGAAGCGAATTCCGGCCGTGAGAAAGGGTAGATCCGAACTTTTGAAGTCATGAACTGTAAAATCTTTATAGTTTTGTGTGATCCTTCTCTTGTTATGAACTAAACTCTCCAAGTCTTACATAAGAAAAGTACTATGTGTGTTTTTATGATGTATGTATCTTGGTTGTTGAGATTAGTTTAATGATTTGTCATCTTGTGAACTTTTGAATTTATTTATGAGATTTTTGGCTTTGATCTTAATCTTGTGTTGCGTTGCGAGAATCAAAAGATGAGTGACATAATATAGGGTTGAAAGTTATTTTATTGTACTGCAAGAATCAAGAGACGAGTGGTGTAAAACTTTTGACCAAAGATCTCCACTTTTGCGTTATATTTCGAGATTCGAGAGAGGAGAAGTACAACCGATCATTAGTTCACCGTAGTTTAGAGGGGTGGAGGAGACTCCCTTCTTTTGCTAACAGTCCGATTTTTTTATGATAATCAATATTCTTCATACTTCCTAAGTTAGAGATAAGTAGGAGAATTTAGGACGTTGGGATTTCCGAGATGAGGATTTCTTCTATAAAAATCGTTGCATGATAATTCCGTCAACACTCTTAACTAATATTATTTCTTCACATCATTTAGACGCACATAGAAAATCTGAAATATAAGGCTAATTTATCCAATCGGTAAAAGAATTTCTAAGGGTTTTCGTAATTAAGATAGATTAAATCTCTAAAAAAAAATTTCATTACTTCCAAGACCACTTTAATCATCTTGTTTGGATTTAAAGAACGATGTACCTAGTACTTGCAAGCTTTAGTTAACCACTTCTCTGTGGGAACGATCTCACTCACACTTTATTACTTATTACGGCACGTGCACTTGCGAGAGTACGCATAACCTATTTCGGGCGTATCATGCCTTCTTGAGCAACACAAGAAAGGCCTACTAAAAGGAGTCAAGACGTGCAAGTTAGACTTATGCGAGACTTGCGTTCTCTGAAAGTAGCGCCGGGTGAAGTTTGCAACTTCGAGCAAGCGCAGCAAGCAGGTGCTGGAATATATTCACTCAGATGTGTGGGGACAAGCCCCAGAGCCCTCACTCGGAGGTGTCAAATACTTTGTGACCTTCATCGATGATTTCTCAAGAAAGGTCTGGATTTACTTTCTGAAGAACAAGTCAGAAGTCTTCGAGAAATTCAAGATCTGGAAGACCAAGGTGGAGAAGCAGACTGACAAGAAGGTAAAATATCTGAGATTGGATAACGACGGTGAGTATACCTCAGCAGAGTTTCAGGCATACTACGATTGGGAGGGCATCACTCGCCACCTCACTATTCCTGGCACACCGCAACAGAACGACGTCATTGAAAGAATGAATAGGACGCTGTTAGAGAGAGATCGGTGCATGCGATTGTTCGCAGGACTCCCAAAGTCCCTCTGGGCCGAAGCCGTCAATAAGACATGTTTCTTAGTGAATCGATCCCCATCGATGTCACTAAATATGAAGTCACCACAAGAGGTTTGGCTAGGCAAACCGGTCGACTATTCTGATATCTACATCTTCGGTTGCCCCGTGTACACCCTAGTACATGACTCAGAGAGGACGAAGCTCGATGCTAAGTCCAGGAGGTGCATCTATCTGGACCAAAAGGTCGGCACCAAGGGGTTCAAGCTTTGGAACCCCGACACGAAGAAGGTGGAGGTGAGACGCGATGTGATCTTCGATGAGACCTCTATGCTAAAGAAGTCTCAACCTCAGTCCAAAAAGGTGGAGAAGACTCCAGCTGCACCACTAGAGGTGGAGCTTGAAGTGAGTGACCAGGCTGTCGATCAGGGTGATCCATCCGACCTGGAGGATGTTGATCCAAAGCAACCCACTAGAGTGGAGCCATACTCCATTGCTAGAGAGAGGGCAAGGAGAGAGGTCAGACTACCTCTAAGGATACAGGATACCGTAGTATACACTTTTCAGGTGATATCCTCCTACCCTAGGTCTTATCGTGAAGCTATAAAGGAGCAGTGACAACTCTAAGTGGATGGCTGCGATGAAGAGAGATGGACCTCTTCAGAAGAACCAGACTGGGAGCTGGTCAATTTACCTAAAGGATCCAAGGTTATTAGCTCCAAGTGGATATTCAGGAAGAAGGAGTCCACTTCGAAAAGGACCCATGGAGATATAAGGCGAGATTCATTGCGAAGGGATTCTCACAGAGGAAAGGAGTCGATTTCGACGAAATCTTCTCACCTGTGGTTAAGCATTGCTCCATACACTTGCTACAAGCCCTAGTAGTACTGCATGACATGGAGTTGGAGCAGTTGGACGTGAAGACAACATTTTTTCACGGTCTGTTAGAGGAGGTGATTTATATCTTGCAGCCTGAGGGGGTTCATCAAACCCACCAACAAGAAAAAGGTGTGCAAGCTGAACAGATCCCTCTACAGTCTGAAGCAGTCTCCACGTATGTGGAATATGAGGTTCGACGTGTTTATGGCTTCACTTGGGTTCACCATAAGCCAGTACGACAACTGCGTCTATTTTAAGTTCCTAGAAAATGAAGACATTCTGATTCTCATGCTATATGTCGATGACATGCTGATTGTGTGTAAGTCATACCGAGAAATTCAACTGCTAAAGCAGCAGTTGCACGCTGAGTTCGAAATGACAGATCTCGGTCATGCTCAGAAGATTCTCGGTATGGAGATCAAGCGGGATAGAAAGCGTGGCACACTCCAGCTCTCTCAGACCGACTACATCAAGAAGGTGTTGGAGAAGTTCAGTATGAAAGACTCCAAGGCTGTCTCAACCCCGTTGGGACAGCAGTTCAGGTTGTCGTCCCTTCAGTGTCCCACCACTGAGAAGGATCGATAGAAGATGCTTAGTGTGCCATATGCGAGTACGGTAAGATGCCTGATGTATGCGATGATCTGCACTAGACCAGACATCGCTCAGGCGGTGAGCGTCGTGAGTAGATACATGGCAAATCCAGGACGACAACATTGGGAAGCTGTCAAATGGATTCTGCGGTACCTGAATGGAACGCCAGACATCGGTCTAGTATTTAAGAAGAGTGAAGGTGCTGGAATGTTAGAGGGCTACGTTGACTCCGACTATGCCGGTGACCTTGACAGGAGAAGATCTACTTCCGGGTACATCTTCCTTCTAGGTGGAGGTCCCATCAGTTGGAAAGCTACCCTCCAAGACATCGTGGCCTTATCCACGATGGAGACAGAGTACATCGCTACAGTGGAAGCGGCCAAGGAAGCCATCTGGCTTAAAGGCCTCGCCAAGGAGCTCAGGATTTCTTAAGAGGTGGTGAAGCTGCATTATGATAGTCAAAGTGTGATTTGTCGGGCCAAAGACCCGATCTATCATGCCAGGACAAATCACATTGATGTGTGCTACCATAAGTTGAGAGAGTTCGTTGCGGGCAGGGACATTCTGTTACTAAAGGTTCCCACGGAGGACAACATCATAGATATGCTAGCCAAGCCACTGACAAGAGTCAAGTTCAAGCACTGCTTGGACTTGACTAATATCCGCGCATGTTGATTTTATAGACCCAAGGGAGAGGGGGTTCACAGTCACTGGTTGGGGAGATCTAAGTTCGAGGTGGTGTTCGTTGCATACGACGTCAAGGTGGAGATTGTTAGGATCGTGAAACCTCACGCAAGAACGGACCGTCCGAATCGCGCCATGTCTGCGATCCATGGCACACCTAATTTTATGGAAATGCATTCAAGGGGGGACCGGCTGTCCACCCTGCGATTATGGCTTGCACAGCCATAGCCGGCTGTTATTTTCCATGCTTGGTCGGCGCCTTCAATGACTCTCCATTGATGGCTCTCTTTTCCTCATTTGGAGATGGGGGGTTCATACCTATAAAAGGGGCTGCCATTCCACCGTTAAGAGTATGAAAAATATATGCCCTTCAACACCAGCAATCTAGAGAGAAATAGAGAGAGAAACTGAGAGAGAGACAATGAAGTTTTGTTCTCCTTCCGGCAACGGCGGCAGCAGAGGCATACTTTGAGGAACTCCCTTCGGGTGGCAGCGACGACATCGCATCAGTGGGAGTTTCCCTTCCAGCGGCGGCGGCGGCAGCAGGCGAGCAGCAGGAGCGGCGCTCAGCCTCGATCAAGACGGGATCGAGTATTTTTTATGGCCGAGTTCTGCAGCGGCGGAGAAGCCGGAGCGACAACGGTCGGGCTTCGTCCTGGTAGCCGATAACAGTTAGTGGTTCAGAAGCGGTGACAGCAGACCAGGAAGACGACTGCGATAGCTCCTACTTCTGTTTGATTTCTAGTTTTCTGTTTTTTCTCTTGTATGACTGTTTGGTCTTGGTGTAATCTGTAGCCTCTCGTGATTATAGTGGATTTACCAGCGCGCTTTCCTCGAGGACGTAGGAGCCCCCACTCCGAACCTCGTAAATATTTTGTCGTCTGAGTTTGTACTTTTGGATTCAAGTTTTCCTTATTGCTCAAATAATTATCTTCCGTTGCACATCCGCAGCGAACCACCGTAGTCGCGGATCCGGTGCCGATTGCACAACATCCTACAACATAAAAAATGATTCTAAAATGATACTAATTTCATGTAATTAATAATAAATATATTGGAGCAAGTAGATCTGTCACTTAAAACCGAAAATCACAATCCGAACCAGAACTGCAAAGAACCACACCGAACCGTTTGCAAATTATTCGGATTCCGGTTTGAATTTTGGAACCTTGAACAACATTGGTACGAGTGTGGTTCTTACATATTATTATCCGGACCGAAATCGGAACCGGAAACGCAACATACAAGACTCAAGCATTGTCAAGATTTTTAGACTCAATCCGAACCGGGGCGAAGTAGAACCGAATCGCAACCCGTTTATTATTATTATTATTATTATATTGTTATTATTTTATAATTTATTTATAATATTTATACTTACTATCACGAGTGAAGCTGCTGCAGTTTGAACCCAAACCGCAATCACACTAAAGGGGGTCGATTTTGGACCGAACAAAACTTAACCGCATAAAAAACTGTATGATATGTTTGACATTGTCGCGGTTTTAGAGTCAATTTTTGCAATGCATTTTTTATTTTTATACAATTATATAATATATTTTCAATTTTACTTACATATTTTTTAAAAATATTTTTTATTCTAAATATAGAAGATATATAACTACTATTTATTAGCAATCATGAAAGACAACTAATTGTATGCGGTGGTTACGGTTGAGCATGGGCGACGAGACGCGCGCAAGCA